>JAOANR010000007.1:11380326-11980326 GCA_030278955.1 Hygrophila difformis
ACGGTGTTCTTCAGTGGATTCGTGCATTGGATATGCAGGTAATGGGGGCATGCCGTGCGGATGAGAGGCTGAAGCCCTTGTTAAAACTGAATGTCCTCTGCGGGCGTAGCTGATGATCGCTTGCTATCGCACCTGAATCAGGTACCTTGGCTAATCGATTAAAGATCCTCGCGGTGTTTGCTTTACTGTGGTTATTTTATACTCGTACATTGAGAGATAACCCTTCACTTATTCTGATAATTTATTGCAATCTGGTAGGTTGTGATTTTATTAGAAAATAGAATCCTGGTATGTATGTTGCTTTGGTCGACGAATGATCATAAAATTTGCATAAGTATGTTATTGTAGAAGGTCCTCTCTTGTTGTTGGTGTTGTAGATTCATATTCTACCAAGTCTCTTAAGTTATTATGTTCATTGACAGCACTTTGAGCCCGCAGAAGTTGGTCTGCTTGCCAGGTGCCTGTGCATCCCTTTGGTTTCCATTCGAGTTGGAAAGATCAACAAGCAGGGGACGGTCTTATCTCCAACATCTATAAGGTGCTTGCAAAATCTTATTTTATATTGTAGCTATTCGTGTGTGTATATTTTTGTTTGCCAGATACTTTTATCATTGTCTGCCTTTCTCAGGGCTTGAATTTTATAATTAGGGTATGTCAACTTCTTTATTAGTAGCGCCGCGACAGTTGATAACTGATATACTCCGTATTAAAGTTTTATATGCTTTCAGGTTTTGTAGGCTCTATAACATATATCAGTTGATAACTGTTATATTTTCGTTTGCCAAAAATATAACAATTATTAAAGAAATGCGAGCTTGAATTGAGACTTTATTCTATTCCCACTGACTTTCATTTGCTACTTCTTTACAAGCCCAAATGCCCAATGAAAGATTCACAAATTTGATGCCTGAGATAAACAAATTGCTTACAACTTTAAAATATGAAAAATATGGGCAGACTGAAATTTTAGTGATCAAGTAACTTCATTTATAAAATACTGGAACAGCATGTGAATGGCACCATTGAGGGTAAATTATGCAGAAGAGTGATGCCTCACCAGTTTTAACAAGTGACATACCCTGATACCCTTTATTTAGCTTGTGTTAGCTGGCACTTGAAATACCAGCATTATGTTTGGTTCTTTGGGTTCCTTTGCCTTAATATTGTGTGTTATGTGCTTATTGATTCTTGTACTGCATTGCTAATTTATTATATGTCTCTTTTGTAAATTGGAGGCTTGATTATATCATTACTTACTAAGTGATCCTTAGGAGTATTGTGTTATCAATCTATGATCCCTAAACTTGTTTAGGGGTCACATGTGAGTGTGTTACACCTGGATTGCAGACATATGTTAAACACCTCTTGATCAGCCTGCATACTGGATTCTTTCTTAAGTCTGTGTGTCTTCATTGTTAATAGCTACAAGATGCTTATTTGGAGGTACCAGGAGATGGTTGATCCAAGGAACAGCCACTCTAATCTGATGAGATTGAGATAATCCATTCATGAATTCACCTTCTCCTCCATGCCTCAGACAACTCCTTTCAGTTTAAGAAATTTTTCTTTATTTAAATTTCTGGTATTCTATATAATATTCTCTATATGTAGATATAAATGGCTTGGCTGTTAATTATGAAACTAATACTTATCTAATGGAGGGATAAAATCACAAAGTATGACTTAAAAATCCGTTATTTCATGATGTTTTTTTTGGTGTCCTTTTTTCTTTTGTTTTGGCTTTGAATGCACTGTAGATGCCATATTTATATTGCTATAAGTAACAATGTTCATTCCATGAAAATGAAATATTTTTTACTTGCTTTAGGTATTATTGGGCGTAAGAGGTTTGCCATATTTATATACTATTATGATTATGTTCATCTCTGCTGATTGAAAAAGTAATCTTTTACTTGTAGCGTATACTATTATATCTCTGAATAGCGTTCTATAAGAAGTCATCCTCCACACGTCAGCTTAATGTATCACATCATCACTTAACTGCGGGAGTTGCGGAGTGCGGGAGTTGTTTAACTTTATGGAAAAAGGGAGAACTGTGTGTGCCATGCCATTCTGCCATGCTGAGGCCGGTTTGTATGGTTATGGTTACCCCCTTCTAACTCTAAACTTAAATGGGTTTCTGTCGGATTGCCTCGCTCGAAGTAGTTTGTAAGTTGCTTACCTCTGCACTTTTGTTTGCTACTGCATGTGTCAACTTTTGCAATTGTTAGATTTTATATACTTTGAAACTTCTATATTGTAAGAGTGTTTCAAGGATTGTACAAGCATTTGTAACCTTTCATAATTATAATTAGTTTAGAAAAAAAATTACTCTATTGGCTGAAGGTTGTGATGTTCACATTTAAGTTCGACTTTTTACCGGCCTTGTCTCAATGCATTTCCATGCTTTTTTGCAATTAGCTTTGATTTTTGTAGTTGGTGTTCAATTTGCTTTTATTATCTATTTAGCTTTACCTTCGCTTGGCATCTATTTGATTTGGTTGTTGACATTGTACAAGGAATTTGGATTAATTTTGGGTCACACAAGGAATTTGTATTACCTACTAGAAACTACATTAGATGGTTAAACGATTTATGAGTTTCTGGGAACTGGATTAATGCAGTTTAGTCTGTTGGAGGAATAAATAATAAGTGTAGAGTAACTTCTCACGCACTAAGCCTTAAGAGTTTAAATGAGATTATTCATTTGACATGGTATTACGTGGGAGGTCCTGAGTTCCAATGTTTGCACTTTAGGTATCACAAGCAAGATCTATGTAAACTGAGTGCCTGCCTGTGAGGAGGGGGGGGGGGGGGAGGGTGAAGAATAATTTACGATATAAATATAAACTGATGAACCTTCCTAATAGCTAATGCTGTCAGGTAGTTGATATTTCAACATTATTTATCTTGATTTCCTATTTTATAGTTGGGGACTGGTAGAAAAAGATCGTAGCCTGCTTTTATATCTATCTTCGTACTTCACTCATCTTTATACTATTGGTTGGTTGTCTTCTGAAGTACTTCATTGCAAATTATTTTGTACAGGGGAAATTTATGCCATGACACTTTTACCAACGTCTGATTTGCGTTTGTCATTTAATGGAGATGATGGCTCTACAGAGAGGTTAGCAACATTTAATACCGAGGCTCAGGCCTACTGACGTACAAAGTTGAAACCATCTTTGCAGACAAGTCTGGGAGATCTTTCTTAATTAAAGCCTCAGATAGCTTGGTTTCTTATTTTTGGTGCTCAGAAAATCAATGCTTTAGGTGATGAAATGCTCAGGAAAGGTACAATTGTGAATCTTTCTTCATGTTCACTTGTGTGTTGATACAATACCAAATGCTTATCTTCTTCCTTTTCCTGCTAGATGAAAGATTTGCTCGTGAGAAAGCCTTCGCTAGCTGAAGTTAAGTGGTATCAGTGATTCACGTCTCAGTTGTTTTGCTACTGATCTTCGAGCTTGTCTTGCTGGATCAATACTAACTAACGCCCAAGCAAGTGCTGATATTTCAGCAACCTTTCCAGACGACTCTGTTCATTCCTCTGAAGTTTTTACTCAATCATCATTAAATTGTCCGAAAAGTGCACGCTCCAGGCAGCATGCTACCCAAGGGTCAAAGACAAACCTGGTTCATCAGGGCAGTCTCAGCCCCGGTCATGTTCTTTTAAAGACGGCCTGCAGAGAAATCTGTCTTCTATAAGAAGTGTTGCCCAGGAAAAGCTGAGGGCTGGCGTGGGGACAGTTATGCTTCATGCATTGATAACATATCTTTTAGTACATCAAATGCCACCGATCCATCAGGTTTCTAGTAACAAACTTCCAAAGTGAATGGGACTCTTTCATTTTCCACGTTGAACATTTTGGATGTCTTGGAAAATCTGCAAAATTGCCATTTTCAGGCCAAGACATCCATGTTCCTTCATCAGTTCCATCTTCTGTGTCTCCTAACTACTGCTGGTGTCCTCCAGTTGGATCTGCACTGCAGTATGCAATTGGAAATTCACATAAGCTGCCTATTTCGTCATCTGAATCACTCTCTCTCCCACCACTTTCTTCTCTGCTACCATCTTCAGGGTCCTTCTGTGCTGCTTACCTCAAAACCATTGCTAAACCTTGCAGAGAGATTCCCTCTGTGGATTTCCCTGATCTTCCTCCGGAGTCTTTGGTCAGGCTATCAGCCTCACAGCAGGTCCCAACATTTACACCTTTCATATGTGACCCGATTGTACATATTCCAGTTATCGATGTGTGCTCTTCTGGCCAGGGGTACTTGGTGAGTGCTGGACCTGCTATGTCCCCTGTGATTCCACCACTAAACCCAAATCTTGTAGACCCTCTATGCCGAGTACTGAATCCATGGTCGAAAGGGGCGCCAGGGAGACACTTCGTATGCTCATTAGTTCCTCCAACAGCAGCAACGACAAGGAAAAAATGTAATCGTTACAGGAAGCAGAGGACTGTATAGTGTAACCAGAGATGTTGACTGCAGAAACATTTCTGCAATGGGACTGGTTTTCTTGTCTGATAAACCGATGTCTGGAGGCTGCAGTCGGGATGATTCAATCAATCCGAAAGAGAGTCCTTTCTAGCTCAGGTTCGTATAATGATGATGATTCCTTTGATGAAGAGATAGATTGATTTGTAATTGAATTGGGTCCTCGTTGTAGTCGTATATAAATGGGTTGGCTTTTGTATCACCTTGTGGCTAAATGCATTCTCACCCATTTTTGAGCATAATGACTTTGAAACAATTTAAAAAATTTCATCTCTTCCTTTTGGAATATGGCAAATTGATTGATTTATTACTTTTTATTATTTTTATTTTTATTTTTATTCCCCACACAAAAATATCTTACAAAATGGGGCCAATTCATGAACCAGTAACTTGTGGATAGAAATTAGAAGAAATAGAATTTAGTAAAGGTGTCGTGGCCTTGTTTTTTTCTTCATACTTGTTGTTCCCCTCTAAACTGGCATCAATTATTGAAATATTTTTGTGAAAAATACTCATCAGTAGAAGTATATCATTCACAAGACAGCCCAAAGAACCCCACAAAATAGCTGGCTGGAAGTATTCCCAATTTTCACATCAATCCCATCGCTAAATTAAAACCACATCCATTACAAATACAAATTACAAATTGACATTTCTACATGGACAATGCTCCCTTTCCCCTACCATTATCACCACCCACCCAAT
The DNA here is from genome assembly GCA_030278955.1 of Hygrophila difformis. Lineage (NCBI taxonomy): Eukaryota > Viridiplantae > Streptophyta > Magnoliopsida > Lamiales > Acanthaceae > Hygrophila > Hygrophila difformis. Next base: position 11,385,535 of record JAOANR010000007.1, read on the forward strand.
AATGAATGGGCACCAACTTCACGAGGAGAGGATATCCTTTCCAAATGGAAAATCTTGATTTCTTACATGTAATTGGATCCTCTGATTCGTACTTCCTAATTTGACCTTGTAGTCACGGATACCCGTTGGTTGTCACTTGTCAGCGCCATAACTGTTCCTATATTAAGTGGTCCTGAAACTTGGACAAGAGAAAACAATTAGAAGAGACGAGAAGAGTTATTGAGTTGGGCGTGGTTTGTGTGCAGAAAAAAAAAGGTCAAATCTAAATAAAAATTTAAGATTGAGCAAAATTGTTGGGATTTCCTCTCAATCCTTTCAAAAAAGATAAAGATTTTCATCTGTCATCAAACACACTTTCTTTCTTTACTTACTCTAAAGGAGAAAAAAAAAAAAAAAAAAAAGGGAAACCAGCAAGAAAGAATGGAGGGCGTCGGCCAGTAGAGTCCATCCGATGGATTTCCCACTTTATACTTTCCCATGAAAGACAGAAAAAAGAAAGCAAAAGCAAATTGAAAGAAAAGATCAACTTGGAATTCATCAAATTATGCTGATTTCATTCACCCCCCCCCCCCCCCCCCCCCAAAAAAAAAGCAGCAAATCAAAATTCACACCCAAGAAATGTATCGTCATGCACATTGAAGAAAAGCCATCTCTCCCTATCGGATTACCAGAAAGTTGAGAGCACTGTCATTATTCATCACAGGAAAGTTATCGCACATTTATCACAAGTTGCACCCACAACATTCCACAAAGTTCATTCCCATTGAGGATTTGTACATGTATAGTGACATGGTAAGCCACTTGGGCACTTACCCTTTTTGCTTCAGACAGGGGTAACAAAAAATCTCTATTCTACCGTCCGCATGCCCCAATGACCATTTTGCCCTCATAAAGTCCATGAATAGAAATTGAACATCCGAATGTTTGTGGGGGTGGAAAAGGGGAATGTGCAACAACGGGAACAACCTAAGGCAGAACCATTTTTTTTTTCGGAGAAAGGGAGGGCCGTAGCCGTTTTATTCATATACTTGATGCAAATTATACATTCCAGATTTATCCATGCTTAAAGCATCAAGAATACACTCAGGAGGTCTACAAAGGTGTTCAACACCAAACAAGGGTGAAAGTCTACGGAGGAGAAGATCAGCTGCCGTATTTCCAGCTCTCGGGATGGTTCGAATGGAAATGTCCCAATCCCACTTCAACATATCTTGGATTTGCACAATAGAACGGATGTGAGGACCTGAACTTTCAGAACTATTGAGAAGGATATCAACCGCCTCTTTACTATCAACTTCGACTACAATTTTGCGAATACCTTTATCCCATGCATATTGAAGACAAAGGAGAATGCCCCATGTCTCAACCAACGTCGCATGCATTTTCCCTCCTTTGGCGATAACACCACCAACCCAGTTGCCATCAGCATCTCTAAGTAATCCTCCAGCTTTGCAAAACTCACCAGTGACACAGCCATCACAATTGGCCTTGATCCAACCGGCCACAGGTTTCTCCCATCGAATACTGCGACTCTGCCACGAATTAACTCCTCTAGTGCAAAGAGCTCGTTTACCATTCAAGAATTCCTTGGTTCTACGTTTAATGATCCAATGCAGATTGGCCCATGAAATAGAAGCCTCACCAAAACGCTCTCGACATCTGGCTTTCCAAATAGACCAAATACCAATACCAAATAAAGTAGCAGCATCTTCACCAACCAAATCATGCTGCTGCGAAAGAATCCAAGTGGCGATGGAATCCGTCCAGAAGGAGGGGTAATTGCCATAGCCCAGGGAGTACCAAACTAATTCTGAGGAAGTGCAATCTCTGAGTGCATGTATCCCAGTCTCATCTGATCCACAAATATAACATGCTGGGGAGGAGGATATATGTCTGTGGAAACATTCCATCGCAGTTAGAAATTTGTTGTGCAGGGCCAACCATAAGAAGAGTCTAACTCGTTGGGGACCAGGCCAGCGCCATATAACTTGCCATCTACGATCTTCGGCAGGAGGGTTACGTCGGGATTCGATTGCAGCTAGAGCACTGGACACGGTAAAGATACCCCTGGGAGTTAATCGCCAGAACGGAACATCATTGGAAGAATCCTCAACAGGAGTTTGTATGTTCATGAGCAAAGATATGATCTCATGAGGAATAATAGATGCAATACTGGAAAGGGACCAACTGCCATTGTTGACAAAGGATGCAACCTTCCTGTTCAGTTCCGTATGTGGTATAGATGAGAGAATCTGTTCCTGTAAAGAAAACTCAGAATTAATCCAAATGTCAGTCCAAAAACAAATATCCTTACCATTGCCCAAATGCCAACCAACATGATTGAAGAGATCATCCCAAACCGAGAGAATGTCTCTAGCTACATATGAAAGAGACTGGTACTGGTGTTTGAACTTGTGGTTTATCCACCCATGTCGAAACTTCATAAGCCTAGTCCAGAGATTATCTTTAGTTAACAGATTCCAGCCACTCTTCATAAGATAGCTTTTATTCAGATCTTGAGTACGTCGAATCCCTAATCCTCCTCTAGAAGTGTTCAGGGTAATAACATCCCAAGCCAAAAGGTGGATTTTCTTTTGACAAGAAGTAGAACCCCAGATAAACTCCCTCGTGATTCTGTCCATAACAGTGGTGATGGACTTAGGAAGACGAAAAGCTTGCATTACATAAGCTCCAATTGTGTTAAGAACAGACTTGGCTAGAGTAACTCTTCCTGCAAAACTGAGATAACGATTAGACCAGTTCCCCAGCTTATGGTTTAATTTATCAATTAAGAAAGAAAAATGAGCGCGCTTTCTTCTGCCCATTAAAATAGGAGTTCCAAGATAAGTGCCAAAGTTTTCAGAAGACTGAAGATTAAGCTCTCGAGAGATAATGTATTTAGTATGTCGATCAACAATTTTACCAAAGATAATTTTGGATTTATTAAGGTTAATGGAAAGCCCAGATCTAGAACAAAATGAATCCATGATAGAGTTAATAAGAGTGGCTTGAGAAGGAAGAGCTTTAGCAAATAACAATATATCATCTGCAAAAAATAAGAAAGGGATATTAATACTTCCCTTATTCCAAGTCAAAGCCTTCCAAGCGCCCTCTGCAACAGCCTTATTAATCTGGCAGCTAAGACGTTCAAGACATAGAATGAAAATGTAGGGAGAAAGAGGATCTCCTTGACGGACACCACGGGTTGGATAGAAAGAGGATGAAAGATGGCCATTCCACAGCACCTGAAAAGAAGAAGAACGAATACAAAGCATGACAAAATTAGTGAAACGGGAGGGAAAACCTGCTGCCAAAAGCGTCTCATGAATGTAGTCCCAGTTTAGCCTATCGTAGGCTTTTTCTAAGTCAAGTTTGAGAGCCATGAAACCAGGATGAGATCTGGATTTCTCAAGGAAATGAGAAATTTCTTGTGCCAATAAGATGTTATCATGGATAGCCCGGCCTTTAACAAAACTAGCTTGTCCTTTACTGATGATGTTAGGCATAATGCAGGAGAGTCTATTAGCCATGACCTTAGTCATTATCTTGTAAAGTACGTTGCATAAACTGATCGGACGAAGTTGAGTAACGGATCTCGGGTTGGGAACTTTGGGAATGAGGACAAGATGTGTATGATTGATTGATTCAAAACTTCTGGTTCCCCTAAAGCACTCAGAGATGAAGAGGTGGACAGATTTGCCAACAGTATCCCAGTTATGTTGATAAAAGAAAGCTTGGAATCCGTCGGGTCCTGGTGCTTTAAGTGGTGCCATATCCCGAACTGCCTTATGGACTTCTTCCAGAGAAGGAATATCATCAAGTAGAGTGACCTCCTGATCATTGAGACGATACATGCCAGAAGAGAGATCAGGTTGAAATGAGTAGCTGGAGGAATTACCACTATATAACTTAGAGAAGAACTCTGCGACCATATTTCGAATATTCTCTTCACCATGATGCACTACTCCAGTAGAATCCTCGAGAAGAATTATTCGCTTCTTGTTTGTGCGGTTTCTAACGAAGTTATGATAAAATTTGGAATTCCTATCCCCTGCATGGTCCCAATTTCTAATGCTCTTTTGAATCCAGGTTGTCTCCTCAAGAAGAAGAATTTTGTCAAGCTCTATGGAGAGTTGATTGTGAAGCCTGTGTAGGAAACGGTCATCCTCCCAATTAGGATTCCTTTCAATGCCTTGAAGTCTGGCCCTGATTCTACTCTTTCTGCGTTTTTGGACTAAAAAATGATCCTTATGCCATTCGGAAAGCTGCCGCTGAAGAGTAAGAAGTTTAGTGTGAGCTGGGTCCGGCTTATTCCAGACAGATTTCAAAATGTTATGGAACATGGGGTTTTTCTGCCAGGCCACTTGGAAACGGAAAATGGGATTGCTAGAAATATTCCTATGAAGATCCCCGGCCGCTATACTGAGGAAAAGAGGAGCATGATCTGAATGCAACCTAGAAAGAACTTCAACAGTGCTAAGAGGATAAGTATTAATCCAATTTTTGTTGGCCAGAATCCTGTCAAGCCGTCGTCTAAGCATGCCTCTAGCCCACGTATACTGACTGCCAAAAAATCGAAGATCACAAAGCTCAGACCTATCAATCCATGTCTTTAATTCAAAAGTGGAGAGAAGAGAACAAATTCCCCACGAGCTTCACTTAAACTGGCTATACAGTTGAAATCTCCCCCCACAATCCAAGGCTCAGTTCTGTTAGTGTTGATCCTAGAAAGTTGAGGCCACAACCATTTTTCAATCATATGAAGTGATGTAATTCAATTACAGCACCAAACTAACATAATCTCCCACAGAACATAGTATGTAATGTAACAATTAGTGAAGGAACATAAGGAACCAAAGGGGGCAAATCGACGGTCCATCATACAGCTAAGCCGGGGAACTTTGCAAGCCATCTGCTGCAGTTACGACCAATTTATATAATACACATTTTCGATATTCATATAAGTTTGGAAAAGCCACACATATTATTATTATACCATTTGACGAACCTAACTAATGCACACACACAAATGAGTTCACAAAATCATTTCAATCAAGCAATTCAAAAAGATCCAACACAAAAGTACAACATCATAATCACATATCAACTCCTCAAGTGCCGATTAAATTCGGAAATGTGGATGAGACGCACCGGTCTTGACATTATGCCAAGTTTGTGCAGCAATATTGCAGGGATATGCCACGAGCAAGTCACAATGCGCCGAGTCAAGATCCATTAAGGTCTTGTTGTTGATGTGACTCCGGTCCACCAATATTTTCGGAGCATATACAGGCTTCTGCGCAGATGTATGCTGAACACTAGGCTTCTCGAGAAGGGGATGTTTGCTGTTTTCCGAGGAGGATGTATCGGTGAGATGTATGGTTGTTATGTCGTGGATGCTCGGCCTCCGTTTGTCCTTGGCCCCGGAAAGTTGCCTCAGATAGTACTTTTGAGCATGGCTAGCTACTTGTGTGGGCGTTTTCGATATTACAAAGTTTCTTGAAATATTTCTCCAGTCCCCTTTCCCGTGCTTTTGAAGCCCAGGAGAAATCGCCTGCATTTATTACCGTGTAATTAAAATTGCTCATAAGTCAAAAACCATATATGTAATATGAACAGAGTATTTTATGCTTATACAGACCACAGTTACATCTAAAATTCTACCTTCAATTTTTCAATAAGCAAAGACTAATAGTTACACAAACATACTAGTATGTGATATTCGTCAATTATAATATGTTCATTGATGATATGAAAAAGAAGCATAAGAATGAATATGGATTTTCAGTACCTGTGCTCATCCTCAGTCCAAGGGACGCCTTTCTTGCGTTCTTGATCGCAGGTTCGGACCCTCTTTCGACAGACATCAAAACTGCGAAGATCAGCCAATTCATAGGTGAAGGAAGAAGCCAAGTATGCAGGAATGGGGAATAAGCCAGCCTCTATGTCAGAAACATCTGCCACTAATTCCCTATATTGGTTTATTACATCATACACAGATTTGCCAGGGATCATTTCCGCAACCTTAAACCATCTGTTGGGCGTTTTCTCGTCGAAGATCGCTAGGGCGCTCTCGAACTGCTTGTTCTCCTCTTTTGTCCAAGTTGTGGTCATCCCCTGGTGTATGAACCAGTTTGAATCTGATGCCAAGGATGTTTGGCACAAGGTCTCCATTTCATCACAAATCAATTCTTCCCTCTTTTTTGTTTTGGGAGGAAATTGAAGTGATTGATACACTGTAATGTAAGAATTCAGTTCATACATAAATTGTATTGTTAGAACAGAGTTCAAAAAAATTGCCCCAAAAATCATAAATAAAGTTGGGGTTTTTCTTCAAGAAATCTCTGAAATCAGTAACTCAGACAAGAAATAGTCAAGGCCCAAATAGCAAAGACAACCAAAATTCATTTCTTTTTTTTTTTTTTTTTTTTTTTTTGCTGAAACCAAAATTCATTTCTTCAAAATTGTAAAAAATTAAACAGAAACAAAAGGGGGGAAAAGAGAAAATCCCAGATCAAGATTTTAAATCTTACCCCAAACTTTTGCGGGTGAGAAAGGAAAAACCCTGGCAAAATTCCTGAAAAAGATTATCAGGCAAAGGAAAGGGGGTGAAAAAAGGGGGGAATTTTATAGAAGCCCTGAGAAAAGGTAGTAGCAATAATCAGAGTGTGAGTTTATGATGAAGACTGTGGATGGTGATTTGGCAGTTCATATAAATGGTTGGTTTTTCTTTTTCTTCTTGCTTTGTTTTTGTTGTTTTGTTATGCGTCCTTTTTATTTTGGTATATATAGTATTAAAAAAAATAAATTTTAATTATTATTATAGAGTGGAGATTGTTGTGGCTGCTATCAAGTATTGGTATGAATGATGATAGTCTGCTGACACAGAAAGTGATTCTGATTGTTCATACCAATACTTTTTTTTTTTTTTTTTTTTTTTTTTTTTTTTTTTGCTATGTAGCAAAAAAAAAGTATTGGTATGAACAATCAGAATCACTTTCTGTGTCAGCAGACTATCATCATTCACAGGGAAATAAAGATTTAGTACTGTTTATTACAACTTTCGTTTTATTGGGTGTCTTGATGCCCTCTGAAATTATTTGGTTTTCTTATTACAGCATATAGCACTGCTGCAACATGATACCCAAGAAATGGAACTAAATGAACGAAATTTTTTATTTGGGTTTTTGTGAGAGTTCTTGTAGTAAGTGTCTGCACAAAAATTGAATCTTTAATTCCTAATTTTTTTTTTCCTATTTTTTTGCTTGATTTTTGTTTGATTATGGAGTATTTTTAAAATGATTCTATCGCTTGGGAGATTAAGAAAAATTGATTTGACAGGGCATTTTGAAGAAGTGAGGTCTCTATTAGTGTGATAAAGTGGAATTATTTATTCTTTTTCTCAATGAATTTATTGATTAGTATTTTAAAAACCTTTTGTTTCAAATATGGCAAATAAACAAAGATGTATTTAAAAATTATTAGATTGAAAAGAAACACACATGTTAAAAACCAAATCTATACAGAGTACAATTTTTGGTGTATATAATTTGCACAATGTGCTCGGTATTGGACATTTTATTAACGGGTGAAATTTGTACTTCTGCAGTTGGTTTTAGAATTATTCTTTTTAGTCAACTGAAATACTAATATATACACAATTTTTACAAAAATATCATCACCCGCATCTTGCTTCATAAAAGAATATACTGTGGTTAGGACAAAAAAATGTGCCCTTTCATTTATACTTTGTAGTAATATTTAAAAAAAATTCCCTTTTTTTGTTCTTTCTAATACTATGCATTCAAATAACTGATCAATCATAAAATTAGATGAAAAACTCAAATCATTATACATTACATTAGCCGAAATATTTAGAGAAAGCGAATTCTACTCTAAGTATAAAAGAAATAGTGATGCATACTTTTTTTTTTATAACTGAATTGAACTGAAATTTACTTAAAAATCGTAGGCAAATTAATCTACACCTTGAATGACAATAATGAAAAAAGTTATTGCTCAAAGACAGATAGGTTGAGGTTGGAACTTTATTCATCATTTGTGCATCAATTATTTAAAGCGAGATGATGCATACATACATACATGAGAATGAGAAAACTAAGAAAGCCAGTATATATTTCAAAGTATGCATGTACCTTTCAATTTGATAAAGTACAAATTCACATGTTATTAACAAGACAATAGAAGTATTATATGTATATGTGCTATTAATTAAACAGAAAAGCATGTTGCGCAGGTTGTGCACATACAGACAGCTTCATGTCTTTCTCCTCCACCATCTTCAGTTCTTCACGCTAAAGAAAACCAAACCCTAATTGGTGCATATATATATATATATATATATATATATATATGTGTATATTCCCAAATAATTCAGCAATTGGGAAGATCTTTTGGAGGGTTGAGGATGGATTGATTTGGACCCTTTCCATTTTCGACCAGGAATGCCATTCTCAGACCCCAAGTGGTGTGTACTTCTAAATGACAATGTAAAAACCAAACCCCTGCATGCACATCCACATCATTAATTCTAATTGGTGAATGCATAATAACCATCCATCCCCATTTCAGATATGATTGCTATTATATTGCTCATATATAGTTGCAATCATGGCCACTAATCACAGATTGCATTTGATGAACAATTTCAAATTAATTATTCAACATATTTAAATAATTGATAAATAATCCTTGGCCTTTTGGCTTCAAAATTGTTGATTTTAAAAAGTCAATAATGAAAACGGTATTATAAATAAAAAGGATATCAAGAACCAGCATCATAACAATCTAAGCAATCCCTAATTCAGATAAATCTAACTAAAAAAATTGGGAAACAAGTTTGATATCCCAATATCCATTTTACTTGGGTAGGTCTACCTATATTACCTAGTTTGACAGTGATGGTTGAGACAGAAGGAAACCAAGTCCAAACCCTTCATCTACCTAGAAATTGAATGAATCAAGAGGAAGCTAGAAAAGGTATAGGGACTATGGTGTACCTGGATTATCAGCCCTGAATCGGATTGCGGTCCATCCTGCTGTTGGCACACTTACTGTATTCCTTTCAACAGGATCAATGAGGTTGAAGTCCTTTGGATCAACAAGGGGATCGTAATTTCCCAACCCTTGTCCCACCACGTAGAAGTTGAATCCATGCAAATGAGTGGGATGACTCTCCGGTGCTATCATGGAAGTGCCCTGCAGAACAATCTGAACACTAGAATTGTAACTCAACCTGTACACTTTTGTGCCGATGTCGGTCTTCATATTTCTCGGTGGAGTGCCCGTGTAGTTGTAAGGCATAGGAGGCTGCGCAGGGAAATCATCGGTGTAGACTCCACTGATGTTGTAGTAGTGTGCTTGAAGAAGAGCTGTGGTGGGCAACACAAAGCTGATGTTGTTGATATCAGCCACGATATGGTTCCCAGTGACGCACGTTGTGCACGGGTTCACCCCAACTCCCATAGCAAACAGCAGGGAGTGATCAATGCTCTTGGGGACATTGACGGGGTACTCTTTCGAGTTGAGACTTCTGAGGGAGTCCATGAATTTTTTCGTCACTGGCGTTGCATCTCGTGGGGGCATGACAGTTATTTCAGTTGAGGTGAAGGCCCGGGCGTCCTTGTAACTTAAGATGCCCGTAGCTGTTACATTGTCCGTGGCTACTATAGTGTCCATAAATGGAGAAATGGCAATGAGATAACGGCCCGCCCCCTGATCCGCTGTGAAAAGGGCGTTTGTGGTTTGGCCCGGACCAATGAATAAGGTGTCTGTTCTGAAAGGCTTGGTATACGAAGCATCCACTTCAACTATGGTCATTTGGTGCCCTGCAATTCTGAAGAAGAGATCTTCGTTGAGTGCAGCATTGACAATGCGCAGCAGGTATGTCTTGCCACTTTCCACATGCAGACTGTATCCTGGAAATTGCATACTCCGGTAAGCTATTGAACCAACGGATAGAATGACTGTAAACAAATTGAAACCAATTCTGCTTATATCCACACGTCAATACCCTGAGAAAAGCAGCTTCGGATTGGTCCAGGTAGTCCCATTATTGTGTGTGCATCAGATATGTTAGGCGGCGTTCCTAGTCGCGTCGCCTGGTTGATCACTGCTTCCACGTCTGACTTCCACCATTCTCCTGCATATGATACAACGAGAAGAGAATTAGGCTTAAATTTTAAAGCAGCGTTCAGGAGAGATCAGAATGAACACAATAGCCCCAACCTAATATGATTATTTCTTCCTTGTCAGGTTTGGGGAATGGATAAGGAACACCTCTCTTAGGCAAAATGACAATAGCGCCATGAACGGTTGCTCGTTGCCAGTTTATATGCGCGTGCCAGAGAAGCGTGCCCCTCTGCCCTGTCAGGGTGAAGTTGTATACAAAGCTCTGCCCTGTCTGAATGGGGCATTGGGTGATATATGCTGGCCCATCAGCCCAACCAGTTCGCAACTGCTTAACTCCATGCCTAGATGGTACTCGGATGCAGAATCAGTGTTAGGCAGGTCAGCAAAACAACAATATAGATTTTTTGTAGGACGAAATTTAAGGTAGCATCATATTGTTAACCGGACCAGTGGATTGTAACGTTGTCTTTGACATGGTTGACGACCCTCACTATTACAGTATCATCTTCCCTTGCATAAAGAGTCGGCCCTGGAAATTTCCCATTTACTGTGAGTATGGACTTGCTTGCACATAGCCTCCTTGCATTCTTCTGCACCACCTGCACATACAATTTATGCACAGAAGAACATATGTGTTAAGTCCACCCAAGAACGAAGGTGTTACCACCATGTATGCACTTACTTACATCGAATTTATAGTGGCGAACTCTTGACTCAACACATGCTGAATACAAGAAAGCTGACACTAGGATTGAAGCCAGAACCTGGAAGAAACTCATTTCTTACTATATTTTCTCTTCTTCCTAGATTTCCTCTCTAGACAAAAATGATGATAGACCTTTTAAACACCACAAAGGATGAAGTTTCTTTGATATTATGTCCTTTTACTTGGTTAGGTATATATCACTAGACAGTCATGCATTTTCTTCCAAGTTTTCTTGCAATTTACACAAAGTAGTTTTGCATCCTAGTATATAGTTTTGAGAAGGGTGAGATTATGCTTTCACGGCCATTTTCAACCGATAGGGAAAAAAGGAGCACCATGAAAGGTATATCTCCTCTGTATACTAGTATTTCGGACTTGAATTTCATGCACTTTATTTTGGAAGTTGTGTTAGTTGCCAAAGTAGTCATTTTCTAATCATTGGTCTAAATTGGAATGGAGGTAAAAGAGTATGTAATTATGGAAGTTTTTATCCATGTTTTTAATGCCAGTAACGAGTTAATCATCTTCATCTTCTATGAGTTAGAAACTGCTGCCCTGTGCATATCATTCGTTGAGAAATTGTTTTCATTAATAAGAGCAACATAGACATGCAGTATATTAAGATTAGATGTAAGTTACAAGAAACAGTACTGAAAGAGGTACGTACAACCGGAAAATACTAGTGATTTTTACAGGAGAAAGTAGACTGTGATTTGTGATTGGTAATCAAATCTCTCATCTTATTGTTGTCTTTTCAAACATATATGATGAGTTTTGTGTGCAGATCGAGCATTTGCTTTACAAAAGAGGTAATAATGAAGAAACAGAAAGCAGATATCGACCTCTTGTACTTATTGTGCTCAAGAAGCAGCATCGACTGGCTGTTTCAATAATTTTATGCTTGGATCCATTAGTACTTGATTCCTGTGGTCCTGTTAGTGTGTGCATTGGATTGTTTGCCATCTCTGTTCTTGCCAGTTTGCCACTGGCTGTTTCAAATCATGATTCAAGAACCTTAAAGAAGACACTTTAATTTTGAATTGCCAGTTAGAAACCTCACCATTGGTTGATGTGGATGTGGCATTGTGCACATCCTTTTCTTCTCCACAACAATCTGCATATTCCATCCCCAACAATATAACTTTAGAAGTTGTCCAGAGTTACCTTTAGAAAACATTTTTCCTTATCCAACTGATGTCCTATCTTTGACATGTCGCCATTTCCATTGGAATGCCCAAGCATGAGGATTCTAAGTGTGAGCATTTGCTGAATCCCTAAGCTTCATCTGCTCCAAAATGTACCAATTACGATGTTAAATAGGACAATCTTAGTGTCTCAGACGACAATTGTGTTGAATCTTACCTCACAAAGAAGCAGCTTGTCAGCAAATTATTCATCTCCAAAGGAATTCGCTCAAGCTGTTCCTCCACTGTAATCTGTTCTCACTTCGAAAGAAATCAATCACAGAGCTTCTCCCACACACATCAGATAGAAGCACAATCAATCCCTTGTCCACTCAAATTGATGTAATCCATCAACCAAAAAAGTGCTTAAAATTTGCACCATACTTCTGGGGGAGAATCTTCAAATCAGTCTCGCAATTTTCTAGGATGCTCACCAAACCATCGTGGATTTTTCCTCCAGCTATAAACTTACTGTTGTGGAAATCGGGTTAGTTTCCACCAAAATTATACCCGAATAATGGAGCTATTAATTAAACAATAAAGAGAACACCAAGATTTAACGAGGTTCGGCACAAATTTGCCTACGTCCTCCGGGCCCCACCGAATTATTATTTCACTATGAGGGAAGAAATAATACAAAGGGTTTTGGAAGTAATTTCCTGACAGACAAAACCCACTCGACAAGGGAGACTTACAAAAGCCTAAAAAACTAAACTCTCTCTCAAGAATTTGCTACACAAGAGAATTAATTTTGCAGGCCTTTTCTTTTGCCTTGCTGGGTGTGTATTTCCAACTAATGAACGCGAAGTATTTATAGGCATGGAAGCAGACATATAGACATCAGCTAAATTAACAGTATAGGCACGTTTATAATATTCAGTCAATAAAAAACACCCACCTACCATAATAAATATGGTCTGGCATTAAATTGGGGCGGACCATTTTGACAAATCTCCACCTTGGTTCGTCCCAAATTCCAATCTCAGTATCTCCTTCAATATTCTCTTGTCACGTAATTCGGTAGGACCTCCAAATGCGCTTTTCAGCGCCAACTTCAATCTCTTGAGACATTTATCAAGTTCAAACAATGTTCGAACTTGATACCTGTTACAGCCTTCGTTAACATGTCTGCAGGATTCTCGGTGGTCTTGATCTTTTGTACCTTGACTCCACCTTCTTCAATTATTTCCCGCACAAAATGATACCGCACGGCGATATGCTTGGTTCTAGCATGATATACCTGGTTCTTTGCTAGATGAATGGCACTTTGACTGTCACAAAACACTGTTATGTGTTTCTGACTAACTCCCAAGTCATCCAACAATCCCTGTAACCAAATGGCTTCCTTAACAGCTTCTGTAATGGCCATGTATTCTGCCTCCGTTGTTGACAAAGCAACGGTTGACTGTAAGGTAGACTTCCAACTAACTGGTGCGTTTGCAAGAGTAAATACGTATCCAGTAGTTGATCGACGTTTATCCAGATCTCCTGCATAATCTGAATCGCAGTACCCAACTATATGTTGACCAGTAACATTAGTCTTCTCAAATATCAACCCAATATCTAAGGTTTTCAAGATATACCTTAGAATCCATTTCACAGCTTGCCAATGATCTTTACCAGGATCATGCATATACCTGCTCACTACTCCAACTGCATGTGAAATGTCAGGCCTTGTACACACCATTGCATACATCAAGCTACCCACCGCATTGGAATAAGGAACCTTTGACATGTATTCTCGTTCCTCTTTCGTCTTCGGACATTGTGAAGCACTAAGTTTGAAATGAGGAGCAAACGGTGTACTTACAGGTTTGGTTTTGTTCGTCATGCCAAACCGCTGCAATACTTTCTTCAGATATTGCTTCTGAGTCAAACTCAGAGTGCCCCTCTTCCTATCTCTCGTTATTTCCATACCGAGAATTTTCTTTGCTTCACCGAGATCTTTCATTTCAAACTCCTTGTTGAGTTGGAACTTCAACCTGTTTATCTCTCTTTTATGTTTCGAAGCAATTAACATGTCATCTACATATAGAAGAAGATAAATGAAAGATCCATCATGTAGCTTACGAAAATATACGCAATGATCAAAACTACTTCTAGTGTACTTCTGGCCAATCATAAATTGATCAAATCGCTTATACCATTGCCTTGGTGATTGTTTCAATCCATAAAGCGATTTGTTCAACTTACATACCCAATCTTCTTTTCCTGCAACTTCAAATCCTTCTGGTTGGGTCATGTAGATTTCCTCCTCCAAATCACCATGTAAGAATGTCGTCTTGACATCCATTTGAACTAGTTCCAAATCAAGCTGCGCTACCAAGGCCAATAAAATACGAATAGAGGAATGTTTTACAACAGGAGAAAATACCTCATTGTAATCAACTCCCTCCTTTTGAGCATAGCCTTTCGCTACCAATCTTGCCTTGTAGCGAACGTCATTCTTTTCTGGAAATCCTTCTTTATGAGCATAGACCCACTTGCAACCAATTGCCTTCTTTCCCTCTGGGAGTTTAGCTAGCTTCCACGTGTGATTTGTTTCAAGGGAATGCATTTCCTCGTCCATGGCTTTCTTCCACTTTTCTTTTTCCGGACTCATTCTTGCATCAAGAAAAGTTTGTGGTATACCTTCTTCAATAACAGGAAGTGCATAGGCCAGCATACTTTCGAAACGAGCAGGTCTCCTAATTTCTCTTCTTGGCCTCCTCATTGCAATTGGTAAATCTTGTTGCTCCTGAGGTTCTTGGGTTAAAACCTCACTTTCTCTGGGCTCTTCTTCGGTACTTGAACCATCGTCTTCTATTGGTTGACCATCTACCTCTCTGGTTGTAGATGTCTGAAACTCCACCTGTTGAGGATAATGCTCCACCTGCTGGGGAGTACTATCCGGCTGCTGCTTGGTTACCTTCTTCAACATTATCGATTCGTTGAAGGTAACATCTCTGCTAAAGATCACCTTTTTCATCTCCGGGCACCATAGGCGATATCCTTTTACTCCAGAAGATATTCCTACGAAAACAGCTTTCCTCGCCCTCGGATCCAGCTTTGATTCTTTCACGTGATAATAAGCAGCGGAACCAAACACACGTAAAGAATCATAATCATTTGCAGGTTTGTCATACCATGCCTCCAAAGGTGTCTTGCCTTTAAGTGCAGTTGATGGTAGTCGATTGATTAGATGGCTCGCATATGTCACCGCTTCAGCCCAGAACTGCTTGCCCAAATTAGCATTGGACAACATACACCGAACTTTTTCCAACAAGGTTCGGTTCATTCGTTCAGCCACACCATTCTGTTGTGGCGTGTCCCGCACAGTGAAATGTCGGGAAATACCTTCCTTCTTGCACAAATCGAAAAAAGGGTCATTTCGATATTCCGTGCCGTTATCGGATCGAAGCACTTTAATCTTCCTCCCGGTCTGGTTCTCCATCATTTTCTTCCAAGCGAGGAATTTTCCGAATGCTTCATTTTTTGTTCGCATGGGATACACCCATACTCTCCGGGAAAAGTCATCAACAAACGTTACAAAATAGTGGTTTCCTCACAGGGAAGCTGTCTTTGTAGGTCCCCACACATCTGAGTGAATGTAATCCATAATGCCTTTAGTGTTATGGATTGCTGTTCCAAACTTCACCCGCGTTTGCTTTCCCAGAACACATTGCTCGCAAAATTCAAGTTTGCAAGTCTTTGCACCCTTTAATAATCCTTGCTTTGCCAGAGTCTGCAAGGATTTTTCCCCAGCATGCCCAAGCCTCATATGCCATAGCTTGGTCATCTCCTCTTCCTTGTCTGCTTCCGATACTGTTGCTGCAATGCCAACCACTGTATTTCCCTGGAAGTGGTATAAGTTATTTTTCCTTATACCTTTCATGACTACAAGTGCTCCCGAGATCACTTTCATAATCCCATTCTGAATGTTGATGGAGTGGCCTTTAGCTTCCAGGGCTCCCACTGATATGAGGTTCTTAGCAAATTTCGGTATGTACCGAACTTCTGTCAGCACCTTGGTTGTTCCATCGTGGTTCTTCAGATATACTGAGCCAACTCCAGCTATCTGGCAATATCCGTTGTTGGCTAGGTAGACAACTCCACCGTCAACACTTTCAAGGTTGACAAACCACTCCTTCCTGGAACACATGTGGAATGAGCATCCTGAGTTTAGCAACCAGTCGTCAGTGCACGTCGTTACCGATGAGACACAAGTTAAAGAATACTCTGTCTCATCACTATCAGCAACACAAGCCTCTGCTACTGCTTTCCCCTTTTTCTTTTGCAGCTTAGGACAATCTTTCTTCCAATGTCCTTTCTCGTGACAAAAGATACATTCGTCTTTCGACACTCTGCCTCGTGACTTGGATCTGCCTCTTCTGTCCGGCTTGCACTTGTGGCTACGGCCCCGAACGGTATGAGCTTCACCAGTCGAACTCCTGTGTTCTAACTTATCCTTCTTTCTGATCTCGTTAGAATATAAGGCAGTGGTAACTTCTTTAAAGGAAATTGTTTCCTTTCCAGTCAGCATACTAACAATTATATGCTCGTATTCATCGGGGAGCGAAGCTAACAGTATCAACGCCTTGTCAACGTCATCTATCTTCTCGTCGAGATTCAACAAATCGGTGACCAAAGAATCGAATCTTGTTATGTGTTCATTCATCGTGGTACCGGGCAAATACTGGAATCGATACAGCTTCGTCTTCATGTAGAGCTTGTTCTCTGTGATCTTTTTCATGAATTTATCCTCCAGTTCTTTCCACAGTCTGTGCGCCATCGTCTCTCTCATAAGCGGATACTTCTGCTCCTTTGAGAGACATAGCCGAATTGTACCACACGCAAGACGGTTGATCCTCGTCCAGTCTTTATCATCAACACCATCTGGTTTGGTTTCTACAAGTGCCCCATCCAGCTCCTGCTGGTACAAGATGTCCAACACCTCGCACTGCCACATACCAAAATTATTGGTACCGTCGAATTTTTCGACATCAAATTTGGCATTTGAAACCATCGTCCGTGATGACGATGTCACCAACGGCTTCGAATCTGAAGTTGACGTTTCACTGGACCTATCCGCCATTTCTGCTTCAAAGTTTAATTAATAGCTCACAAACAGTAGCTCAACCGAGATGCGTTTCTGATGTGGAAGATCAGCTTAGCTGCGACCACAGAGCATACTATGCAACCAAGGCTCTGATACCAATTGTTGTGGAAATCGGGTTAGTTTCCACCAAAATTATACCCGAATAATGGAGCTATTAATTAAACAATAAAGAGAACACCAAGATTTAACGAGGTTCGGCACAAATTTGCCTACGTCCTCCGGGCCCCACCGAATTATTATTTCACTATGAGGGAAGAAATAATACAAAGGGTTTTGGAAGTAATTTCCTGACAGACAAAACCCACTCGACAAGGGAGACTTACAAAAGCCTAAAAAACTAAACTCTCTCTCAAGAATTTGCTACACAAGAGAATTAATTTTGCAGGCCTTTTCTTTTGCCTTGCTGGGTGTGTATTTCCAACTAATGAACGCGAAGTATTTATAGGCATGGAAGCAGACATGTAGACATCAGCTAAATTAACAATATAAGCACGTTTATAATATTCAGTCAATAAAAAACACCCACCTACCATAATAAATATGGTCTGGCATTAAATTGGGGCGGACCATTTTGACACTTACAATCTGAAATCAAAAGAAACCACAATAAACAGAAATGTCGATCTTCAAGCATTCGATCTGCAACACGACTGATTAATCCAGCGTAATGGAACATATCATGCACTGATTATTTTCCATTTCTCAGAGCTCCTGTAACCGTCAGGTAGACTGGTGGGATGCTACCACAGAGTGCCGTCTAGACGATACTTTCAGTTACAGGATAGCTGACGTGGCATCGTTTGAGTGGTCCTTCAGTACCTGCACCTGTCGCACAAAACAATTTCCCCTTCTACTTTTAAACGAAAATAACTGAATTTGCCGCGCGACTGCACTAAATCGTTTCCCGAAACCAAAAACCGTCTCTTTTTTTTTTTTTGCAGAGATACTTTTCCGGCGAAGATGTCTTCGAGCTTTCTCTTTACCGTCGTCGCCGTTCTCCATGTACTCTCCGCAGTCTCCGCCTCCACCGTCGGTATCACGTACAACCCTTCCGCTCTTAACCTACCGCCGCCTGATCGCGTGGCTTCCGCACTCGTGTCCCTCAGGATCCCCGCCGTCCAACTCCTCAATCCGACGCCCGCCGCCGTCCGAGCTTTCTCGTACACCAACATTAGCCTTCTCCTCTCAGTTCCCAACCACCTCATCCCCGCCTTCGCCGCCAATCGTTCGGCAGCCAACTTCTGGGTTCGTTCCCTCGTGTTGCCTTTCTACCCTCGTACGAAAATATCCCTAATTTCCGCCGGCTCCGACGCAATTAATTCCGCTTCGATGTCCGATCCTACTCTTGATACCTCCACCGTGCTCCTCCCGGCCATGCGGAACCTCCGCCGCTCCCTCAATGACCTCGGGATTCGGTCCATCTCTGTATCCACTACGTTCTCGTTCATCGAGATCATGACGACGTCCTTTCCCCCATCGTCCTCCGAATTCCAAGAGCCAATCGGTTCTTTGATCATCCGTCCTCTGCTTCAGTTCCTTTACGCCACGAACTCGTCTTTCTTGATCAATGTTTACCCCTATAACATTTACAGACTCAGCTCCCAAATCCCAATCGGATTTGCGCTGTTTCAGGAACAAGCGTTCAACTTCCGGGATGATGTAATCACCGGTGTGAGGTACCGCAATCTGTTCGACATGATGGTGGACGCAGTTATAGCCGCGATGGCTGTTTCGGGGCAGGAAAATATTCCGGTAATTGTGGCGCAGACCGGGTGGCCCAATGAAGCAGAGAATCAGGCTGGTGGAAACTATGCAGAGCTGTACTTGAGAGGGCTAATTCGGCATCTGGAATCCGGGATCGGGACACCTCTGAGAAAAGAAGGGCCAACTGAGACCTACATTTATCAGTTGTTCGACGATGATGGTGAAATGGTTGACAGCAACGATGGAAAGGGTCCGCCTGGTGGTTCTGGAGTGAGTAGAGGAGGAGGAGGAGCTGCAGGGGGCGGGGGACGGCAGCATTGGGGGATCATGTATCCAAATTTGACCATGAAGTACAATTTCGATTTCTCCAGTTCCAGTAGGTGGACTCTTGTGAAGGGCAAAAAATTGGTGGAGATGGCTCTTGCTTACATGGTGAGTTTTCTGCTGCTCTAAAATGTGCTATTTGTTGACTTCAGCTCATTTGCGGTACTGATTTTGATGCCTCTTTTGTTCTCTGGTTTTGTTGTGATTGAGTCTTAAGTAACAACGTCTTCTCTGTTTTAAACTGAGTTTGAAGTCTCTTTTATCTTCTGGTTCTGTTACGATTGAGACTGCATAGACTCTAGCTTTGCTCAAAAGCACACTTTTTGATAGAAGTTCATAATCAACAGTGTGTTTCGGATGTACTAGCAGTTAGCTTTTGGAGATTAGTTTGTTTAATGCTATGGAAATTCGGAAATAGGACTTGGAGTCTAGAGCTTTAAAATTGTAGAATTAGTTTTTCTTTCACCCTTTTAGGTTTAAAATAATGGGATTGCCATGAATTATTCAATTTTCTATCAATATGTGATTATCAGTCCCAATTATAAACACTTACACAGACTGAGCGTGCAATGTGTAACATACTAGGGGGAAAATGCTTATTAAACCTGTTTGAACTAATCAACTATAATATGGACTTCATTAAATAACAGTGAAGAGCAGAAGATAAAACCACTGAACAAAGAGAAAACAAATGACAGAATTGTAGTTGTCTTTCACCGATTATATATCATGTAGTAATATTAATGTACTAAAAAATAAAACTTATCAATATCAAGTACAAACCGACAATAGAAAATGATCTTTCACTTTAGTAATTCAATGGCAGAATGTAAATAAAATTCCTACTCAACTAAATCAGGGGTCGATGATACAGATTGAAGCCTTTGTTTCTGGCCTCCGGGCAAAAATTAAGTCTTTTTATATGAAATATCCTTAAGCATACAAAATGTTGAATTTGCCTCCATTATCTCAATGCAATTGCTGGTATTGCACAAGTATATAATATATATATATATATATATATATATATATATATTCTCATTCGCTCGACTTACTTCGCTTCTTGGCCTCACTATAAAGAATAACACCAATCACTGTCAGAGTGTATCCAAACATTCCCGTAACAGACACAGGGTTCCGGAAAATCAATATTGAGACTACCACAGCTACTGCGCCTTTTGCATTTCCAAGAACCTGGATGAACCACAAATATATCATCAAACGAAAAGCACAGATCATGAGATACCAACTTGATTATTTTTGTTATTGTTGCAACAATAACTAAAAAGATGCAGGCAAGTTCCAGAAAACACAATCCAACAAAAAATCCCAATCTAGACAGCTGTTACAACCCACTCACCGAAAAATATCTATTTATTGTTTCGTCAACATCATCCCTTCACCAAAAGAACTTGAGTAATAGACCAATGGAGTAACTCCCAAAGAACCATGACAAACAAAGGCATGGAAGTTAAAAATATTGCATTTTGGAAAAGAGATGCCATAACTAAAATCACATAATAGAGGTGCATGTGCTCTACACGAAACACATAGCACGAAATCATTTATTGAGGAAATGCATCACTTTCTCAAAGGACCACAAATACAAAAGAGGACATATTTGTTACGATAATTCTAGTTCAGACAAGCCAAGAAGTTGTCTCATTCACTCAGGACCATCCCCCTCTAGTGATTTTTTTTTCCCAAATAGTATAACAAGAATGGTCATTCAAATTACCCTAACTCAAGCAAATATAATAGTTTGCACAGAAATAGGTAAAAGCGCCCCGTATCCACTTCAGGGGAAGAAGTACCTGGAGAGTTAGGGCACTGGTGTGCTTTGTGACCAAAAAGTTGGTCAAATTTACAAAATATGCAAGTGCTGAGTTGAAGAGGAGCAACCATATAATTCGGGTATCTTCTCTTGCTAGGGCCAATGTGATACCAATAACATTTTCTTCCATAAAGAGTGTTGCAGGCAGCAGAAGAACTACTGCTATGGGAGCCATATACAAGAGCAGGTTCATAGAATTCAGTTTCTCCCTTCAATCAAAATGTAAAGCTTCAGAATCATTGGATAATTTTACCATGGATATAAACCACTGTAACATCTCCCGTCAAATAAAATGGGTGCCAAAGTACAAAATCATTACCCTTCCGAAGAAAGCAAAATACCCTGAACCACTGACTTCAGTGCCCTTGCAGCTGTTGCGCCGATGCACATGATAAATCCAAACAAATGGAAACTAGGCTCACCCTGTTGCAAGAGAATCAGATTTTAAATATTTATTAAAATTTAAACTGAATGAAAATGCATAATAGAATAACAACAGTAGGATACAAAGCAAATAACAAATATACATAAGCCTCATGTAGCATGCAGATCAAAGGGCAGAAATAAGCAACCATTGTTAAAAATGGTTAATTGCAGCAAATGGATACAATCGTATACATGGCATTGAATCGAATTCAGACAAATGCTGCCTCCTCTACCTGAACATTTTACGTAAAAACAATCAGTCAAAATGAGTTTTCATGCTCCCAACTCCCAATCGTTTGAGATGCATTAATTAAAGACTTCCGACGCTTTATCTAGCAGACAAGACACATAATCAAAGGTTCACCAAACCCAAGTCCATCTACCCAAAACCCGACTATCGTACGTAATCATTATATGAGTCCTCTCTCCATATTGTTTTCCAGTATAATCTCAAACCCCATCTTTTTACAGATCAACGAATCACAATTAATTCATCCCACCAAAACACCTCAGATCTACAGAAAACACAAGAACATTCAATTGACAAAAATCACAAAACATCACACAATTAAAATGAACCAATGAACCAATCAAAGCCTACAATCCAAAACGAATAAAAATTCACATACCCCACTAGCAATGATGACTCCAGTAACAACAGGGATCAAAGTCACATAAGTCAACCATGCCTCCCTCTTGAAGGTCATCAAGTACGCAAATACCGCAGTGAAGAAGGGTGTGGTGGCACCAATCGCCTGATTGAAGCTGACGGGCAAGTACTTGAGCGAAATGTTGCCGCTAACCACCGACGCGCAGAAAATCAGGCTGAGCGCCGAAATCTTCATGAACTGAACCCTAGATCTTATCGTCTGCAGCGGCACCATCTTCATCCATGTGATCGCAATATAACTAAGCAACGAGCACGCCGTCATGTGACACATGGTCAGGAAAATCGGGTATTTGAAGCCATAGTTGCTCAACAGATACTTGTTCAGAAGCAAAACCCCAATGTTTGAAGAATACCACGACGCAACTAGCCCGATCGTGAAGAATCGGCTGGGGGGTTTCATCGCCGACATCGTCAATTGATTCAACTGCCCAAAACAAAAAAAAAAAACCCCAAAACAAATCTGGAACCAATAAATTGAATTCCTAACGTAACGGCAGATTCGAAATGGGATCTGCTAGAATCGGAAACCAGGATCGATAAATTGAAGAAAAAGAAGGGATCTGATAAGCATTCGCAATCTAAATTGCGAAATTCAACGGCTCAGAATGACATCAAGAATAAGAAAAACAAAAAACAAAAAAAACCCAAAACCAAATCAAGATCCTCCCACCCTCCCACACAAAAAGCAAACCCTAAAAGAATGCCGAATGGAGGACACGCCCGAATAACAAAAATCGAGATTTCCGGGTGGTAGAATTGAGCGCGCCGACGTGGAGGACGAAAAAAAGAAGTATCCGCGTTGGAACAGGGTTAATGTGTTGACTCCGCTGGTAGAGAGAGAGACAAGTGGGATGATGATGATTAACTCGGAGACGGAGTGGAGTCCCACGGCCACAGGAATGTTATTAGATTGAATTAGATTATCTATGGGATACAACTCTACAGGTACAGGAATAGGAATGATGCAAGAGGAAGACGGTAGAAATGCAAATGAGGAAGATGAATTAAATACTACTAGTACTGGGGAAAGATTCCAGGAAACGCATATCGTGCGAAGACGGGAGATAGAGGTGTGGAGAAGCAGTAAAGTGGCCTCTTTGACTTCAATTTTTATCTATTTCTTGTATTGTACTATTACTGTCAATTACTGTCATAGAAGTATTAATTACTTATTATCCATATGGGTTTAATTTCTATACCGTATTAATTCTCTCTTTATTTTCTAGTATTAAATAATTTAATAATATTGATTAATTAATTAATGAAGGGATTTTAATTTCTACACTGCAATTTCTCCATAATTTTAAGGATGGTTACTGCTAGATTGCTACTTGTAGGGCTCAGTCAACAAATAAAACTACTAGGAGTAATGTTTATTGCTACTTTGATTTTGATTTTTTTTTTTTTTTAAAAAAGTTGCAGTACTAATTTTAATTCAATTTTATCAAATACAGTAGTAGTATATAATAAGGGAATACTAATAAGAATCAAATGACAGCACAGCATATCATCCTTTTGCTGCATCAAGTTTTGGGGTTTTGCTTGTATGGCCGAAATTGAGATTAGCAATGCAATTTGCTTGCTTTTCTTGCTCGTACACTGGTAAATTTTATAAATACATACTACCACTGCTCCTATTAATTCCAGTAGAACTCAATGCTATTATAAATTTACTTAAGTTTATAATAATAAATTTAACAATATGATTTATAAGAGCAGTTGACATTTCTTAATCACAATTTTGATTTAGGTTTCTTGGTGAAAGCTAGCATTCTGTTCTGTTAATAATAATTTGATAGGATTATTTAGGTGACTAAAAATAACCCGCACTTACACCCCGATTTATTATTATTGTGTTTTTTTTTTTTTTTTTTTGGTGTAGTGTGCTAAATTTTAAATGAAGCGCTTACAGCTTGTTACCAAATTTTCAAATTGAGAGAATATGAGAATTTTCAATTTTATGGATTACAAGTAATGTGGGGTTTTTTTTCTTCTTTAAAAAAGTAGTAGCACTGTACTAATTAATTCATTGATCATAATTCATTAACAATTGGCAGTGTGTTTATTTGCCGGCATGATTGTTGAAGGCTGCAGCCAAAATTCAATACCTAATAGTAGTAATGAGATAGTATGTAAAAGCCCGCATGGTACATTGACATGGTCATAGAGATATGTCCGTTTTCCATAACCAAAATCGTGTACAATTAAAGATTCAAATACTAAACACTTGGTAATGGTTGGACCCCAACTCCACAAAGAAATCATTGCATGGGGAGCGGTTTGAAGGCTGAATTAGGTGTATTCAGCCCACGCTGAATGTGCTGAGTTTCAGTGTATTGGGTGATAAGTTATTTATTTGGAGTAATTTTCCAAAAATGAGGGCATGCTATTTTTGTTAATATAATTTTATGCTTCCATGGATATGTAACCATTAGTTTTGGAAATAATAATACATGCCATTAATCAGAAAATAATAATTTTTTACTTTCCAAATCGTGTGAAATTATAATTACAGAAAACCCTAAACATGTGCTGATATGATTCGTTACATGTGATAGTAGTTAACAATTGATGTGTTGATATGATTCGTTGCATGTGCTAAATAATACTGAATGATGTGCTATGTAAATGTAGATATTGAGCATTTCAAATTGAAACAATGCAATGATTTCATTCCTCTACAAAAGATGGCCAAAATCCAAAATGTTTCCTACACAGATTAACAAATGTCCATCATTGCCATGATATAAAATAAGAAATACTTCATAAAATTACCTTAATTATCACATCTTATACTAGCATATATGGTAATAAAGGTCATAGTAAAAATATTAGCACATTCATAACATAAACTTATCATTTCAGCTTATGCTGAATCAGCCCACAAACCCAACCCATTGCATGGTATTCTTTTTAGGGGAATAGGGATTTGGCTTAGTAGTTATGTCTACTTGACTTCCAACCTAATAGTTGGAGGTTCAATGGTGACAATGTTTATTTAAAAAAAATAATTTTTTTTTAAAAAATAATGCTTTCTTACTAGTAAATAGAAAAATTGTGCAAGAGGAGTAATTAGTGGAGCAGCTGAAAATAAAAATATAAAAATAATAATAAGGGATAAATTAGACATGGTAAATGGTAAGATGGGAAGTGTGTACTAAGCCCCTGAATTATTAAAGTCTAGTTTTTGTGTATTAGGAGACTTTTAGGCATATGTTCGTAAGTTCAAATTTATAAGTATATTTTTCTCGTATATCCACCATTAGTATATTGTGTTTGAAGGTCCCCTAAAGAAAAATTAAATGTGGAAATGAAAGCAACATGACATGAGTCATGATGGCTTGGCTCCTCCTAATTAAGACCATCTCATCAGTCATCTCTCCCAAGTCCCAACACAGACATCAGACTAGCTTGTAAACGAATTGAATTGAACAGAATACTGCAGTATTTGATTTGATTTGTTAAGCTTCACGAATACTATCGAATCGAATTGAATTATGTAATTTATATTAAAAAAATAATTTTTAATTATTGAAATTAAATATTTAGTTCAATTTATATATCAGATATAGTACTTTAATTTCATATATAAATATATTAATTAGTAAATATAGTCATTAAAAATAAATTTTAAATTATCTAAAAAAATTATTTTATATAAAATTAATTTGTTTAATCGAATATCGAATCGAATCAAATATTATTCGAATATCAAAATTTCGAATAATTTCGAATCGAATCACGAATCGAACAAAAAAAATATTTGATTCATTTCCCACCCTACCTCATACCTCCATTCCACTCCACGTGTTCATACTGATTGAAATACTTCTATATATGCATCTAAAAATTTATTTATTCAGAAGATGGAAAGTTATTAAACAACAATTGCGTTAGTTCAAGGCTTGCGGTTACTGTAATCTTCTTCTTAAATGAATGAAATTTGTTAGTACCTTCCAATTTCCATACCAGTATACGAGATGACAAGTATCAAAATCCACGTGTTTTTCCATGATAATACTAACAAAATAGGTACCTATATTAGCTTTAATTATTTAATTAATTAATACAAAAATTTTAATTAAAATTTCCATAATAACACGCAATACAACATCATAAATCAAAGATCACCGACTCAAATAGTCATTGGAATTTAGTACTTACTCCTTTAGCCTTCAATACCTTTAATTTATTTTAGTTACTACATATATTCATCTTTTGGTTTAAAGTGTAAGCCATTGATTTATTGCGTCCTTTTTAGATGCCAATGAGTAACTTTGGAGGTACATTCATGTGTGTTGAGTAGGGTGAAATTTTGGTACATTCAGGAGCTCAAATCCAATACCTTATTTAAGCATCTAAAATTCTATTACTACTCAAGTTAATTGCAGTTGGCATATTTCATTTTAGAATATATTAATTAATTAATTTCTTTATTTTATGATAAAACATATTTTTTTTTTCCGCTAATGAAAAGTATTTAATTATATTTTCTCTGTTATTTTTCCTCATTATATATAAAATACTCCTCCAGCTTTATTGATTCTGAAGTCGCTCATAAATTGTGCCATTAAAAAAACACATAAGTATAATTGATTATTAATATAGATATAAACTAATGAGTGTGGTATAGCATAGTTGAGGCTTCTCCATCTTTAATAAAACGTCAAGGAATTAATTCATGGCTCTGGATGGAGCAGTCTTAAAACTATAGGAAAAAAGGCCAAATATATCCTTTTTGTTTAAAAAAAAGCCAAATCTATCTTTTTTCTATTTTATTACCGAATTTATCCTCTACATATGCTAATTATATCCGGAAATATCCTAAATTCACTAATCGTGGAATGCCTGCTGACGTGGCAATAAATTAACTTAAACCCTACACGCTGGATCGAATTTGAAGTGTGTCTCAATTAGGGCTGGGGAAAATACCGAATATACTGCATACCGCACATACCGTATCGAAAAAATACCGAAAATATCGAAATTTTCGGTATACCGTAATTTTCGGTATGGTATCATACCGTACCGTAAGATTTCGGTACGGTAACGGTATAAATTTTTTGATACCGCGGTATATCGTTACCGTACCGAACTTTGGTATATACCACGGTATTGGTATATACCACGGTATTGGTATATACCGCGATACCGTTATATACCGTAATATCTGTATGTTGGTATATAGCGAAAGTTTGGTATGCCGGTATATACCGCAATACCGGTATGTCAGTATGTAGTGAATGTTCGGTATGTCGGTATATACCGCGTTACGGTATGTCGGTATGTACTGAATGTTCGGTATAACGGTATATACCGAACTTACCGGAATATCGGTATGGAAACGGTATGAAAATATGTGATACCGAAACTTTCGGTATACCGAAGATCGGTATACCGAAATGTTCGGTACGGCAACGGTATGAAATTTTTCATACCGTAAAGTTCGGTAAGGTATACGGTACGGAGAATTTTTTTCGGTATGATACCGTACCAAAAATTACGGTATACCGAAAATTTCGATATTTCTTTTTTCGATATGGTATGTGCAGTATGCGGTATACTCGGTATTTTTCCCCAGCCCTAATTGAGAGACACTTCAAATCCCATCCAGCGTGTAGGGTTTAAGTTAATTTATTGTCACGTCAGCAGTCATTCCACGATTAGTGAATTTATGATATTTCCGGATATAATTAGCATATGTAGAGGATAAATTCGGTAATAAAATAAAAAAAAGATAGATTTGATTTTTTTTGAAACAAAAGGGATATATTTGGGCTTTTTTCCTAAAACTATATGACAACTATTTCATTCTTCAATATCCTTACAAACCAATTAAATGGATTAGTCATGTCATGCTTGTCGATGATGGATATATAATTATTCAAATATCAATTTTTATATATAGAAATTATATTTGACGTAGGTTGAAGCACAAATCAAATGGTAGTTAATTAGTAGAAGCCCAAGATTTCCTAGTGGGCTTCAATATATGCTCTTTTACTAGGCGCAAGTCTTATTGGATATGTACAATTCAGCAAGTCCTTTTACTTTTCCTTTAAGGCCCAAATTAATGTTTATGTACTTATGTTTGAGGATTATTTATTTAATTTAATTTTATTCACACACAACTGTTAGCCACACCCACTGGCTGGCTGCACACCTTCCATCTTTAGAAGAATGTCTTTTGGGGCCTCTTCAAGGGCCGTTTGTTTTGGCTTGTGAAAAAAAGAGAAGTCAGTAGAAGAAGGAGAATGAGGAAGAAGGAGAATTCAAAAGCAAAAGCAGATCAAATAATTGTTTGGATGGATATTATTAAAGTTGTTTTTCAACGGAAACATGTTTGGATGAATTGTACGTAAAAGGACTTTTAATATATTGAAATTACTAAAATAGACATAATTAAATATTATAAGGATCTTTATAATTAATTTTATTTCCTTTTTAAATAGGGTTATTTTTGTATTTTTATTACTAAATGACTTCTCCTTTTAAAAAAAGTAACCCTCTACCTACTTTGAAAAAAAAAAGTAGAATTTTAACTTTTCCTTCTCCTTTTATTTTAAAAAAAAAGTCAAAACAAACAGCTAAAAAAATTCAAAAGGACTTTTGGGAGAAACAAAAGTCAAAAGGAGAAAAATTAAGGCAAAATAAACAGGCTCTTATGGATTTGTCACTATTCTCACCATTTTTTATACGTATATATCTGCATACATACATACACATATATATGTTCTTTTTTCGGTGGATATATATGTTCTTTTTTTTTTCTTTTCAATTACTAATATCTTATACTCCATATTCCATACTGTATTTTGTTTCTCGGTGATCTCGCCCCAACATATCTTTATAACTCTTTTTAACATTTTTGTTGTCCTGTAATGTCAAAAGGAGGGTGATATACTTTGAATGTTTAGTGGATCGGTCGAATTAGAGAAACATTGGCAAACAACGATGCTTTAATTTTGACAATATTTTAATAAAAAAAATTCAACGAATTTTGGTTAAAATTTGCAATGATGGTTGACTGTAAAGAACGTCACCCCTAGTTACAGTATATGGTGGTATCACTACAAGAAAAATCTCGTACACCGACCGAAAAATCCGGTCGGTAGCCCAAGGAGACGGGTCATCTCCGGCTCACCGACCACTGGTGCGGTCGATAATTCTCTTCTATGAAAAAAATTGTTCTCGGGAGGGCTCGAACCGAACACCTCAACAACACCCAACCACAATTCTAACCAGCTTGACTAGATCTCTAATCATCAAACATTTTCCGCCACGTGTCCTATATAGTATACATTCTCAAATATATTTGAAAGGTTTTATTAAAGAGAGGAGTCAAACCCAACTCCTCCCCAAGTTCCCCTCGCGCGCGTACCATCTATGCAACCAATGTTTCATGTTATCCTATGAAATGCTTTATATATAACCTATTTAAATACATATATACATATATATGTGTATTTAAAATATAAAATAAAAACTAAAATTATATTAATTAAATAAAAACAATTAAATTAATTAAATAAAATATAAAATAAAATTAATTAAATAATTAATTAAAATAAATGAATTAAATAAAATAATAAGATCATTTCAAAAGTAAGATAAATTTGAATTAAATTATAAAATAAATAAATAATTAAAATATAAAATAATTTAATAATTAAATTATAAAAAATAAATAATTTAATAGCTCAAATAAAGAATAATTGTATTCTAATCCAAAAAATATTTTATAAAAATATAAAATAAATGAAAAAACTTTTAGAGACCGCAAATTCGGTCAGTAATGCGGTCGGTAGACTATTTTTAAAAAAAACATAATTCAAATAAAAAAATTTGAAAAAAAACTTACCGACCGCTAGGTGCGGTCGGTGGTGCGGTCGGGTACACCGACCATAATAAAATTGGTCGGTGCGTTGTTGCCACAAGACCGGGGGGCCCCAACGGCTCTTTGTCACCGACCAGAGAATAGTTGTTGTCAACTTGTAGAGTCGGACAATGTGGCTGTGTCTGTGTGTGTCTCTCATTTAAAAAAATAACAATAAATGTGAGATAAAGCAGTGGCGGAACTAGGATTTCAACCTAGGGTGTGCGGAAATTTAAATAACACAGTGTCATAATCAAAATAGAGAGAAGAGTGTACCTTGTGATGCAGGGGATGAAATATGATCGCTTGTTGATGGCAATGGTTACGGTTTCAAGCAATACAACATTGGGTGCCCTTGCTTGGTAAGTAATAATCAGGACAACAAAAAATCATCCTTATAGAACATCTGGTATGAAGTTCACAATAAAAATTATCACAAGCAAAAATGTTCAAGGTAACTGAATTCCCCAAAGCTCTTCCATCAAACACTAGAAACAAAGAAGTGGACACAAATCAATCAAGCAAGAAAGCATAATTTTGTACTTCATTAGCTAATTATTAGACTACGACTCAAGACGAAAGCAAACATGGAAAATTCTTTTAAGAAAGCAGCTAATTATTAGACTACCACTCAAGGCTAAAACATTGATAATCCTAGAATTGATCAATCATGTTAATTCTAAGCAGTCAACACGAACCATTTATATGGCCACTAATTGGCAAGTTGGTTCACGTTAAATGATGTGGCAAAACAACTAATCATCTATTATGACGACTGACAACACTAAAGCTAACACAATCTTGGCCACTAACACTTGCACAACCAAAACAGTTGTTCTACCTATAATAGTGTTTCCTTGATACTACGATAAGGATACATCAGGAAATGGAGTTTTAATCAATCAACAGCTACACAAGCTACACAATGACAACAAAATCTTATTTTCTCTTGTTATTTCTTCAGGCAGAAAAGTGGAACATCGAATGGGCATTTATTTTATTTAAATATGAAATGTCCAATCTGTGTTAATTTCTATTATTACATTGTCGTTATGTAGAATTCTACCAAACCACTTTAGATTGCTCCCCACAGAAACATAGGAGATCAACTAAAAATTATTTTTTTTTTAAAAAAAAAGAAACCTAAAAGTAGCTCCAGTTTCCACTTTCAGCGATTTTGTTTCCAATTCTTTCTAGAGATGCAACACAGACCTTTGGCTTGCTAAGCAACTTATTATATACAGAGTGAACAACAAAATACCTCGCAAGTTGCAACCTCAACCCGACGTATGGTGTGCCCAGCAATCTCTGAAATTTGGACAGCTCTCAAGAGATGGAGGCGGCGCAGTGGTCGTAGGTGGTGAATAAAGACAAAATCTGAACTCTGGCGGTGGACTGATGACTGGTCAGTGAGGGAGAGGAGACGAAAGGCTTAACAGTGATGGGTAGGGGTAGTTTAGGGGAAATAGGGTTTGGAATTGGGGATGTATGGAGAATTTTTTATGTATGAATTAAAAAATAAAAAATAAAAATTCTGAGGTGCGTCAGCTGACCACCCTAGCGCCGGACTGGTTCCGCCAATGAGATAAAGTGAGCAAAAGCATAGAAGTGTAACATGAAATTATTATGATGATGGCGGCGCAATGAACTGAATGCGAATAATTGTTATATGAAATTGGTTAACAAGCAGCAGTAGTAGTAGCTAGGAGTAGTATTTTTGTAAGAGAGAACAAAACAAATTCAATGGTGTATTGGTGTTGGTATCGTCTTTGAAACAGAGGTTGAGGAGGAGCATATATGGTTGTCAGTGTCACTTCACTTGTCCTATTATTACCACAAGTAACATACTACTACTACTCAACTGCAAATGCCTCCAGTCTCCGGAACATAATAAGAAAACAAACTTCCTTGTTTCTACAATTCTACTTCTACTACTCTACAACTACTAGCATTTTCAATGATGAGTAGTCAAACGAAAACAACAGACAAGAAAAAGTCAAATTTACACATGCCTGCTGCGGCTGCCCTGAAGCCCCTTCCATTCCACCTACACATTTTCTTTCACTGTCCATCCCTTTCCTTTTCCAATACTTACTACTTGCAGGTTTCCAGGCAATTAATTTTGCATCATGCATGATTCATGGGATGGGACACATAGTATGGGGTTTTAATTTCTTTCAGGGTAAAAGCGTTTTTACGATTTTTTCTTTAATTGATTTATTTATACTCCAGTCCGTACTACTCCTATCTTTTAGGCCTTTTTATTTATTTACTTCTATGAAGTAAGTAGGAGTATTTAGTACTAGTATTTGTTTATACTACTCCATGTTTCCAACAAAACGTTGTTAATATCTCTGCAACCAACAACGCCTGCGAAACCCTCAACTGGAAGCGGGGAGCAGTTTGTTTTGTCTCCGGTGACCACCGGCGATCCACCCACAGTTTGTCTTTTACCGATCCTTTCCTTTCCTTTCTTCTTTTGTTGTTGGTAAGAGTAATAAGACTTAAGAGCATGACTTTGATTTCTTTAAATTCTTCATGTAGACGCGGTTCTGGGTTTTACTTGCTTCCATTTAAAGTTGATCTTTTTTGTCTCATAGAATTTGCAACAGAAGCTGCTCTGTTCTGCATTGCTTTGTCTGAAGCAATCCAATGTCTCAATTTCTGTTTTGTGAATTCATCTGTTCTGAAGATGATGTTATGTCGAGAATATCGTGGGTACCGTTAACCCTTTGCATACCCCCCCCCCCCCCCAAAATTAGACAGGACAGCTGCCCGTGCCCCGCCCCCCTTTTTAGCTGCTGAATTCAGATTTAAACAAGTCACACACACGATTCAACCAATACACCTTCCCAAGGGTACTGGAAATAGAGTTTAAAAAAAATACTAGTAGTAGAATTAGCTTAAATTTTTATAATTATGTGAATTTTGTATTTCTTGACCTTATGCATAGACTAATGGTGGAATTGAACGAGACTTTTAGTGATTTAAAAATGTGCTGACTTCATGGAGTTCGTTCAGGAGATTTCTTATGTTTGTTTACTCAGAAAGACTTTTGGAGCCTTGAATATATTTTTTACTGAATATCTTCCAACATTTGAATACTACTACTACATATTATCTGCTATATAAAACTGATGTGTTCATAGCTTGGGGAATTATTCCGTTTCACTTGAATTTTAGATGATGAACCTTTTCTTTTTCTGCAGTATCAGATATTCGAAACTCAACAAGCAGGAAGATAGACAGACACAGAGATGTTTACTGAGTACAGAGTAGACTTTCTCATTTCAGTTAAAAACTAAAAGTACAACAACAACTCTGAAACACCGACTCAATTAATCTTTAGAACCTAAACAAGTTTTCAAACAGATGAGCACTAGAGGCAGATGCGATGCGCTCATAAAAGCAAGCATATGAAAGCTGCAATGTCAAAAAGATACCTTAACAACAACAGCATATTTGGTAATTTCTTGGAGTCGAGATGGTGTATAATTCTCATCTCTTTCCCTCCCCAACTATCAGTAAATAGAATTATTAAAATTATTAATGATAAGAGATATCTATAAGTTTGCAAAGACATTGAAATGCTTTGAAGCCCTTTCGATCTCTTTGATTGCAGCGACAAAAGATGCAATAGCCAAGGCAATAAAGAAGACGACGTTGGCCCAATGCCATTGCTTCTGCCTGCTCGACAGTTTGTCGCCCTTAGCCTTGAGGTACATGTGATGGGCGAGAATGAAGGTGAGAGGGAATGTGCTGACAGCTCCCGTCAAGCTCATGAAGGCTCCCAGGAAAGGCAGCAGGGCTGAGACAAAGGCAGTCACTGCTATGTATCCTCCCCGGACTAGGACTCTGAATGTTAGGTTGCGGGGCTCCAGAGCACCTCCAACGATGTTGAACGTGGTGTCGAGGTACTCGTACATTGGGCTTGCGAAGATCTGAAAGTAGGGAGTATTGATGGGTTATGAATGTGTATGACTTTGGCCCAAAAAAAAAAAAAAGGAGTGACGGACTGTATGCTTACGTGCAATGAGATGACGG
Source organism: Hygrophila difformis (assembly GCA_030278955.1). Classification (NCBI taxonomy): domain Eukaryota; kingdom Viridiplantae; phylum Streptophyta; class Magnoliopsida; order Lamiales; family Acanthaceae; genus Hygrophila; species Hygrophila difformis. The sequence continues at coordinate 11,419,553 of JAOANR010000007.1, forward strand.
ATTGTAGGAAAGCTGCAAGATTGGCGAAGGCCTTCACTCCGAGTGGACCATGCACATTGGCGAGCAAGTAGTCCTTCGTTGCACCGCCATAAGCCCAATACCCAGCAAAGATGAGCATGTACATGGGCACGACTCCAATGGTGAACTGGAAAAATAGAGCCTTCATAGTGTTCTCGACCACTGGCTGTCTCACTGTTGCCTGTTGAAGAAGATGTATGATATAATTGTTGTAATTTCTGGAAAAAAAAAAAGGTGGAAAGATTTATTATGATGAAGTGGATTGTCCGAGTACCTGAATCTCTGGAAGCATTCCAGTATTGAAGGAGAAAACAAGATTTGCACAGGCACCAATGGTGATATAAGCCCTGTCTGCTCCCTGCACATGAATGGCGTAGTCTCTGGGAGGGGAATGCTTGCCTGTGAGAAAAAACATGAGAGTCATTGCCGCGATTCAGATTAAAATTGAAGTCAGATTTAACCCGGGCACAAGAAAGGTCTGTACTGTACCATCTCTAATTGACAGGCAAAATCCAATAACAATGTAGATCAGGCTAAAGAGAGCCGAAAACCCCAGCCAAACACGCAGAGCTGACAAATGGGGTACAGAAATGGCGAACACTGCACAAGCAAACCCAGCTATGGCAATGAAATGTGGAAGCCTTAGAATGTCATCACTTCGGAAAAGAACATAGATAGCCTACAGGAGATGGCAACAAAAACATTACAGGAATGAGTTCAAAGCTGCTTTCCAGACCAGATTATCATCATCATATATGGATCAACTGATGCACTGATGAATAGAACAAAACACGTAAAAGGCAAGTACAACATAATGGCAATTCATACGGACATACATATATATAGATTTGTTTATACATATATATACCTGTCATACAAGAAATTTTCCATGAATGTCTACAAAATGATCGAATGGATAGTTAAAAAAAACAGAAAATTGTGAAGATGATCAGTTCGGTATAGCCAAACCTGGGCGCGGTTGAACAACAAAGGGTTGAGAGTTGGGCAGCAGTGTTATTACCTTTAGAGAATGTCCAGCTAAAATGATAAACCCAACATTGATCAAATAAAGATTCACATACTGCAGTCCCCAGGTAATGTAATAAGCTTTTGGACCTATACCAAAACAAAGTACACCGCAAATTCTGAAACCCGCCAAAGGAAACATGGATGTCATATCATCGAAACATTTTATTTTATTTCGTTACCGTATATGAATCCTGCTAGGTCTCTGTATCTGATGTGCCTCTTGCCTCCAAATTCATGAAGCCTGGCAACAAGCATGTTGGCATATAGAGACACCAACGTTGCTAAAATTAACCCGACTGCACCAGCTACCCAACCCAACGGGACCATGACTGTGCCCGGATAACCCAGCACATAGGCGCTGAGCACTCCGGTCGTAAGAATAAACGCCACTTGATACCATGAATCTGCGATTACAAATGAGGTAGGACAAGATGAAGGGCACCAAAGATTACAAATGAATGAGCCTTGAGAATTAAATGACAGTTGTTGGTACAAAAATTTCTAGATTCTCCCCATAAAAAGGACGTTAGAAACCAAGAGATTATGAACCAGAGATTCAGAAACAAGAGTCCTTTATTTTTATTTTATTTTTAAAACCTAATTAGACCTTTCGGAAAACAAAAATTTCTCTCATGGCAACAAAGATACAGTATCCAAATATAAAGAACAGAACATCAATTCTCCCTCCAACAACATCCCATGCCATTATTGGTAACACACAGAGGTCGACGCAAATCAACTCCTTAACCATATCCAGTAATAATAAGAATGTTTTTTTAATCACGGAATCCAAAAACAAGAATCTCACCGCAAAGCATAACAAAACCAAATTCCATCAATCAAAAACCAGCCAATAAACCGAATCTAAACAAAGCAGCCACCAACACACAAATCCAACCAGGTTAACCAAATTAAAAAACAAACCACTGCTAATCTGATGCGCGGTGCCGACGACCTCCGGTTGATCAAGAACCTTTCCGCCATCTCCGCCCGGTATCGACTTTGTCGATCCATTTCGAGTCATTCCTTCCGCCATTTCTGACTACTGCAATTTCTCTCCTTCTTATTCACGTATTCAATTCTGCAATAAACTCTCTCCTTCTGCTCCACCTGCAATTTCCCGGACAATGAACAATCGCATTGATAACACAACAGACACTCTATGTATAACAAAAACCAGAGGCCCAACGGCACAAAATATACCTAAATAGTTATGGTAAAGCGATTACCTGCGCGGATTTACAGAGTGAAGTTAGAAAATGGGGCGTAGCCACTGAATGGCGCTTAGCGTTTCTGCGAGAAAACAACGAAGGGCGGGCATTCCATAAATATAGCTCGTGTCGGGAACCGGGAATTCGCCTGTGCGACGCGGGTGCACTTCCTCTTTTATGCACCCTCAAATCGTCCACCGTAGATTGCATCAGGGAAGGCTACGATGCCGCCACGTGGGGAATAGCTGACTTTTGAGGGCCCGGTTTGTTTTCAATTAGGGCATGTTTGGCGAATTGGGGGAGATTTTTTCATTCCACTAACAGTCAACCGTTTTAATTAAATTATTGGAATCGCGTTTGGTTCCACATTATTGTTTTTGTTTTTGTTTGTTTTTCAAAAAATAAATTCGAAAAGATTATTCCCTTTTCCTTTTTTTTAAATGTTATTTTATCTGTATTAGTATTTCGGATAGAATTAGTCCCCTATTTTTAAAAGAAAAGGGTTAATTTGTTTGGACCAAATTAAATTATAGTACTTCCTATGTTTTTCATTTTTTACTACGGACCTACCCAGCACGTAGTCCACTACACATTTTAAATAATTACTAACTCAAGTTCGGGACATATAAAAATTTTAAAAGTTCGATATTTAAAAACTACAAGACGATACGAATCTAACAAGATCACACTTGACTATATTTTAACTTGTATAAATATGATAAAACTTAAAATCAAACTCATTGTGTGAATAATGGTTAAATTGTGAATGTGGTAACCATAAAAAAACGGAGGAAGTATCAACTAGGTTCGGTGGTAGAAAACGATTCTGAACATAATAAAATGGGAAGCTACACGTAAAGATTGGGGCATATCATATTGGATATGCTTCCCTGTTCATTCATTATTAATGATTAATTTCTATATAGATATTAATAGCCCAAATCAGAATATGTGATTAATTTTAATAAAATAATCTATCAAAACTATTCTTTCAAAGTGAAATGAGGTGTTGAATACTTGAATTAATCATGAAGCATGCAAATTATAATGAAATCTTGCGTGATTAAAAAGTTTATTAAATTAAAGACTTGTATTTAAGACATATGTTTATTGGTAAAAAAACATATTAATTATTCATTGAATAAAAGAACAGTTTCTTCTAACTTACTCGAGTAAAATTACCAAAATTACAATACTAGTACATATATATATATAATATAATTATGAAAATAACATAGGAATGTAATTATAAACTTATAATAACTTCTTATTTGATCTTTAAATTAAATATTTTCAACAAAACATTTTTTAACTTAATTATTAAGGTGTTATAATTTTATAGCATTTGAAAATAAGGGATGCATATAATAATAAATTCCAATTTCTAATATTTTAAATTTTACTTACATATGCCTTGGAAAGGTAGGAACACATATTTCTAACTTCATATTTTATTATTTTAACTTTAATTATGAATAGTAAAAACATAGGAATGACAATGGGCCGGTTTTGGGGCGGGGAGTAGCATCCCATCCCCAAAACCGTTAGCATTTTTAGTCCCAAAACCAGCCCGTTCCCTATCGTGATCTTATCGGGGATCCCCATCGGGTATCATAATTTCCCCGATTCCTATCGGGGATCTTATCGGGGATTTACATAAGCTAATTTTCTATTTTTTCGGTAATTGGGAGGACCAAATCCATATTATTTAAGCCAACTTTCAATTTCATAAATTATAATATTAAAACACACAAATGTATTGTTTAATAATAAACCATAATCCACATCAACATTTAATATGTGTTTCTAATATATAATTAACCCATCAAATAAATGAGTTTTAGTAATTATTTTTTATTTTGCTAAGCCAAAAGGCCAAATAAATGGGTGGTAGAAGTTCATGCTATACAAATTAAAAAGGGTAAGGGGAAGGATAGGGGCCGTGATGCCGAGTGGGGAATCCAACCCTCAATTATAAGAGTGAGAGTTAGTGAAATAACGACTATGTCAAGTTCTCATCCATTTTGTAATTATTTTGGATTGGATGAGTAAAATTTATAAAATATTACCTTTAATATATAAAATATATAATAAATAATATATTAAATATATCGGGGATGGGCCGGGGCGGGACTACTTCCCCATCCCCATCCCCGTCCCCAAAAGAATCCCCGAAAAAATCCTCAATCCCCGGCCCATCCCTGATAATCCTCCCCCAAAACCGTACCGAATATTCTGTTTTCGGTTTTCACCATTGGGTATGGGTTTTTTTGTCATCCCTAAAAACAGATGTTATTTTTTGTTTTTTGTTTTAGTTTTTTTTTTTTGTTTACACATACCGTCTTTACTAGATTGCACATAATCGGATTGCTTATAACTTTACGAGGATTGTCAAACAATAAAAAAGAAATTCGACTCCATTGGGAAACTGATTCTTCAACACCCCTTGCTCCATATTACAGAAAATAATCAGTGACTTGATTAACCTCGCGAAGCATTTGTTTGATTGAAATAAAGCGTTTTTTTAATTCTGCAATGGATGCAATAAATGATGTATAGGAGCAGCATTATGTCTGCCTTAATGAGTCTAATTAACAGCAAACAGCAAGAGCAGAGCAGAATCTATGTAGCAATTGAAATATGATGACGTACTCGTGTAATATATTATATCAATTTTTTTTCCTCAGTTTTAATTAACTGTGTGTAAAATTATAAAATTTTTATAGAAGGAAGAATGAAAAAAAAAAGAAACATTTAATAAATCGTTCCAAGTGGGCAGGACATTTTGCGTAAGGGATACCAAAATATAGTTGTTGAAGCATGCTGAAATGCCATATTACTGTCTGTGAGTAACTTGGGATAAATGGTATAATTGTCTCACCCAAGATTATTAAAATCTAGATCAACATCTTAGGATCTAAGATCATATAATCCCACAAAGTCAAAACGATCAAGATCGGTATGAAATCTAAATTAGGGTGAGATTTGAATAAGATTTGTAGGATCTATACAAGATCTTAAAATATTTGAAAGATCCGATCCCATCCCTCTTATTTTTCATCTCATTTTTCCAATTTTAAGTCCTCCTTTCTTTTCCAAAATTCAGATCTAGAAATTTTTGTTTGCATCTCCATCTTCCTCGCATCCCCTTCATCTTCCTCTTTCAATAGTCGCCGTTGTATCTCCTCCATCTTCTTGTTGTTGCCGTTGCCGTCGTATCCCCCTTCTCTTTACCATAACTACCCCTTGCAGCACCCCTGCTAATGGAGATCTTAGTCCTAAACCCCTGTCCAGATGGATGATGATAAATTCAATGAGACAGTGGTTGAGATTGACGGAAATGGACAAAATTCTAATGACAAATTCAACTCATCTCAAGCATCATGTCTTAAATGATCAATTATTATCCTTTTTTTGGCTAAACAAATTATTGTCTATTGATATTGGTTATTGTAATTTGCTAATATGCAATATGAATAATTTTTTTTGTTCTAATTTTATAGGATCTTAGAATCTGAATTCGATCCTACAATCCTGATCTTGCAAATGAAAAAACAATCCTACATAAGATCTAAATTTTAATAACTTTGCTCTCACCCGTAATAAAGCATTATATTATACTTCCTCTGTTCTCATATAAATGCACTCTTCCTGCATTTCACGCAGTCCAAGATACATTTTTAAATGTTTATAACTCAAATTGTATATAAGTAAAACACATAATTTTTTATATTCTAAAACTATGTCATTAGACGAACATAACAAGATCTCACATGACTGTGTTTTTTCTTATATAACTATATCTAAAAAATTAGTCAAAGTTAACTAATTAATAGTTACTACTGTGCAAATGGTTCACTTATATGAGAACGAGTTAGTAATATACTACCATCGAACAGCAAAGGCAAGTAAAAATGTCTGTTCAGCAAAGACCCGCGGGTAAAGCATTATTACAGTCGTAAAGCAAAGACTAGTAATATACGGCCATAAAGCATTATTATTACCTTTTTTCCTTTTTTTCTTTTTTGTTGGTAATTTCAGGATATCCTCGAATCTTATCGGACCAAAAATTAATTCATCAAGAATCGAGTGGGCATCGAAGAGTTACCATTATTATTATTGAATCAAATATGCACTCAAATGTCCTTTTTTTTTGGAAATTAAAAGTATTTTTTATTTTAAAAATAATTCTCTAATCAACTTACCAATAATTCATATTGGGATTTTTGGCCTATTGATCGTGGGAATGGCTCGTGAGGTTAAGGCTTATCTATGGAACCTAATATAAATACTCTCACTCTCACATTTTTTACCCTTATATAACAAGAAAAAGATATGTGCGGTCATCCTCCCCGTAATAACTTTTTGGGCTTCCATGGGTGATCCCTGAACTACAACCAAGCAGCTTTAAGGTAAATCAATGGCTATGCGATAGAGATGTGGTTGGGTTAAAGAGTCGTTTCTATTGCTCTTTGCTTAATTATATCTATTGTTTGTGTCCTGAGCTTAAATAATACCTAATCTATTGTGTGTTAAGTGTTTGTCATGTTTTTTATAGGGATAAAGTGCATTTGGGCGATTGGGATCCCAAATTAGCTAACAATTCAAATTTTGGTTTCTATTACAGTCCTAAGATATTTTTAGGAATATTAAACTAAGGACAACCAAAAAGTAAAAATTGACTGGGAATGAGGACTTGACATAGTGGTATGATATTTGACTTCAAACTTTTGGTTGAGGGTTGGATTTCCACCCGCCTCTTATCTCTCCCTTTATAATTTGTTTAGTTTGAACTTCCACACACATTTGCCGATACATGAGTATCAATATTTACCCCAAAATAATAAAGTTAAAATTGACTACACAAGCAAAAGCGATCACAAGTATTATCTTCAACAAATATAGCACAAGATGAAGATCGAAATGATTTTTGAGACAATTGTTTTCCAAAAACATGGGGACAGAGAATTTTTCACTCTTCTTTTTACTTTGGTTATCTCCATTTCATATAGGTTTCCCTTATTTTAGAAGACGTGTTTCGCCGTAGCATTATCTACAGGAGATTTTTTTTTTTTTTTTGTAAAAAAAAACAAATATATAAACAAATAAATAAGTAGTTCAAAGTTTTGCCAAATTTAAATAAAAGAAAAGAATGGAAAAATCAAGTTCAAAGTTATTTATAAAAAAATAAAAGACGTTATTAATGACTCTCTCATGTGCATAATACTAATAAGTTAGAAATTTGCATTTTTCATGTTGTGTGTCCTATTTTCAGCGAACTAATTTCGAGTTTAATTCATAAGTTTAGCTGAATGCCGTAACTGAATTATGAGCATAAATAATCTTTTGCACGTATCAACTTATAATTAAACGGAAGGTTGGATGTTCGATTCCCCACCGACCTTCTATACCTCCCTTTTATTTTCCTTTGTAATTTGTGTGGTATGGACTTACACCACCAATTTCCTAGCCTGTTTAAAAAAAAAAAGAAAGAAATTATAATCAAAATTGCACGTAACATAGTTTTTTGTGATTACATATTCCATTACTCATATGCCAAGTTCCAAATGATACAGCACATTAATAATAGCAGTCTTACGTGACCGACCAAGCTATTTTAGATAAAATATTTAATTATAGATTAGAAAAATAGTGTATATTCTTCTTTCCAGTTTTATTTTAATCCAATTAATATGAAAATTTATTTTATTAAGGTTAAAAATATAATTTTTGGTGTTAAAAATTTTCTTTTTGGTAGTATACACTTCTTTTTAACGATAATTCAAAATAGAATAGTAAAGAGTCTTCCTTATTATTCAAAAATAAATTCACACTGTACCACAACAGTTGGCTTGAGTGGATGAGGTCTTTAATCATTTAAGTAAGGTCTCGGGTTCGAACATTTTATATGCAAAAATTACTTTAGTAAAGGCACCCTTAATTACTTCTGCATATCCTTAAATTCACAGTGTGTCTGTGTGTGGTGGTAGGCCATCTCTCAGATAACTCAAAATGTACTCGTAAATATCTTCAAAACATGCGCCGGGCGGTTAGGATGTGATGTTAATCACTATTCCCTTGTAGATGGGTTTCTTTTTCTTTTACATTATTTTCTTTTTTCTTTTACAGTAGTTTTTAAAAGAGAATTTATTTTAAATTAAATTCAATATATTTGTATCATTATACTCAATAACGATAAGATACATGTTCACCAAAAAATAAAAAATAAAAATAATAACGATAAGATATGTATATTGATGTTTATCTCATTAAATTACATTTGAAAAATCCCATGGATATTATCCATAACTAATTATTTTCCAGGTTATGGTTAGCTAAACCCCCTAGTCGCGCACCACCATACCTTTAATTTATTTACTTTCTAGTATTTTTATTTTGAAGAAAAGAAAGAAAAAAAATGATTAATTTGCTGCAAATTTTATTAGTTATTGTTTCCGAAATACAGGACCACAAGTTATTATTTTGAAAAAAGAAAATTACTAGTATCCATATACATTTATGTTTGGACCACTTTCTTCTATTTTTTTTGGAATTTTGTAAAATGGACCACTCTAATAATTTAGCGACAGGGAAGCAGTTATTATCGCGCACAGTAGATATTTTCCTGTTATATGATAATTGGCGAATGTCTGTATTTATTTACCTGCAGCACAATCAACTGACTCTATATATATAAATGTTTGGTCTGAGCTTATGATAAAGAGGGAAATAATAATAATACTCGTAATAAATTTAGCAAATTAAATTCACAGGTTTGTCTCTGGCCGAGAAATATAAAGAGGATAATTTATATACTCAATATTCTGTTTATATATAAAGGAAAAAAGTGTTTTAAATTTATCCAAAAGTTTCGTGGTGCAGTGCACCAAGATATCATGTGTGAGACGTAAAAGTTGGCAAATGTTTTAACTTTTTCAAAGTCGAATGAACGAATATTTATTTATTTAAAAATATTTTCTGTTGTACATTTGTACTTTCATAGTTTCATTGTCCATTTCGAAGACATGTATCGTATAATGGGCAAAGTGAAAAATGAAAGTTACTTACTTTAATGAAATGGAATCCCTACCTCTTTTATTACTTTCCTTTTTTAAAAAAAATTATTCTACAATCATTATTATTTTAGATATTAATGTGATATATTTTTTTTTTGAGTAGTCATTGAAGGCCTGGAATAATGTGATATTTTTTTAATATTACCTTGCTCATATAAATACTACTATTCCTAAAATATTGCTCATTTTCTCTAATAGAAAAGATAATAATGAAGTTATGGGATTATGATATTTCTTGTAATTTTAATTAAAAAAACAACAAATAAGAAATGAAGGGAATACTAGTATGTACAATTGTCGGCAGTCATTCAATAAATATCTAGGAAAAAAATCATTCGCCAATTAATACTATTAATGAGTAATTTGGTTTGTTTTAAGTATAAAAATGAGTTATTTTTTTATAGAGTAACGCTAATATATGTATTTATTCTTTTATTTCATCAAATTTATCTTATTATCATATTAATCAGACTATGACTTAAACAATGTCATGAGTTTGAGTTTTGGATAAAATGTATTTTCACCAATGAATTCGAAAAAAAATTAGATAAAAAAATAGGTCTATGCTCCGTTTTATTTTTTGATAGAAAATTTGTATTTGGAAGCAACGGAATCGCTGCTTAAAAGTATGAAGTAACTACATTATTAGAGGTACTATAAAATTGTCGAGACTAGTTGCCATGGCAATTAAGGAAATGATATTTTAATTTTTTTAAAAAAATAAATAAAAATGGTACTGATAATCGTATAAAGTTGGCTATATGGCTATATATGGTTTCTTACCTATTCAAAAATCAGTTGTTTATTGGATTATTATTGTTATTGTTATATATATTAATAATAATAATATTATTATTATTATTAATTGCAATAAAATAATACTAATACTTTTTCGTTACATACTAGTAGGCATTTCCACGCGTATAAATTACTAGTATTGACTATTGATAATATAGAAGTAGATAAAATAAACTAGCTAGAAGCCTAACCTAATTAATCTAATTAAACACCTAAAGTTGACATTTATTTTTGCATTTAAAATAAAATATAGGATTGAAACAACAACAACAACAACATACATATTAGTATATTATCAGCATGTAGTAGACTCTACTTACAGTATATATTGAAATAACACAATAATATTTTCAGCAAAGTTTAGCATTTTAATCCATAAATATAATACCAATATCAAATATGCCCCCCCTTCATTTTCTTACAGAAACGTACTGTTAAAGAAGAACGATCTCGTTTTGTTTTGTTTCAGTTAGTTTCCTTGAAACTGGAAAAGTGAAATTGTGGAAAAACGGTGGTACCAAATTAAATGAAGGGCGAAAACTTTTTCTGCAGTTGATCACAAAAAAGTTGTTTTGTTTAATACTTCTATTTGGGAGCATATGTGTTGAATTTGGGCGTGCATGCATGCATCAATCAGGTGATCATGTGGTTGGTTTTCACTCCCAAATAATAGTAGTATTACTTCCTTATAGTAATAAAATTGAAATTGTATCACACAATTAAAAGAACAGAGGAAGATATATACTACCTCCGTCTCAATATATTTGTTACGGATGGTTTTTTGACATTATTCACTGTTTAACTTTGATTCGAATTTTTATCATAGATATGTAAGAAAAAACATAGTCAAGTGAGATCTTGTTAGATTCGTCTAATCTTGTAGTTTTAGACAATTAACTTTTTATAACTTTTCGTTGTACACAATTTAAGTTATTAACCGTTAAAAATGTGTATCGGCATACGTGCTGGGTGGGTCCGTAACAAAAATAAGTGAGACGGAGGAAGTATATTATAGTAAGCGTGGGATCGGATATATATTTATGGTGATCAGGTGCTGAAGAAAACATGAGTGCTGCTGCCTGTCTCCACATGCATGCATGCATCACCTTCTTCATATTAAACTCTATATATATTGACTTTTAATTTCTTCTTATCCATGCATATCGTATCATATATATTCATATGGCATATTGATTGATGACGATTTTCCTACAAGTTTATCTTGCAACTTGCAAGTTGCACCTATTCCTCTATTCTCATTTAATTGCACAATTTGCATAGTAGTAACTATTCATTGAGTAATTTTGATCAATTTTTTAACACATAATTCTATAGGATAAAACATAGTCAAGTGAGATCTTGTTAGATTCGTCTAATCACGTAGTTTTAGAATATTATATTTTTATAATTTTTACTTATATACAATATGAGTTATTATTAATTAAAAATATTTATTGGATTGCGTGAAATATAAAAATAGTACAGTTATTAGAGAACAGAGGTAAGTATATATATATATTAGTGTGTTTGGGAGCAAGCATATTTACTAGCATATAGCATATTGGAAGAGCATATCCTCTCACAGTTCTCTCTCCGAATCTGCTATCTGCTAGCGGATCTGCTGACTCCCAAACATCCCCATATATATATATGGCCTTTAAAGAATTTGTATTTATATAAACTATAGATTTCATTATATTCTAACATGTAGACATGTAGTACTAGTGTAATTATTATTATGATCAACCAATGAGAGAGAAGCAGGGGCTAAAACCCCTTCAAAAATCAAAAGCAAGGAGGGATCGATGATGACGTTAATTACTTACATTTTTACATACTGCGAATTGAAACCCACTCTATTTATAAAAGAGAGAATCCTTTAATAAAGGGCACTTTACTTTCAACTTTCAATTAAAGTGTATATATATCTATAATCTCTTAAGATATACGATCGAGTATGCCTCTCTTGAAAGTGCTTGTCACCTTGTTTGAATCGACAATTACTTTTATTTGGTGTGAAATAATGAGAAAAATCTTAAATACAATATATTTTTTTTAAAAAAATCGTAAATAAATTACAAGAAATGTAGATTAGTTTGAGTTTGAGTTAAATTTAATACTTCTAATCCCATAACTCCGAGTCATCATGTGATAGATAATCCAGTGAAAACACGAACAAGCTAAGTGTTATGTGTTGGAAGCCTGATCGATATCACGGACCCATGACATTTATTTTATTTTATTTTATTTATTTATTTTTTAAATATATCTTTCTAATAGTCACTTTATAATAAAAATTTAAGTTCAAACTCAAAATAAAAATAAGAAGGCTCAACAATCACTGCACCCCGAGCTAATTAAGATATTTATTATTATGTCACACAAATTTTAAGATCCTCTAAAAATTTAAAATACATATTACACACGCGTAATGGTATAGATTATGGAAAATGCATTGAAAAAAAAAAAAAAAAAACTCAGCACATGCTTCTATTCTATCTACCAAAAACTTGTATGGATTGAATGATTACAACTTGACTAACGACATTATTTTGTTACACAATATAAAGCCAATTAAATTTCCTTCACTTCTTTTTCTTTTTCTTTTTATCTCAAATTTAATGAAAATGATATTGGCATTCACACATCACAAACCACTTTTAATTAATAATTTTTATAGCTGTAAGTATTGTTGACTTATTTAAATTTATTTACACCACTTTTAACTACTTCCTCTGTTTTCTTTTATTTGCTACGCATTCAACAGGTACGCAGTCCAATGCACATTTGAAATAATTAATAACTCAAGTTCGGTACAAGTAAAAATTTTAAATGTTCGATATTTAAAAACTATACGACGAGACGAATCTAACAAGATCTCATTTGCCTATAATTTAACTTGTATAATTATGATAAAACTTTAAGTCAAAGTGTATTGATGAACAATACTCAAAACCCAATGGGACAAATATAAAGAAACCGAGGAAGTACTAAAGACTACTACCTAAATTACTAGTAATTGCTTTTATAAAATAAAAAATTGAACAATATATCACGCTTTGATTTAGATGAGTTTTAGTTTTACCATCGTTCTTTTAAAATATTCGAAGCATCACTTAATTCGATAAGACGGGGTACACCTTTTTTTTTTTTTTGGAGAAACGGATGCCCGGAGCCATTTTATTCAAGAACTTGCAAAGTGTGATACATACCGAGATAAAACGGGGTACGCATTTTAGAGGAGAGTAATTTGGTGATTCAGATGTCATTAATTATTAACCCACGTCATTAAATAAACAACATTCCAATACTTATAACTAATTTTCAATTTTCAGCTTGAATGTTCGATTCCACATCATGTTTTGTACCTTATTCATTTATGATTGTATGAGATGAGCTTTCACTATTTATTTTCTAATCTAAATAGGTTATTCATAAAAAAAAATATCACATATTATATTTTAACTCAATATCCAAATGCTCAAAAAAAAAAAGAAAAAAAGAAAAACACAATATCCAAATATTACAAATAACCAGTCATTTTTTTATTTAAAAAGGAATTTGGCAACCAAAGAGCAGGTCTTAAAAGGGACAGTGAAAGCCACGTGGACAACAAAATTAAAATCTGATTTAATGATCACATGATTGACTTTGAATCCTGTCAATTCTCACAAGATACACCTAAAAACCAAACTAACTGTAATTTTCAATGCACATAGAAGTATATATTCAAATGAAATGAAAAATTAAAAATGCAAGTAGACATAGATCCAGGTGAAGAATCAATCTGGACAGTGGCGGAACTAGAAATTCCATCCAGGGTGGTAAAAAATTTAGCCAATTCTTCATCTGTCCCATGTAATATGTTTTGTTATGGTTGGGTACGATAATTAGGCTGATTTTTTTTTAAACATTGACATTTATGTGTCGGCAAAGTTGTGTGGGAGCCCAAACTATACAAATTACTACAAAGGAAGATAAAGGGGAATGATACGGGGCCGGGTGGGAATCGAACCTCCAACCATAAGGTTGAAAGCCAGAGCACATTATCACTGGGTTAAGTCCCTATTCCCAGCTAAAGTTAATTAAGAGGGAAAAATATTTGGAATTAGAGAAGAATAAAATATTTGGAATTAGAAAAGAATGAAAAAGAAATCGAGAAAAAACGGTTTATTTATTAAAATTTGGATTTATTTATTAATGATATTATTTTTACATTAAAAATAAAAAATAATTTTTTTTTTTTTTTCAGGGTGGTCGGCTGACCACCCTGGCACCATAGTGGTGCCGCCACTGAATCTGGACATGCCATGACCCAAACAGAATGAATCATTGAATAATAATAATAATAATAATAATAATAATAATAATAATAATAATAATAATAATAATAATAATAATAATAATAATAATAATAATAATATACAGCGACGTATCCATATATGGTTATATGAATATTAAGTAATAGTTACGTATGCAAAACCACTAATATATATATTCAATTTCACCATCAAAGATTTAACCTTTAATTTCACCTTGGATAAATAATAGTGGGGTAACTAGTAAGTACTATTGTCATTGTATATTGTGGGTTTCCATGCCATTTTGATTTCCACGTTTTTGTGATGAATGGAATACGGAATTTTGTTAAATAAAATAAAATCCAAATGAAAATGATGAGGCAGAGGATCGAAACAAGATGGCGAACAAGATCATGCCAAATTGAACACGTAAAAGGGCAGCAAGCATACTCGTGTACAAACATGTTTTGTCTGATCGCTACATATAGATAATTCTTCATCCACTAATCCACTTAATTTCAATTCTCAATCTCAAAAAATAAAAATAAAAAAAAAATGCTGCAGTAAGATGCTATTGATGATTGTTTAGAATGCATCAAAAATAAATTAAATCCGTGCAAGTTTGGCCGGATAATATCATACTATTAATGTTATAATAATTAAAGTTGTGCAAAATAAAAAAAATAATGTGCCTGCTTGTATACAAAGAGGTTTAATGATTGGCAGTGACTTAATTCCATATCCGACGATGTTTCTTAAAAGAAGGTCGTGCTTGTCTTAAGGGATGAAATTAACTAATTGTTTACCTAAATTATATATATACTCGAGCAGTACGTATTTAGGAATTAGGGAATACTACGTGAAAAAGGAAATTTTCGAATAAAAATGTAGTGTAATGATTTTAGAGAAATTAATCGATTATTAGTAGTGTGGTATCCCATAAACATTGCCAATTTGGTTGAGGTCTGGATGAACGAACGAGCCCAATCTGATGTACAGGGTGTGTCCGAATGATTCATCCACGTCAGCAGCCAACTTCCGTGTTTTTTGGGCATAAATCAACTTGTTTGACTTGTTTCAAAATTACTACTAGTATTGTGTTAGAATTTTGATGGAAAATCCAAATTCCGAATTCCGAGGTGGTCAATTGGAACAAAACTACACAAGTTTAAATGATGAGCTTCGGAATAAATTCCTGCATTTGCCAAGTTGGGATTAGTCGCTAGCTCATCAATGAAAATTTATTCTATAACACTCATTCAATAATCAGAATACCAAATCTAATAATTTCGTCTAAAAGTAAACAACTACCTTTTCATTTTTAACAATTCATCCTCCCCTATATTTTTATCAACAACTATATATATATATATATCTCTTCAACAGTCCATTACTTAAAGTTAATCATATGTTTAAAAAATTTGTAAAACAAAATTATTAATGTCTATCTACCACGGAATTTAAGTGAACGTCAAATTACCAAAGAAAAATAGAGAGAGGGAAATTAAAAAAGAAGGTAAGTGTTGGCATATTCAAGAAAATGAAGGCCTAATTCACAACCGGGCCAACTTTAATTTGGCAATCTTTTCAAACACTGAAAAATTAAAGGAAATTTTGGAGTTTCTAGTTGTCGTGGAATCAAGACTTTGTTGCGTAACCAAAGCATGTTAATATCATATCTTATTTATATTGATCTTTCTTTCTTTCTTTTTTCTTTTTTCATTTTGTTCTTTTTTTTTAAAAAAAAATAGACATTGTGGTATTTATTTTTCCATTTATGATTGTGAGCTGTGAGAAACATGCTTAAATGAATAAATAATGATCAATATGAATTCGAGAATAGGCCCACGTTCTTTCAATATGAATGAACCTGCGATTGGGGAGGGAAATAATCCAAAGAAAATAATGAAATTAAATAAGTACATTGAAATAATTGCGATCCCACATTGCTCCAATATAATGTGTAGTTTTGTTGGGTACGATGAATCCATTCCTTCTTAAATGAAAATTGCAAGCAGTGTTTTGATTATTACTATTATTATTATTGATGCTCACATTATCATCTCCCGTGGCCGTCAGTCAATTCGTGTCAGGACACAATTGAAATTTACAACTCCACTTTGGAACAATCATATAATATTCAGAGATAAAAGTGAGTGCCTCCAAAATCAATCCTCCACTTTATTGTTGCATCAATAAAAGGTTTTGTGTAGCTTTATTATGCCTCAACATTTCAAAGTATAAAGTTGAGTCTCGAATGTGCTAGCTAGCTAGCTATTACCTAATTGTATATATATATATATATATATTCTACATTAGTGCTTTTGGATTCAGACGACCTTTGATTCTCATTACTCACTCTTCTTGTTTTCTACAATAAGTTTTCCTTCTGCCTTTTTCCATTATAAAATTTGATAAAAAGAATATTTCTTATATGATAAAAATATGGAAATATATATAGTAGCAATAAATTTTCCATTTTGCAGAATGGGCTAGGCCCAAAATGGCATGCAATTTAGGTCTTTAGCCCATAATGGCCCACACATAAACATGTAGTACTAATTTCTAACACTGAAAATCATAGTAAAATTACAAACCCAAGCGTTGTAATTAAAAAAAATTATTAATTAACCCTTACAAAAGGTTAATTTTGACTTTATAAAAAAAATGTGATATATATATATATATATGTGTGTGTGAGATACTTCCTAGTTCACACGACACCAAAAGAACAAAAGTGCTGAAAATAGTGATAAAAAAAGATTTGTGTAGGTAGTGCCTCTTGGGTAAATAATAATCACTGACAACAACATTTGAGTGCGTGATCATAAAGGTGCTAATTAATTTAAATTGACTGAAATTTCAACCTAAAATTACAAACTCGTGGAAAATTTAAGAATACAAAAAGTATTATGCATGTAAACAAAACATGTGAATGTCTAGTGTTCAACATCCATGTTCATGCCTTGATCATAAGGTTAGACATGTGAAAGTCTTGAAATGTATATGCCTTGATTATGAGGTTAGTAAATAGTGAGAGGATAAAAAAGTTTATAAATAGCCTATGTAATGTATTGAGAAGTTAAGTTAGAAAAATTTGATGCAAGCTTAATACTTGTTTCATCTCATGCCATAATTGTTACACTTTATGCATTTTATTATCCCACCTTTAAACTTCTTTTCTTTCACCATTTAATCCCAATTTCCATTACAATACTTCCACTATAAACACAAGCTAATAAGCCATATACCATTTTATTGTACACATACATAAATAAAGATAGTTATTTCTATAACACGTTATCAGCACGAGGAGACTCTGTCCAGATTATCATTTGAGGTATAATCTCTTATTTCTAAACTTTCAATAAGATTATGGCTAACCTTGCAAAGCAGGAATTTGCTCCCTTAACCGTTGAAGGAAGCAATTATATGTCCTGGGCCCGAGATGTAAAAATGCATCTTACTTCAATGGGTCTGGAAGATACTATTGCTGAAGGCAAAAATCCCAGCCATCAAAATCAGGCAAAAGCCATGATTTTCTTGTGCCATCATATCGAAGAGGCACTTAAAATGGAGTACGTGACTGTGGAATCCCCACTGGCATTGTGGGAAAAGCTGAAAGAAAGATATGATAATCTTAAAAAGACGGTGCTTCCAAAAGCCCTTGATGACTGGACAAACCTGAGACTTCAGGATTTTAAAACAGTCCGGGAATATAATTCCGCTGTGTTCAAAATTACGGCCCAATTGCAATTATGTGGGCAAAAGATATCTGAAGCAGAAATGCTTGAAAAAACGTATTCTACGTTTCATGCTAAAAACACAGTATTGAGTGAGACATACCGTCAAAAAGGTTTTCAGAGATATTCTGATCTTATCACCTGCTTATTATTGGCTGAACAAAACAGCCTATTGTTGTTGAGAAATCATGAATCTAGGCCCGCAGGTGCAAAACCGTTCCCTGAGGTGAACGCGGCTCAATCATCGAAATATGTGCGTGATCGTGGGCACTTTAAAAATCAAAATGATGATCGTGGCCAAAATCGGTATCACAATCGAGGCAGAGGTGAATCATCTCGTCAAAATAATTATCGAAATAAGCCTCGATTTGAGCAAAATCGCAGATATGATACCAGAAGGCCTTACAAACCACAACAAAGAAATTATGCAAGAAAGCATAAACAAAATGATGAAATTTGTGATCGTTGTGGAATTAAAGGCCATGTGGCTCAAACATGCCACACAGCTAAACACTTAGCTGAACTGTATCAGGCCTCGAAACGAAAAGAAAGATCAGGTGTTGAAGCACACCATAATGCCCACGATGATACTTATGATGATATATTAAATGATAATATCACGCACCTGGAAGCTGATGATTTTGTTGAGCCAGATACTGTTACCAAATAATATATTATATAGCTATATATATATATATATATATTTTACTTGTCTTTTATAATTCTTGTTTAATATAAATAATGATATCTTATACTTCCCTTTTATTATCCATGTATAATATAAATATGCTTTTGCATTAATAATATTTATATTGCTGATGTTTATTAACATTCTTATATTCTTGTAAAGAAATGGATGCTGGAAATTCAAAAGTCGGAGATGATATCTGCCTCATTGACAGTGCAACAACGCATAGCATTTTGAAAAGCAAAAGCTATTTCTCCAATTTAAAATTGGAAAAGACCGCAGTGAAAACTATAAGCGGTAATGCAAAATGCATTGAAGGCTCCGGTAGAGCTGTTATATTTCTCCCCGAAGGGACAAAAATGGCAATTGAAAATGCCTTGTTCTCATGCAAAGCTCGAAGAAATTTACTGAGCTTCAATGATATTCGAAAAAATGGATATCACATTGAAACTTCAAAAGAGGCAGATCACGAGTATCTTTTGATAACTCGAATTGAAAATGGCAAAAAATTTGTGAATGAAAAATTGCCATGTTACTCCTCTGGCTTATACTATACAAAAATATGTGCCGCAGAAATACATAACCTAGTAGGCTTGAAAGCTACTAGTGAATTTATTACCTGGCACGATAGACTTGGGCATCCTGGCAGTATAATGCTGAGGCGAATTATTGAAAATTCAAATGGCCATACATTGAAAAGGCAAATGATATTGAACCCAAATGAGTTCAATTGTGCAGCCTGTTCACAAGGGAAATTGATAACCAGACCATCTCCAGTAAAAGTGGGAATTGAATCCCCTACATTCCTAGAAAGAATTCAAGGCGATATATGTGGACCTATTGATCCACCGTGTGGACCTTTCAAGTACCTTATGGTATTAATTGATGCGTCATCACGCTGGTCACACGTTTGTTTATTATCAACTCGCAATTTGGCATTCGCAAGATTACTTGCACAAATTATAAAATTGCGAGCACAGTTTCCAGATCATCCGATAAAGAAAATACGCCTTGATAATGCTGGAGAATATACATCACATGCATTTGATGATTTCTGCATGTCGATTGGAATTACTATTGAACATCCTGTGCCTCATGTGCACACGCAAAATGGTCTGGCAGAATCATTTATTAAGCGATTGCAATTAATTGCAAGACCCTTGTTAATGAAATCAAGACTCCCTGTTTCTGCTTGGGGACATGCTATATTGCATGCAGCCGCACTTGTGAAAATAAGGCCGACAAACTATCATAGCTACTCCCCTACACAAATTGTGTTTGGAAAGGAGCCCAATATATCCCACTTGCGAATTTTTGGGTGTGCGGTTTATGTACCGATTGCGCCACCACAACGCACAAAAATGGGACCTCAAAGAAGGTTGGGCATATATGTCGGGTATGAATCACCCTCGATTATTAAATATCTTGAGCCAAAAACGGGTGATTTATTTACTGCAAGATTTGCAGACTGTCACTTTGATGAAACTCAATTCCCGACATTAGGGGGAGGAAATGATCAACTGAAAAAGGAAATATCTTGGCAAAGTCCATTTGATTTCCTTGATCCTCGTACAAGGCAATGCGAACTTGAAGTTCAAAGAATTGTGCATTTGCAGGGAATTGCAAATCAATTACCCGATGCTTTTAATGATGCTGCTAAAGTCACAAAATCATATATAAATGATGCAGCAAATGCACCAGCCAATATAAATGTCCCAGAATGGCAAATTCCAAGTGCAAATGAACCTACTGCACGCCTGAAGCGTGGTAGGCCTTTGGGTTCCAAGGATAAAAATCCACGAAAGAAGAAAATTATCCATATGGGTGATAAATCAATCACAGATGATACTCCCGAAGGAGAAATTGATTCAACCCCCGAAAAGGTTGAATCTGAAAATATTCACCCAGAAGAAAATGAAGTTATTGAAACTTCTTTCAATTATATCAATACTGGGAAATGTTGGAACCGAAAAGAAACAAACGTTGATAATGCCTTTGCATACAACGTTGCACTCGATGTAATGGAAAATAACGAGGATCCTGAACCAAGATCAGTTGAAGAATGTCGGAAAAGAAATGATTGGCCAAAATGGAAAGATGCGATTCAGTCTGAACTAGATTCACTGAATAAACGAAAAGTATTCGGCCCTATTGTCCAAACACCAAAAAATGTGAAGCCTGTTGGCTACAGATGGGTGTTTGTGAGAAAAAGAAATGAAAATAATGAAATTGCCAAATATAAGGCAAGGCTTGTAGCCCAAGGTTTTTCACAACGACCGGGAATTGATTTTGAGGAAACATATTCCCCAGTTATGGATGGAATAACATTCAGTACGAGAAAATCTCGAAATGAGGCTGATGGATGTTGTTACTGCATATTTATATGGCTCATTGGAGAATGATATTTATATGAAAATACCTGAAGGGTTTAAATTACCTGAGTCTTGCAACTCAAAATCCAGAGAAAATTATTCCATCAAATTGCAAAAATCGTTGTATGGGCTCAAGCAATCTGGTCAAATGTGGTACAACCGCCTCAGTGAAAGTTTGATAAAGGAATGCTATACAAATGACCCGATCAGCCCTTGTGTATTTATAAAGAAAAATGGGTCAGAATTTGTGATCGTCGCAGTCTATGTTGACGATTTAAATCTAATTGGAACTCCTGAAGAGTTGAAAAAGGCAGTCGAATATCTGAAAAAGGAGTTTGAAATCAAAGATTTCGGGAAAACGAAATTTTGCCTTGGCCTACAAATTGAGCATTTGGAAATGGGCATATTTGTTCATCAATCAGCTTATACCCAAAAGGTATTAAAGCAATTTCGAATGGATTATGCTCATCCGCTAAATAATCCAATGGTCGTTCGGGCACTTGATCCAGCAAAGGATTCATTTAGGCCAAAAGAAGATAATGAAGAGCAACTTGGCCCAGAAATTCCATATTTAAGCGCAATTGGTGCGTTAATGTATCTTGCAAACAGCACGCGACCTGATATCGCGTTTGCAGTCAATCTACTCGCAAGATTCAGCTCTTGCCCTACTCAACGACATTGGAAAGGCATAAAGCATGTTTTTCGCTATCTCCAAGGAACAATTGATCTTGGGTTATTTTACCCAAAAGACTCTCGACATGAGTTAATTGGCTATGCCGATGCAGGTTATTTATCAGACCCACACAAAGCCAAATCTCAAACAGGCTATATCTTCACGTGTGGTGGAACTGCTATCTCTTGGAGGTCAATGAAGCAGACTCTAACTGCTACTTCTTCTAATCATGCCGAAATATTAGCAATCCATGAAGCAAGTCGAGAATGTGTTTGGTTGAGGTCAATGACTCAACATATATTGAAGAGTTGTGGTTTAATCATTAAACCACAAATGCCCCCAACAATTTTATTTGAAGATAATTCGGCTTGTGTAGCCCAGTTGAAAGGGGGTTATATCAAAGGAGATAGAACGAAGCATATTTCACCAAAATTTTTCTACACTCATGATCTTCAAAAGAATGGTGAAGTCGATGTGCAACAAATTCGATCAGAAAATAATTTAGCGGATCTATTTACCAAGGCATTGCCGACTGCAACATTCGAGAAGCTCGTGAAGAAAATTGGAATGCGGCGGCTTCGAGATTTAAAATGATGTCCAAATCAGGGGGAGCATCTGATACAAGAATACTGTACTCTTTTTCCTTCACTTGGATTTTTTCCCACTGGGTTTTTTCCAAGTAAGGTTTTAACGAGGCATATTCTTCGTATTGACGACATTCAAGGGGGAGTATTATGCATGTAAACAAAACATGTGAATGTCTAGTGTTCAACATCCATGTTCATGCCTTGATCATAAGGTTAGACATGTGAAAGTCTTGAAATGTATATGCCTTGATTATGAGGTTAGTAAATAGTGAGAGGATAAAAAAGTTTATAAATAGCCTATGTAATGTATTGAGAAGTTAAGTTAGAAAAATTTGATGCAAGCTTAATACTTGTTTCATCTCATGCCATAATTGTTACACTTTATGCATTTTATTATCCCACCTTTAAACTTCTTTTCTTTCACCATTTAATCCCAATTTCCATTACAATACTTCCACTATAAACACAAGCTAATAAGCCATATACCATTTTATTGTACACATACATAAATAAAGATAGTTATTTCTATAACAAAAAGAAAGAAGAATTGGCACTAACATTATAGCTAGGGTAGTGCTTGACCAGACAAATGAAGGGGAATGAATGAATATGAGCCCCAGACGTATTTTCGTTTATACATTCATATATATATATATATATATATATATATATGTCACACAATAATAATAGATTTAATTCACAATTTTAATTTTGTGGGATGGTCGATTGGTAGGGGGAGATAAGGTGGTTGGTTGATGACGCATTAAATTTCATATGATTCACCATATTTCGATTAAACTACAACAGTTTCTAAACATACGTTTTGAGTATACAGAATAGAAAAGGTAATTAATAAGCGAGACATATATGACATTTCTAATTAATATTATTACAGAATTATATATCGCATTTGGATTCTTAGTGGAATGTTGATATACTGCGTCGGCAGTGGAGGGTGGCCATAATAATAACTATAACAGTGATTATTAGTGTAATTATGAGACAATATTTTATAATCTATCTACTAGTATATTTAAGAAAATTCAATTCCATAGTGTATTTTACACTATTCTTATTTTAAATTTGATGTTAAAGCGATATGACATGATCACAAGAAGTCACCGTACCCAGAAAAGTGATATGACTAGTGTGTTTACTTTCTGAATTTAATTTGTAGGAGTAGGAGTACATCAACTTTTATTTCCTCAATTTTTTTACCGTCGTCTATCATTTGACATCTAATAAAAATGGTTTTTTTTTTAAAAAAAAAATCAGTGATAAGAAGGTAAATAAAAATACTACAGGAACAACACTTGAATTGAGTAGTTATGATTTATGAAACTCAATTTACTTAAAAATTTTCGTGTTCGAATCTTTGCGAGTATAAGTTTTTGAGTTAAAATATAATCTTTATAAATGCAGAAAAATGCTAGAAAGAAATCTTTGTAAATTCTCTTGAGTTTAAATCTTTATAACTGCAGAGAACTGCTCTAAAGAAATTCTTGTAAATTCACCGAACTTCGCGATTACTCTTACAGTTGAAAGGATTTAAGAAATTTAAAAAGAAAATATGAAAAAAATAACTTTAAGGAACAGGAAACGATAAATTAATTATGAATAACAATTCTACGAAACGAAAGGAGTGCCGATGATAATTGATCCTTATGAAGTTATATCAAAAAATTAAATAAAACAAAAATTAAATGTCGAAGTGCAGTCCAGAGTAATCCAGAATTTAAAGCACAAAGGAAAAAGAAAGGGAATAGCGGTATAGGTGAATAATGAAATGCATTATTAGCGATAATTGTAAAACAATACTTTAATTTATTGCAGAAAATAGAAGGGGCTAAATAACTCAAACATAGTCCTACCAGAATTGGCAATGGCACCCATTTTTTTTTTTTTTTATGAGCCATTGAAGGCCTGGAAAAGAGGTGGTGGGAACCCATGCCACATAATTACAAAGGGGAATAAAGGGGAGGGATAGGGAGCCGGTGGGAATCGAACCTCCAACCTTCCATTAGAAGTCAGAGACTTAACCACTTGGGCTAAGTCTTCATCCCAATGGCACCCATTTTGAACCCAATCATTAACAATTAATAATAACGTTTGTCCACACAATAATATACTAGTATATGCCTCCTTTTAATTCCCACTTTTAATGTGTGTATTTGGACACGTACACTTTATAATATTTTTTTAATTATAATGGAAATGTATTAAACTTGTATTAATAATCGAAACTCATTAGTTTTAATTAGCTAGGTATGTGAGGATGATACTACCTCCCTCCCAATAGAATGAATTAACTTTGACTCGGATTTTTATTATAGTTATGCAAGAAAAACATAGTTAAGTGAGCTTTTTTAGATTTATCTAATCTTTTAGTTTTAGAATATCAACTCTTTATAATTTTTCATTATACACAACTTAAATTAACCGTTAAAAATGTATCTCGATATACGTGCTGGAAGGGAATGTAACAATTATACGGAGACAGAGGAAGTATAGTACTCCCTCCATCCCACGAAATTTGGCTGCTATTCCTTTTTGGGGTGTCCCACGAAATTTGGCTACTTTCCATTTTTAGATAAATTAAAATAATATAAGTTGGATTAGAATTTTAATTATTCTCAAATCACATTAAAAGTGTTCACTTTTACTATTCTGCACAAATTTCAATGCACTTTTATTTTTCTACACAAAGTCCCTAGCATTTTTTTAATTCTTAATATTTTAAAATTAATACAAATAAAAATTGTATAAAATATATATTATGAAACTACACGATTAGACGATTCTAACAAGATCACACTTGAATATTTTTCTCTAATTGTATCATTACATAATATTAATTCAAAGTTAAACAATAAACAGTATCAAAATCCAATAGAATTCTAAACACAAAATACCTACACCACTTTAATTATTAAACCTCACTACCTAAATTACCGTGCCCAAAAGAAAGTGGTCACATTTCGCGGGACGGAGGGAGTATAAGTTTGAAGTAGGTGGAGTGGAGTTGATGACGTGTCGGGGTTTTGTGCTGCATGTGGTTTGCTGCATGGATGATTACGATTCATTTTCATCCACCCTTTTCTTTCCCAATATATTCCCACTAACATTTTTTTTTTTTTTAAATTTCATTTCACATCATCACTTCTTTCTCTTGCAGCTGCTCTTGTAATAATTCATAATACTATTAATTACTTACTAATTTTTATAATTAGTAATTCCTCAATTCCTAAATAGTTGTTTCTTTCAACTCAATTTTAATAATTAAGGTTTGCATTAAGTAACCTATAAATTTATATTTTCACCCTTCAACTACACTTATTCTTAATAAATGTCCAACAAATAGCATTTATGTAAAGTGAAGGGCAATAGAGTAAAAACATAGCATAACTACCTATAACTACCTAAAAATGACAACTATTTTGAAACACGTTTCAATCTCTAAAAAGACAACTAAAAAGAAACTGATGGAGTAATATGATTCTTTATAATAAATGATTTATTTATATATAAAATGTCAATTGAGAACATATGTATTAGGGCATCCACAGTGATGTGGTAGCAATAAGCGTACTACCATTCACTATCTGTAATTCAACATTGTAGCCACAAAAGTTGAAATAGCAAAAAAAAAAAATTCAAGCATCTTCTGTCACTACCGGGAAAGTAATAATTACTTGCAGCTTTTAATGTTTTTTAATTGAGAATTTTGATTATAAAAAATAAAAATGAATTAAATTATATGTAATGGAAAATAAATAATGGAGTAATAATGAAATGTGGGTCCATGAATATAGTAAAAGTTGGGTATTGTTGTGAAAAAATTTAATGATATAGGTAGTAAAGTAGATAAATGTTGATGTGGCGCACATGTAAAAAAAAATGGGGTAGTGCCATTGTGGATGCCCTTAGTATCAATTATTAGTATATACTTCTATTTGATTATCATCGTGCCATGTGATTTTATGAATACTACTTAATCATCACAAAGATTTCATGTGTAGTTAGAATTTAGAAATGACGATGATGAGGTGGGCGGTGTGGCACTAGCTTTATTTCCCGGTCATCAATAGTATAAAGTTGGTAACATCATTCCAACTACTGTCACTGTTACTGTATATATGTATAGTACTAGTACTCTATTCTTTTTTCAATGAAGAGAAGACTACTAGTACTATATTACAACCACATGAGATGAGATGGGACAAACATGCACAAACTAAATACTACATTCACATTCACATGATGTACTCCTTCCTATGTTTCCATAAGATGTTAATGATAGTCCTGGAAGATGGCTTGAAGGATTTTCGGGCTTTGTGGGGTCAATTCCAATCTCGTTGCCGAACTTCATGGTATATGGAATGGTATCAAGTGCTTGCATGACCGAGGCATTGAGTACGCTTGTTGTTATTCGGATTCTCTGGAGGCTCTTCACCTTATCCGTCACAGGGTTCCGGAGGATCATCGTCTCTATCCTTTGATTGAGAACATTGTCGGACTACTTCACTTGCACCCGGGCTATGTATGGCACCATCTTCTTCGAGAAGGGAATTCTGTCGCGGATCACATGGCTAAGATTGGATCTAGAGAGCTTGAGTTCTTCACCACTTGGGCTTACCCCCGAATGATGCTCGTTCTCTCTTGGCGGCTGACATGGCTGGGACTTGGTTCCCTCGATTTTAGTTTTTGTTTCTTTTCGCTCCCTTCCTTCCCCCCCTTGCTGTAGTTTTTTCTTTTCCCCTTTGCCGACGCCTTTCGGCGTCCCTTTCACCAAAAAAAAACAATGGAGGGCTGTGTTGAATAACCCTTCCAGGGAAGTTTGGATTGGGATGTAATAATTACCAAAATGGACACACTATTTGTATGGGATAATGAGAATAGTAGGATCATTTAGCATATGGCTTCTGCTTAATGAAAATAGTATATATTTGTAGTGTAATTTAAATAAATTAATAGAGTCATTTAAGACTTTGTACACATTATTAGATTTTTTGACTTTTGTTTTTGGGAGAAACAACCCTGGACTACTCCCGAAAATACTTTTTTAGCTTTTCGGAGTGCTTTTGTTTTTTTTTTTTCTAAAAGTCCATGCAAACACCCAGTTTGTATCAAAAGTGTTTTTGACATAAGCAAAAGCCAAAAGCAACTTTCCAAAAGCCCATTCAAACCAGCTGTAATTGAAAATAGTTTCATGGTTTTTTGAATTGCACCATCCAATCGTCCCCTAATCCATGTTATTGCCACTCGCCACTCAAATTTATATGCTTATATATGAAGCGTCTAAATAAATTTATAAAATGCATCCAATAATTTATTCAAACTAATTAATCACATTCAAATACATCATATGCACATAGTGGTGAAAGCGGGACGGATAATTCACGCCCGATCCAATGCCGTATTCGATTATATTCGAATCCGAATTTAAATTTTGCTATCTGGCAGATATCCGGTGAATATGTATATGGATACGGATAATTAAAAATTGATACGGGACCGGATATAGGATTGCAAATATCTGCTCGTATCTGAAAAATCCAAATATCATGCGGATGGATCTTATTTTCCAGGGATCGTGTGGGGTTTGGCGCTGTGATTAGGGATTGCAATGGGGTTTGGCATGGTGGCGTTTCGGGGTTCCTTGGTAGCTCCTCTGTCCTTCAAGCTGAGATTGCCGGGCTTCTCCATGGGCTTATTCTTGCTAGGAGCCTGGGTATCTCTATTTATGTTGTATGTGCGATTTTTTGGAGGCGTTTCGTCTTATCACCTCGCCTTGTAGTAATCTTCATTGGCTCGCCCCTTACCTTCGGAGGATTGCTGAAGTTAGGGCTCAATTTAAAGTTTGTCGTTTGTCCACATTCTTCAGGAAAGCAATGCTGTGACCGATTGCTTGGCGAAGATGGGAGCAGATAGCGAGCTCTTTTTCACGACTTGGGATTTCCCTCCGGATATTATCAAGCCTCTTCTTGCAGCTGGCGCCGCTGACACCTGGTTTCCTCGACGCTTACTGTTAATTATTTCCGTGTTTTTTTACCGCATTTTCTTTGTTTCATTTCCCTAGCCTTTCTTGGCTGTTATGCAAAAAAGAAAAATAATAAATAAATAAATAAATTAACCATTAATGTTAGATATGGCATGGTAAACTTTTTTATTTTTTAATACCATTTTCTAATCATTTTTCAGAAGGAAAAAAAAACTCCAATCTCTATATAAATATAAAAAATACATAATTTAATAATAATTTTTCAATAATTATCATTATTTAAAGTTAATCTTTTTCATAAAAAAATAATTTAATTTTTTATACGCCCTCAAAAATTTATTACAGTCATTACATGTGCTTCATACATAAATAAAACAGGAATATATAAAAATTTCAAAATTATTTACTTTTTTTTCTGTTACATTTCTTTTTCTTTTATTATATTTAAATGAAAATCACTTTAAAAATACATCTAAACCCTAGTTTCGTTATAAAGTAGTAGCATTATCTTTTTATTTCTTTCCCGTTTTGTAGGCACATAACATAATGCATCTGTATTTTATGATCAGGTGGACCCTATAAAGTAGCACTAGAGCTTACTACTATGATTTATCAAATATAATCCCATGTGACTTGCAAGAAATTTTGAGTGCACTTTATGGAGGAAGATGAGATGCATCAATTAGGTAAGAACTAAGAAGTGCCACAACCCTTTGTTGATTTCCCTGTCGGGATCTGCTCGAGATTCTATGTATTGGAAATTTTTTTTTTTTTTTTTTTTTTTTAAAAAAAAGGTGAAAAACCAGACAATGAGCAGTAAGAAAGTGAGACGTGCACAGCCACTGCCCATATATGGTGAAAGGCAAGCCTGCCAAGCTGCTGTGTTCTGTGTGAGTCATATACAGTATGTATATGATCACGTAGCAAACAATCAAAATCATCTCATCTTTGCTTCATTAAAACCTAAAAAGGGTGGGCATATATATAACACATTAATTAAAACAAGTAGGCAAAGAAATTAAAGAGAAACATAGAAGCAGGAGTGTTCCGGTTGGCGACCAAAATAGGGGATGCATGCATCTATTATACAGTTGGGAGGATGAGGAGACAATCAAGACAAACTTTGTTAGCCTTTTGGGTTGGAATGTTTTTCCTGGGATGACTGAGTTGGGAACATTCTAGGGCTATTTGCTATATACACTAGAAATTCAACTCCACAAGGAATGGGAATCCATTGCTTTTTGTTCCACAAGTTTTAATTCATGCATTAAATAGTTCTATTCCTTACCTTCCATTTAATGTTATTCTCATGCTTAATTACTTGTGCTGGGGGCGGCAAAATCAGATGCATAGACAGTTTATGAATCAATGATTTATGTAAATACAATCCGGTCATGATCTACATTGGCCTGTAAAAATCCCACATAGGATATGATGTGCTACTCTCATGGGTTTATATGGTTGGGAACAGTTATACATATGACCAATTAGTTTTAGGTTTGAACCTCTCATCGTTTCTACACATCACATTAAAGGAATACCCCCACAAGTTTCCATTTAGTCTATTAAACAACATACATAGGATGATAGGATCAATAGTTGGAGAAGGTCACCATTGATCTTATTTTGCTTAATAGACAAATACTGATCTTGAATGCGAAAGCTCAGTAGAACATAAAATATACTAAAACTAAAATTAATGGGAACATGATAATTCAAAAACTAGCCTATATGAGAAGCTTGATGAGATATCAGGGAGGAATAAATATCCAATTACAAAAGACAAAGAACAATGGTGCAAGAGCAGGTAAGTTTCATTTTCAAATTTAAAGCCCTCTCTACCCAGACATTAATTGGAATTCTTCCTACAATCCGGCCCAAACATAGGACCCGGTGGATCTAAAGTTTTTTTCATCTCCAAATGAAGTTAGGTTTTGGAACCAAAGGGCATGGCATTCACCCGCTCACCCCCAAAAAAAGGTAAAAAAATAAAAATCTGGAGTACTCACAAAATACTGCCCCTTTTGAGCTACATCATGCTGTTCCTATGGGTTGGTTCATCTTTAGGTAGCTTGTACTGGAGCACAAATTTTATAAGGAATTCTGTTACATCATAATTCCATGCCATCCATTTCAAGCTAGCTAACAAAAATGATTCAGGTCACATATATGTCAACAGAATCAACATTTATTTACTACTTTTTGGTGCCAAATATTGATCACTTGTAAAACTATTGCTAAATCCTAAATGTTTAGTAAGATATTGCACAACATTCAGTTTAAAGTGTAAGGATACTGACCATGGCGTTGCCATTGTAAGGAGGTGTTCAGCAAAGTTCCTCTTCATCGTAATCCTTATTGCTGGGACTGGTATCACCTCCATCAATATCATCAATATCTTTGCTGGACTGCAGAATCTGAAACTGACTGATTACATGCTGGGCTTCAGAAACCAGAGCATCCTTTGCAACTTTAACAGATTTCTGTTTCGAAGGACTCTTGTTTTGGTCATTTTTAGCCCAACTAGATTTGGCATTCCTCAACGCTTCCGACTTTCTCTTGGCATCCCTGCAATGTAGCTGATCGATGTACTTCTCATGCAAGGCTTTATTTTTAACCGGCTTCAAAACTGGGGGACTCACAAATACTGCCCCTTTCGAGCTACTTAATCTTGAAATGTGCTTTTTGTTGGCAGGTGAGGACATCTCCCTGAAACTTGCTTGGAGGCTGAATCCTTGTTTCATTTCTGGGGATGCAAATTCCGTACAATCTTGAAAATTCAGAGCTGTGAGATCTGCTGTTGGTTCAAGTTGAGCGAAAACGTCAGCTTCGTTATTGTGATCCTCATCCTGTTGCTTTCGCAATATTTGTCTCACGGTTTTCTGGGCTTGAAGTGCCCTCCTGCTGGGGCGACTTTTAGTTTTCATCTCAGCAGGACCAAGCAACTTACTAGCAGAAAATAAGGGCGATGATGGTTCCTTTTTCTTTGCCCTTGAACGTGCTTGAGGTTGAGATGGAGTTAACTGATCAGATTGAATTCGGTCAAAACAATCTTTTGCAGATTTTCCAGGCACCTGCAGCAGGGTTTCACTGCTAATTAATAATGCTAAGCATGAAGGTTGAAGACATGCCAAGGATAATGTAGCAACATTGTGCATAACCGCAACCACAGCAACCTTACAAAAAAAAACTTATCATGCAGAGTTTCACTCACAGCTTATGCTAAGTGGATAAAGCAGTCAACTTATGTGGCTTCATTCAGTGACAATCTACAGCACATGAATGACGAAATCAACCTGCATAATTCATAACATACGCAATGCAGAAAACACAACAAAAGTTGATTATAAATTTTCCAAATGGAAACAAGCACTCTAATTACACTTAATCACACACAATAAGCTATCATCACAGCACCTCAAAATTTTGAGCCAACAAATGAAAGCAAAAAGAATCCTTTTAATTGGGATTCCAGGCACAAAAATAACAAGGTCTAGAATAAATCGTTCCTATACTATATTTTTGCTGTTTCAAATTTCTTAATCATCTACGCACTTTCTGAAACGCACCTCAAAAAACAAGACAGAGGCATGCAAAGCTCCCTATTTGATCCTTGGTTTCTACCATAATAGACCCTCCCACAGACCACAAGCTCAATTTAGGCAGAAATTTAAAGCCAGGTGAAAACTTGTTAAGTGCTATATCGATTTCAGAAACGTGAAATACAACGAGAGATATCAACAAATGTAAGAACTTAACAAGGGAAAATTACCATCCTAGCGACTTTCTTCCAAAACTGAGGTGTCGGCTTTGCTGCAAAATAAGCATTTTGCAGAGCCAATTCTTGTTCCTTGCTCCAACCTTGAACAATCCCACACTCTTCACCATCTTGACTGCTCTTCCCCTTCTCACCATTCTGCACACTTCTTTTGCAACATTTTCGATTAGTTTCCCTCTCAATGCCGGAATCATGAGCATCTCTTTTACGTGCATTTAACTTCAATTCCTGTGGTCCATTTAAGCCCGTTATTGCTAGACTAGAACCACTAACCCTATCTCCAGCTTTCCCTTCTTTTGACAAAATCCTAACCCCCTTCTCAGGATCGAAGTCATTGACTTGATTGGTTGCAGATTTATCAGCACGAACCGAATTCCTCGTCGCCCTTTTGTCAATTACGTATTTCTCCGGGGAATCCTGGGCTTTAATCAACGGAACTCCCTCATTGAACCTCCCAGACTTCCTCCTTAATCTCGCTTTAATCCCTACCTCTGCCTCAGCAAATTTTCCATCCCCATTCCGCGCACTTTCATCGATCACTTTATTCGAACAATTTGCAAATTTAACCTCACTAATTGAAGTCCTCAAGCCCCTCTTTCCAACCCTATTCGCCTTGTCTTCCTTGCCCAGCCGTGAAAGCCTTGTAGAATCTTCCCTATGTTCGTCCGCTAAGGCTTTCAATTCGCGACCTTTCCTTGCCCCGTTCTTCGGAACCCTATCGGCTTTTCTCCTGGAACCGGAGAAATCAGGAGCCCAGATATTATTCCCAGATGCAGAATTTTGAGGGATAGGTGGAATTTCTACTCGGGTTATAACATGCTGAAGAAACCTAGGGGATCTTCGAAGAGCGGGCGTCGGTTTTCGCTCCTCATTGTTGTTTGTAAGAGGCATTTCCTGGAAGAGGTTGTAAGTAGTGAGGAAAAATGAAGCAAAGAAAGGCAATTGTAGTTGCCAGAGATGAATGCGTATGCTTCTTCTTCTGCATTCAAAATTAATAATAAAACTGCGGAAATGGAGCGAGTTGTGTGTGATAGTATTTGGTGGTGTTTATTGAACTTTTTGAGGCCCAATAATAAATAGTGAGCCCATTAAAATAAATTTGTTGTTAAGCCCAAGTAGCAAAGAGTGAGGCTGAGGCCTATTATTATTGGCTTTCAACTTTCAAGCATCCATGATGATCCATATAATCATCCATGATCATTTCTCACAAGACTAATGAGTCAAGACAGCTCGCTCCTGCTGAGTGTGATCCATGACATCCATCCTGATCTACAGATCTAGTGATCTGTCATGCAGCTGAGCTGACATCAAGGACTGAACCCGACCCTATCTATCTTACAAATTACTAGTACCGTGCTGTTGCCATTTGCCAACGGCTTGACCTCTCCTCCTCATCACTCATCACATTACTTATTAATGTACTACTATCAATTTCTACTAGTATCTAACTGGTCACTAGTGTGTGGTAGTGCGTATTATTGATATATACGCGTTGCCATTTGCCCCCCACTCCAACTACAAAATTGTAGGATATGAAAATTCCCACCTTGGACTGTTGGAGGACATGACATCACCACCACTTTTTATTTTTTTGCTTCCTCAATTTAATTTTATTATAATTTATAATATTAATATACTTCTTCCTCCGTTCTTGAATGTTTTTGACAAACCAACTTTTCACGCAGTCCAATACACATTTTAAATCATTAACAACTCAAGTTCGGTACAAGTAAAAATTCTAGAAGTTCGATATTTGAAAACTACACGACGAGACAAATCTAATGAGATCTCACTTGACTATATTTTAACTTGTATAACTATGATAAAACTTTAAGTAAAAGTTTGTGTGTAAATAGTAACATATTTTTTAATATAAAAAATATTCAAGAACAGAGGAAGTATAAAAAGTAAGTATAATAAAAATAAAAAAAAGAGAGAGAGAGAGAGAGAGGGAATTTTATTACTCTAGTACTCCATTCGTCCTAACTATCTTGTCATGTTTGATTTTTTTTTACACAGTTCATTATTTTATTTTGACTTAATTTTATTATATATATATTTAAAAAATAGTCAAACTGAGTCTTATTAAAATCATATAGTCATATAATTTTAAAATATATATTTTACATAATTTTTAGTTATATATATTTTGAGATATTAACAATTGAAAAATTCCTTTAGATTGTGTGCAAAAATCAAAGACATAGTAAATGAGATAGAGTGAGTAGTAATATACTTATAAAATTTTTATTTTTATATTTTAAAATATAAACTGTTAGGAGAATATATTAAAGTTTAGGTAGAGAAAAAGAAGACTAATCTAATTGGAGGATGCAATATAATGGAGTATTAACTTACTACCATTATTTTAAACAAATCACCAACAAGAGATACTCCTCCTTGTTAATAATTATTTAAGAGGTAGTAATAATTAAAATAGGCCACCACAATGAGTCATTTTATTTTTTGGCCATCATATTTTGATTTAGGGAAATAGGCCATTGGACTGGAATTCGGGCCGCGATGACTTAAAAGTAGAAATGACTCATTCTGATGGCCTATTTTAGTTTTATTTAATTCTATTTTAAAAATAATTAAATATCAATCGCCAAACCTACCCATCATATAACACTAATAAATAAATATATTAAACTTTCAATTTCATTACCATTAATAATCAAATCCAACTTACAACCATATATCAGTAAATCACACATAAATAAATAAATTAAAATCATAAATTCATTACAATCACATTATAAAAATTCTTAAGTTACATTTTATATAATGTGATTGTAATAAAAGGTAACTTAAGAATTTATACAATGTGATTGTAATGAGTTTATAATTTTATATATATATGTGATTTACTGATATGTAGTTGTAGAATGAATTTGAATTATTAATGATAGTGGACTTGAAAGTTTAATATAATTTTATTCATTAATGTGATATGACGGATAAGTTTGACGATTAATATTTAGTTATTTTTTAAAATGAAAATAAAATGAAAATGTTGGATTAAGAAAAAAAGAAGTAGGATATAAATAATATGAATATTATTTATTTTAATTACATAAAATAAAAAAAATAATTTGAAATAAGTAATTTTCACTTTTAGCCTTTAGGCCATCGCAGTCTGAATTTCAGCCCAATTGCCTCGAAATCCTTCTAATGGCTCATTTTCACTAAATCAAAATATGATGGTCTAAAAATAAAAATAACTCCTTTTGGTGATGTATTTTGATTATTACTCTCTCCGTCCCATATTTATCTTCTTACTTTCCGTGATATATTTACAGAAAAACCAATCCTTAATTTTATTAACAATTGCACTACAAGACAAAAAGAGACAAATTTATCCCTCAAAAAGTACACATGAAAATAATAAAATAACTTTCTTAAATTCCGTATCTACAATGTCAAAGAAGATAAATATGGACGGAGGGAGTATCTCATTACAAACAACCAAGTCGTCGTCTTCATTTCCCTTTTTCTCATTCTCACTCCTATTTCCCCACACCCATCAGCCCACCACGCTCGATTTCCTGCACACACAATTGCAAACTTCCCCGGAAACTTCGACCAAATATTCAGTTTAAATTATTTTGTGCATGTTTCTCGCATCAAGTTTTTGGGGTTTTGCCCCTGAAACATCCAGGATTGATCATCGATTAGGGTTTATGCGCCATGAGTTCAATTTTGCTTACTGATTTTCATTCCCCTTTCTAAATAAAGAATCTTGATCTGGGCTCGTGCAAAAATGTCATCTTCCCAACAACGAACCCACAATCTCGATTTACAAGCGGCCAACATTGATGGCGCCGCCGCCGTGACTGGCGCAGAACAACCGAACTCCGAGACTGTCCTAATCGAGGAAAACAGTGGCGGAAATAACAACAAAGTCATTGATGAGAAGAAGAAAGAATCCAAATCAGCAGATTCATCTGAATGTCGTTTGGAGATAGCGGATCTGGAAGCGGAATCGAGGGCACATGATCTGGACATTTTCGGGAAATCAGACAGGGATTGTAGGATATGCCATCTGAGCATGGATCCAACCAATCAAGATTGTGGGCCCCCCATTGAATTGGGGTGTTCTTGTAAGGACGATATGGCTGCTGCCCATAGACAGTGTGCAGAGGCCTGGTTCAAGATCAGAGGAAACAAGTGAGTAAATTGATCCCTTTTTTGGTTAATTCTGGGTTTGTTTTTTAATGATCTGTGGATATTTTGTTTCTGGTGTGGGGAAAAAGCCAATAGGATGGCGTTTTTGAGGTAGTGCACCATGTGTCAAAGGAATCAAAGCAAATTGGGACAATGGTGCACCACTATATGGAAGTCCTGCCTTTATTGCCAATATTCTTATGTGGGGTGTGGATGATTGTTTGCTTGACTTGTTCCCACTACTCTCGAATTCTTGCATCATTTCCTTTATACTACTGTTAGGTGCCTTTTATGTTACAAATGGAGGATATTCCTTGCACTTTATGACCAAGTCCAATTTAGCCCTCAAGTTTGATTGGTCTATCTTATTAATCTCTCACCTCTTATCAGAACAATTTGGCACCTATACAATTTTGCATTGATATGGAGCTTAGTCTTTTGTTTGTATTATTAGTCTGCATCATTATTCTTCTTTTGTTTTTGTTTTAAAAGTATTATGCAAAGGATATTTGTATGTTTATAGCTACTTTTGTTGTTGGGTGACTTGGTTCTTTCATGAGTGGGATAGATGATGTATAATAGATCCGTTCCTAACTTCTGTATGATCCAGTGGATCGAATTTAGAGTATTTCAGGAGTTCTAGAATTATGTTTTGAAAATGGTTAGCTTGTTTATTGACTCGTGCCTGGACACTCTTGGTTTACAATGTCTGATATCACTGCATCAGACATCCTTGTACTCAGTCCTAGGAGGGAGGAAATTGAACTCGACACTTAAGGTCCGGGGGATTGAAATTGTATAATTTTTGAAATAGAAGAGATGTCCTTTAAATTTTGATGAAGTGTTAGTGTTGGACCTATTCTCTAATAGTAATTGTTAGTATATTCTCATTGTAGTAAATGGGGTTCCTACCCATTTTGATTTGCAGAACCTGCGAGATATGTGGATCAATTGCACAAAACATAGTTGGTGTAGCTGAAGCTGAAGGACTGACAGAACATGACGAGACGACAAACAACGACCCTGCAGGTGTCCCGATATCGGCGGTACACATGTCAGAGTCTCCTCCCAACTTCTGGCAAGGTCGCCGGTTTCTCAACTTCTTGCTAGCTTGTATGGTGTTTGCCTTTGTCATCTCTTGGCTCTTCCACTTCAATGTGCATTCATGAGATCGCCCACCACACTTGTTTTTTTTTTTTCTTCTCCTCCTCCTTTTCTTTCCTGGTAAGTTGTGTAAAATACTTCTAGTGAATAGTGATAGTCATATACTCATTTGAGAAGATTTGAATTTTACACTGCCATTGCTTTGATGTTGGCGTTGTGTGTAGATAAAATGAGTGTACTACTATGTATATTCTTGCTCAAACATTCTGCAGACTACAAGGCTGAAAATTTTTGATTCACTGTGCACTCCTTGTAGGCCTTAAAAATTAACTCCAAGGGGGAACATTTGATCCTCGCGGGCCAATGAAGGTCTAAAATTAAGCATTTTATCCAATAAAGACTAATCAAATGGTGGGACAAGAAGGGTTGACCCTTGATAGGACGACACAAACGATGGGATTTCAATTAGCATCGTCACATTTTGTAAACAGCACAACTTCAGTATTGAAGTGATGATGGGTGATTGCATGGGAGCCCTGCCCTGCCCTCTAGAGTCCAAACTTTCCAACTAGCTAAATACTACTACTAGTCAAAACAACTCTTGCCCTTACATTACATCCCTAAGTTTTGATTTTTGACCATTGACACGGAATTGAAGATTCTGCAGCTTTCCAGCCCCCGAAACAAGTAAACACTACCCTAATCCCAAATTAATTGAGAATCAATGATTCCAACTCCCATTAGAACTTGTGAATATTTCAGCTGCAATCCTTCAAGGGCATGCACAACTACAACGCGGTTGTTCCCAAGTGGAGTGCATGCCGCCTGGAGCCCTGGACAAAAAGTCCAAAATAGCAGAGAGAGACCCAAAATTTGGGTGCTGAGAAGAGCCAGCCGTCTCTCCCATATAGGCACTATTTGGGAATTAGTTGTTAGCTGTTAACTGATTATGTGAGTAATAATTAGTTAAAATTAGTTGTTTGACAATTTCGAGACCAACTTTTTGCCTAAAATAAGCTAAAATCCAAAATGCTGCTATTTGCAGCGGTTTCAAAAATAGCTGATTGAACACTATTTAAAATTATTTTGTCTTTCTGAATAAACTAATTTATTTCAAATTGCTTTGAATAAACTAATTCAGTTTAGCTGTTTTGCCAAACAGGGCCTATAGAGTAGAGACCAATTTTGTTTTTTTGTTTTTTTTTGTTTTTAAAAGATGGAATATAGAAGCAACTCAATTAACTATTGAGTGTTGAGATCCAGACACTTAGACCAACTATATCCATGACCACAATACACCCAACCCAACCGCCACGTCATTACTATTTTTTTAAAAAAAAGCTAAAATGAGAGATGGTCTCCACATGGTGGTCGACCAAAATGAAAAATAGACCACTTGGTCTTATATCATTTGGCCAATGGGATGGGGACATTTGTCTCCTTCCCATTGGTCAACTAAAATTTTAATCAAATTTCATTAAAATCATTATATTTTTTATATATGAAAATAAAAATAAATAAAAAATATACTAAATTTTATAATTTTTCATTATCTACAAATAGAGACCACTCTTGCTATATTTTTTTTAAATACATAATATATCAATTTTGATATATTTAACCCATTTAAAAATTTACAAAAAATAAAAATAAATAAACCATGTATTAAAAGTTTAGATTTTTTTATTCTTTCAAGTAAGACTAAAATATTTATATTTTTGATACATTAATTTCTTTTATATTTCAACATAATTTAAAATTGTATAAATTAAAATAATTATATATAATATAGTGGTTGGATGGTTGGGTGGTTATTGATAAAGTATGTAAAATTTGGATGGTTGGGTTGGGATGAATATTGATGAGTTGGAGGAGAGAGAAATTAATAAAATAATGAGATGGTTGGGTGGTTGGGTGGTTGGGATGGTCATGGATAATGGTAGTCTTACTATTGTCAGCCGTCTGGTGCAACGAATTATGGGTTTCTTACTTTCTTTTCCATGTGCACTCTATCTCTTCTACTTTAAAATTTCAATTACTTACGATTGCAAACTAAATAAACTAAATATGGTCACTTATTGAACCTATCCCATAATTTATTCTACTGTCAAAACAAGACAATCTACGACCTTATTAGTATTTTTCTTTTTTGGAAAAGCTCTGACCTTATTTTGGTCCTCCTGTTCAAATAATCAATAAATCAAATAGTACATTGTATCTAAACAAAATTTATCCATACCCATTTTTCTAAAATTAAATCCACTCCACCCTCAACTTTCACGACATTCGCGGCCACGTTACCCATACATTCCTAAATAATTTACCAAAATAATTCTCTCTAAGTTCACTCCATTTCAGACATAAAACCACAAAAGTACAAATCCTCAAAATAATACACCATCTGCACGAACGTGCGGGACATGATTAGCGCCTCCCAATCCCCATTAATCCTCACACGTGGCAGAATTTGCA
Organism: Hygrophila difformis; assembly: GCA_030278955.1. NCBI lineage: Eukaryota > Viridiplantae > Streptophyta > Magnoliopsida > Lamiales > Acanthaceae > Hygrophila > Hygrophila difformis. The sequence goes on from JAOANR010000007.1 coordinate 11,459,571, forward strand.
TCAAAATCATGAACTAATCATGGTCAATCACGATGATAATAATTCCCACCGTTCAATTACAAATACTCGTAATTAGTAGTGTATTCATTATACAATTTTTGATCAAATTAATTAGATAGACTAATAGTAACACTTTTACCTGCCTGGATAGGTATACCGTATACAATTAAGTTTTTGATTAATTACATTTACACAGTTGTGTAAGAATGTATTTTGGAAAATTTTTACAATTTAAATATGTTTTCTCTAAATTGTTAAATCTTTTATTATAATTAATTTTATATCATCTAACCTAGTTTATTAATATTCATTAGGATAATCAGGTAGGCTATAAATTAATTAACGTAGACATTGCGTTGTCGCAAGTGTAAGATGTCGGTCGCATATCATGTACTCCCTCCGTCCCACTCCAAGTGTCTTGTTACTGTTGGGCACGGGAATTAAGGTAGAGTTGGTTTGTGAGTATATGGTGGGGTCCACATAGTTGTTGGAGGGTAAAATTATTTCTATTTATAGAAAGAAGACATTTGTAATGGGACATCCAAAAATAGTAAGTAGGACATTTGGAATGAGACGGAGGGAGTAAGTATGAAACACTTTGCTTGGCACACTCTAATTACTAAATTCATGTACAAGTTAGTTAACTAATTAAATTAATTATTATATACCAAAATACTTAATTGTTTATTTGTGTACAGAATATATGGGTCGAGAAACATATCGTATAAAACTGTATCCCCTTGTCCGAATACTGTCCCCTGGCCAATACCAACGACAAGTGACATTTAGATGTATTATTACAATCTTGTTATAGAAATAACTATCTTTATTTATGTATGTGTATAATAAAATGGTATATGGCTTATTAGCTTGTGTTTATAGTGGAAGTATTGTAATGGAAATTGGAATTAAATGATGAAATGTAAAGAAATAAAAGTAGTGTGTAATTTCAATGGTGTGTTTTTTCTCTTCATAACACACCTATATTTATAGAAGTGAGAAATGACTAATCATTCACAAGACCTAACTATTTACTAACTTCAAGAATAAGGCATAAACATGCCAAAGATATTCACAATATTCTCAACACTCCCCCTTGAATATCTTCAATACAAAGAATATGCCTCGTTAAAACCTTACTTGGAAAAAACCCAGTGGGAAAAAATCCAAGTGAAGGAAAAAGAGTACAGTATTCTTGTATCAGATGCTCCCCCTGATTTGGACATCATTTTAAATCTCGAAGCCGCCGCATTCCAATTTTCTTCACGAGCTTCTCGAATATTGCAGTCGGCAATGCCTTGGTAAATAGATCCGCTAAATTATTTTCTGATCGAATTTGTTGCACATCGACTTCACCATTCTTTTGAAGTTCATGAGTGTAGAAGAATTTTGGTGAAATATGCTTCGTTCTATCTCCTTTGATATAACCCCCTTTCAACTGGGCTACACAAGCCGAATTATCTTCAAATAAAATTGTTGGGGGCATTTGTGGTTCAATGATTAAACCACAACTCTTCAATATATGTTGAGTCATTGACCTCAACCAAACACATTCTCGACTTGCTTCATGGATTGCTAATATTTCGGCATGATTAGAAGAAGTAGCAGTTAGAGTCTGCTTCATTGACCTCCAAGAGATAGCAGTTCCACCACACGTGAAGATATAGCCTGTTTGAGATTTGGCTTTGTGTGGATCTGATAAATAACCTGCATCGGCATAGCCAATTAACTCATGTCGAGAGTCTTTTGGGTAAAATAACCCAAGATCAATTGTTCCTTGGAGATAGCGAAAAACATGCTTTATGCCTTTCCAATGTCGTTGAGTAGGGCAAGAGCTGAATCTTGCGAGTAGATTGACTGCAAACGCGATATCAGGTCGCGTGCTGTTTGCAAGATACATTAACGCACCAATTGCGCTTAAATATGGAATTTCTGGGCCAAGTTGCTCTTCATTATCTTCTTTTGGCCTAAATGGATCCTTTGCTGGATCAAGTGCCCGAACGACCATTGGATTATTTAGCGGATGAGCATAATCCATTCGAAATTGCTTTAATACCTTTTGGGTATAAGCTGATTGATGAACAAATATGCCCATTTCCAAATGCTCAATTTGTAGGCCAAGGCAAAATTTCGTTTTCCCGAAATCTTTGATTTCAAACTCCTTTTTCAGATATTCGACCGCCTTTTTCAACTCTTCAGGAGTTCCAATTAGATTTAAATCGTCAACATAGACTGCGACGATCACAAATTCTGACCCATTTTTCTTTATAAATACACAAGGGCTGATCGGGTCATTTGTATAGCATTCCTTTATCAAACTTTCACTGAGGCGGTTGTACCATATTCGGCCAGATTGCTTGAGCCCATACAACGATTTTTGCAATTTGATGGAATAATTTTCTCTGGGTTTTGAGTTGCAAGACTCAGGTAATTTAAACCCTTCAGGTATTTTCATATAAATATCATTTTCCAATGAGCCATATAAATATGCAGTAACAACATCCATCAGCCTCATTTCGAGATTTTCTCGTACTGCTAGACTCATTAGATACCTGAATGTTATTCCATCCATAACTGGGGAATATGTTTCCTCAAAATCAATTCCCGGTCGTTGTGAAAAACCTTGGGCTACAAGCCTTGCCTTATATTTGGCAATTTCATTATTTTCATTTCTTTTTCTCACAAACACCCATCTGTAGCCAACAGGCTTCACATTTTTTGGTGTTTGGACAATAGGGCCGAATACTTTTCGTTTATTCAGTGAATCTAGTTCAGACTGAATCGCATCTTTCCATTTTGGCCAATCATTTCTTTTCCGACATTCTTCAACTGATCTTGGTTCAGGATCCTCGTTATTTTCCATTACATCGAGTGCAACGTTGTATGCAAAGGCATTATCAACGTTTGTTTCTTTTCGGTTCCAACATTTCCCAGTATTGATATAATTGAAAGAAGTTTCAATAACTTCATTTTCTTCTGGGTGAATATTTTCAGGTTCAACCTTTTCGGGGGTTGAATCAATTTCTCCTTCGGGAGTATCATCTGTGATTGATTTATCACCCATATGGATAATTTTCTTCTTTCGTGGATTTTTATCCTTGGAACCCAAAGGCCTACCATGCTTCAGGCGTGCAGTAGGTTCATTTGCACTTGGAATTTGTCCTTCTGGGACATTTATATTGGCTGGTGCATTTGCTGCATCATTTATATATGATTTTGTGACTTTAGCAGCATCATTAAAAGCATCGGGTAATTGATTTGCAATTCCCTGCAAATGCACAATTCTTTGAACTTCAAGTTCGCATTGCCTTGTACGAGGATCAAGGAAATCAAATGGACTTTGCCAAGATATTTCCTTTTTCAGTTGATCATTTCCTCCCCCTAATGTCGGGAATTGAGTTTCATCAAAATGACAGTCTGCAAATCTTGCAGTAAATAAATCACCCGTTTTTGGCTCAAGATATTTAATAATCGAGGGTGATTCATACCCGACATATATGCCCAACCTTCTTTGAGGTCCCATTTTTGTGCGTTGTGGTGGCGCAATCGGTACATAAACCGCACACCCAAAAATTCGCAAGTGGGATATATTGGGCTCCTTTCCAAACACAATTTGTGTAGGGGAGTAGCTATGATAGCTTGTCGGCCTTATTTTCACAAGTGCGGCTGCATGCAATATAGCATGTCCCCAAGCAGAAACAGGGAGTTTTGATTTCATTAACAAGGGTCTTGCAATTAATTGCAATCGCTTAATAAATGATTCTGCCAGACCATTTTGCGTGTGCACATGAGGCACAGGATGTTCAACAGTAATTCCAATCGACATGCAGAAATCATCAAATGCATGTGATGTATATTCTCCAGCATTATCAAGGCGTATTTTCTTTATCGGATGATCTGGAAACTGTGCTCGCAATTTTATAATTTGTGCAAGTAATCTTGCGAATGCCAAATTGCGAGTTGATAATAAACAAACGTGTGACCAGCGTGATGACGCATCAATTAATACCATAAGGTACTTGAAAGGTCCACACGGTGGATCAATAGGTCCACATATATCGCCTTGAATTCTTTCTAGGAATGTAGGGGATTCAATTCCCACTTTTACTGGAGATGGTCTGGTTATCAATTTCCCTTGTGAACAGGCTGCACAATTGAACTCATTTGGGTTCAATATCATTTGCCTTTTCAATGTATGGCCATTTGAATTTTCAATAATTCGCCTCAGCATTACACTGCCAGGATGCCCAAGTCTATCGTGCCAGGTAATAAATTCACTAGTAGCTTTCAAGCCTACTAGGTTATATATTTCTGCGGCACATATTTTTGTATAGTATAAGCCAGAGGAGTAACATGGCAATTTTTCATTCACAAATTTTTTGCCATTTTCAATTCGAGTTATCAAAAGATACTCGTGATCTGCCTCTTTTGAAGTTTCAATGTGATATCCATTTTTTTCGAATATCATTGAAGCTTAGTAAATTTCTTCGAGCTTTGCGTGAGAACAAGGCATTTTCAATTGCCATTTTTGTCCCTTCAGGGAGAAATATAACATCTCTACCGGAGCCTTCAATGCATTTTGCATTACCGCTTATAGTTTTCACTGCGGTCTTTTCCAATTTTAAATTGGAGAAATAGCTTTTGCTTTTGAAAATGCTATGCGTTGTTGCACTGTCAATGAGGCAGATATCATCTCCGACTTTTGAATTTCCAGCATCCATTTCTCAAATGATAATCTGGACAGAGTCTCCTCGTGCTGATAACGTGTTATAGAAATAACTATCTTTATTTATGTATGTGTATAATAAAATGGTATATGGCTTATTAGCTTGTGTTTATAGTGGAAGTATTGTAATGGAAATTGAAATTAAATGATGAAATGTAAAGAAATAAAAGTAGTGTGTAATTTCAATGGTGTGTTTTTTCTCTTCATAACACACCTATATTTATAGAAGTGAGAAATGACTAATCATTCACAAGACCTAACTATTTACTAACTTCAAGAATAAGGCATAAACATGCCAAAGATATTCACAATATTCTCAACAAATCTTCAATTATCATAATCCACACATAATAATATTTTGATATTATCACCTGCCATTGACACAGCGGCGTGAACGCACGACGGAAACGGACAAAGTCTTCCAGTCGGTGGCGGCCCACGGTCGGCAGTTTCTTCTCCTCCCAACTACTGTTACATTAATCCCCTCGATTGTTTGGGCATCTCGCATAAATTGAACACAAGTTCCGAATCTTAAACACATCTAGCTCTCGTGTCTTGTCCAATTCTTCTTCTTCGAAGAAAAAACTGAGCTTTTTTCCCGATGAGAAAATTGAGCCCGAATCTAGACAGGGATGACGCCCTCGATACGGTCCTCGAGGTTCCAATCCCGGAGGAGATGTTCGGTTCGAATTCATGGAGGCTGAAGCCGTGGCAGAATGTGAAGTCGTGGATGACTGCGCGGCCGCAGGGGGGCAGAGTCGACGCCGTGTACGGCAGCCGCCCGGCGGAGGTTCAATTCCTGCTAGGGGTCATTGGGGCGCCGTTGATTCCATTCCCAGTTCGGTCCGGCGGAGCCCTGATGAACGACGACATCAAAAGCCTTCCCATTGTAAGCTAGCTAAATACGAATTATTACTACTACATTATTGCCAATTGGTGAATTGGACATATCATCTGTGGCGTGAACTCGTTAGCTTACAAATTTCGTTCTGCAGGAGAGATCCATGGCGAAATACATTGTGCAGCAGTACATCGCGGCTGCAGGAGGCGAACACGCGCTGAACTCCATAGACGGGATGTATGCAATGGGGAAAGTGAAAATGGCCGCCTCCGAATTCGTGGGAGGGGGAGATTCTAATTCTGCTTCTGCCAAGCTGGCAAGAGTGAAGAGCATCAAGAACGGCCGTGGAGAAATCGGGGGATTTGTGCTATGGCAGAAGCGGCCCGATTTATGGAGCCTGGAATTGATGCTGTCCGGTTCCAAAATCTGCGCGGGAAGCGATGGCGGCGTCGCCTGGAGGCAAACCCCCTGGCAGAGCTCCCACGCCTCCCGGGGGCCAACCAGGCCCCTCCGGCGATCGGTCCAGGGGCTCGATCCACGGCTGACAGCTAATCTGTTCTCCGATTCAATCTGCATTGGCGAGAAGGCGATCGACGGCCAGGATTGCTTTGTGCTGAAGCTGGAAGCTGAGGCGGCAACTCTGGAGGCAAGAAGCAGTGCCAATGTGGAGATACTGAGGCATACTGTATGGGGGTGCTTCAGCCAAAGGGCGGGGCTGCTGGTACACCTGGAAGACACGCATTTACTGCGAATAAGGACGCCGACGAATGTGGTGTTGTGGGAGACGAGTATGGAGTCGTTGATCGAAGACTACAGGACCATTCAAGGCGTTAATATAGCTCATGCGGGGAGAACATGTGTTTCCTTGTTTCGGTTTGGTGGTGAAGGATCCGAGGAGAACCACGCAAGGACGACGATGGAAGAGATTTGGAGCATTGAGGAAGTGGATTTTAATGTGAGGGGACTGTCGAGGGACTTTTTCTTGCCTCCTGCGGACCTGAAGAGGGAAGATGACAATTGGGAAAACAGAGGATTAGACTGCAAGGGCCGGCCGCCTAGTTATGGTAAGATTGTTGGGGTAAAAGGGACACGTAAGGTTGTTGCTATTGATGAGAATGTGGCCGGGCTTCCATCACAGGAGGATGAGATGTAATTGTAATACTATATAGTATGTAAGTAATAGTTTCTTGTAATATATACTTCATGTAGTAAGTAGTAGTAGTTTCTTTTATGTTTAGTCCTGTTTGGTGTTTTGGGGGAGCCGAACATGGGATATTCAATGTTTGTGAATACACAAAATCATTGATAAGATCATAAATAACATCATCTCCATTCAAAAGACTTCGAAAACTGGCGACACACCACATCCAAAACTTAATCGAGACAAACGAACATAAGGGAACCCCACTTTTAAACCTCAAACAATAAACAGTAAAACAAGGAGGAATAGAAGCTTGGGCTGAAATGTGAATGGACAGTGAAAACAGTTTAATTTTGCAAATGCACGGTATTATTTATTTATAATACTCCATTAAAGCACACCACTTTCATATTCACAAACGGTAGATTACACCATTATTATACTGGAAAACCTAAACTACAGAACTTAGTAAAGGACAAAACAGAGAAATCCATAAGAGTTACTGAAACAGAACAGAGAAACCATAGAGTTACTGAAACAGGAGAGAAACCACCATAGGTTTACTGAAACAGAACAGTAACACCAACTATCAGCTTCAACCAGAGATGTCAATGGCTTTAACTTGAGGAGTCTTCACTTCCTCCTTAGGCACCGTCACGGTCAGCACCCCATTCTCCATCCCGGCCTTCACCTGATCCATCTTGGCATTCTCCGGCAGCCGGAATCGGCGGATGAACTTACCGCTGCTCCTCTCCACGCGGTGCCATCGGTCGTTCTTCTCTTCCTGCTCCCTGCTTCTCTCCCCGCTGATCTGCAGTATGGAACCGTCCTCGACTTCCACTTTAACTTCCTCCTTCTTCAAGCCTGGAACATCCACCTTGAAGACGTGTGCGTCTGGCGTCTCCTTCCAGTCGATCCAGGCATTGGCGATGGCGGAGGTCTCCCGGGAGGAGGAGGAGGAGGGGACATTTGTAGCGACGGTGTTGAATGGGAGACCGTCAAAGGGGTCCCAAACATCCAAGGAGAAGGGATCGAAGACGTTGCTGCGGCGATTGCCAAAGAAGCTTGGGATCAAAGACATAATTGAAGATGTGCGGTTGGTTTGATCGGAGGAAATTAGGGTAAGAGGTTTTGGATCGTGTTGCTTGGTTGGAAATTGGTGTGCGCGAAGAATTTTGGGAGATATTTATAGGACGTATCGGAGGAGTCTAGAGGGTTCTGGGCTGGACTGTGGTGTGGTGCTCATGTTCATCTCGAGCCATGACTTATCCAGATCTCTCCAGATTTGTCTGTAAATTTCTTCTAAAACCAAAACTTCCATAGAATATTTTTAGTAAAATCTGATTTTGGTATTATGTTGCTTGTGGTCGTCCTCCTCCTGCTGCTGTTGTTATTATTATTATTATTATTATTATTATTATTATTATTATTACAGGTTGATATTTTCACTTTTTGTGTATATAATATTCAAATTTTTTTTTTAATTTTTTTTGGAAAATCGAGAAAGGAATAACCACGAGGATAAAGATAAATAAATAGGAGGAGGCTCAAAATCAAGGGTTTAAAGATGAATAATTTCATCACTAGACCAAATTTTAATTCAAAAAATAAATAAATTGAAACGTGCCAATCAAAATTTAAAGTTTAAAAACAATATACTAAAATATTAGTAGAAAATTATGAATTAAAATTGAAGTTGTTTGACCAACACCAGTTGGCTTGAGTTGATGTAGGCTCTAGTCGCTTAAGCAAGGTCTCGGATTCGAGCCTTGTGAGTGTAAAAAATTGATTTGGGAGAGACGCCCTTAATTGTCATTACAGATCTCGAGTGATTAGTCTTGGGCTATTTGGTGGGAAATTTTAGAAATATTTAAAATTTGGTTTGGTTCAATACAATTCATTTACCAAATATTTAAATTCATTAATGTATTTTTATTTAGGAACAAAATCACCAATTCCATGTTTACTCATAGTAGTAGTATCTAATACTCCCTCTGTCCCACGAAATTTGGCCACTATTCCTTTTTGGGGAGTCCCACGAAATTTGGTCACTTTCCATTTTTAGATAAATTAGAATAATATAAGTTTGATTAGAATTTTAATTATTCTTAAATCACATTAAAAGTGTTCGCTTTTACTATTTTGCACAAATTCCAATATACTTTTACTTTTCTACACAAAGTCCCTAGCATTTTTTTAATTCTTAATATTTCAAAATTGGTACAAATAAAAATTGTATAAAATATATATTATGAAACTACACGATTAGACGTTTTAACAAGATCACACTTGAATATTTTTCACTAATTGTATCATTACATATTATTAAGTCAAGTTAAACAATAAATAGTATTAAAATTCATTAGAATCTTAAACACAAAAAGACTACACCACTTTAACTACTAAACCCCACTACCTAAATTACCATGTCTAAAATAAAGTGGTCACATTTCGCGTGACGGATGGAGTAGTAACAAATGTACATGCATTAGCCCATTGTTTTCAAAATTTGGTAAATGTCCATTGCCGCGACGAGTCTAGGGGTGTAAACGAGCCGAGCCGAGCTCGAGCCTGGTCGAGCCTTACCAGGCTCGAGCTCGGCTCGATTAAGTATAAGCTCGGCTCGGCTCGAGCTCGAAGCTCGACGAGCTCAAAAAATTGAGCTCGGCTCGAGCTCGACACAATATATTGAAGCTCGAGCTCGGCTCGAAGGGCCAAAAAAGCTCGACATAAATTTTAGTTTTTTTTTTATCAGGTATCCCTAGACCACATTTGATTCAACACTAAACAATTTTAAATTATTCAATAATGAGCTTAAAAACTTGAAAGATGAAGTTCTGTAGAAATATATTAAACTATTCATAATTTCTTATAATAGTCCCAATTTGGAAGGAGATTGAGATTAAGTTTTTTTTTATTTAGTGTTAACCATAATAAAATATAATGTACTATATTATTATATAAAAGGAGGAGTGAATTTACTATTGGACTTCCTCTTCCTCACATTTGTTAAGAAAGAAAATATACTATATTTTTAAGAAAGAAATAATATATATATAATATATTTGAGCCTATTATCGAGCTTTCGAGCCGAGTATTAGTTAGCTCGGCTTGAGCTCATTAATATTCGAGCCGATCTCGAATTCGAGCCGAGTCTTTTCGAGTCGAGCTTTAATCGAGTCGAGCCCGAATATTTTACGAGCATATCAGTCTCATTTACACCCCTAGCCGCGACATTGCACGTATGGTGGTCAGTCTGTGGAGCCCCTGAGTCTTAAAAATCCAAAGATTTGCATGAAGCATCAAAACTGCTGACTAGGGATTTTACTTGGGTAACTTGTAAGTGGTGGTGTGAATTGTTTTTCCCAAAGGAGTATTTCCACAGCGCTGATTAGAACCTTAGATGATAAACATCAGGCCTGTACACTTGTAAGGGATACATGAAAACTTCAATTGTACGCACATCAAAGATTCATCATGTAATGGTGTCACGACAATACATAATCGAAGCATATAGTATATTGATACTACTACTACTACTAAGGATGTGATGCAGAATTGCAGATAACAAGGTTAGGCACCAACTGTAATGAACAATCCGTCCCTCTGAAGCTAAGCTAAGCCCTAAGGCCTAAGCGTGACGACAAAACACATACTCGATCCGTAGTTAGAATTGGTCTGATCAGATTATTATGAGTGAGTGTATATAGTGAATGAAAGCATCAAAATTGGAATATGAAGATCCCCCCCCTCCTTATTCACTGCCTTCCTTGCTACTTGTGCAAAATCATGAGCCCTTTTCTGAAATTCATCCTTTCTCATTTCCATAACCTCCCTCACAGCCTTCTCAACAATCAACCTATCACATGTATCTTTTATATCCATCCCTATTTTCCAAACCTTGCTCACTAACCTGCTGTTGGTCGTTTGATCTGCAAAACACGGCCAGCATATCATCGGCGCACCTGCCACAACACTCTCCATTGTCGAGTTCCATCCACTGTGCGTAAAAAATGCACCCACCGCCGGGTGGTTGAGCACTTCCTCTTGTAAGGCGCCCATTCGACTATGTAACCTCTGTCTTTCGTGCCTTGTGATAAATCACCAGGAGCTTCGTTCTCCTCTTTCCCTTCTTCCGAAATGGAATCGGGAGAGGGAAGACGACCACATGTGGAGCCAGACTGCTTGAAGATTCTTGTCCTGAATCTGAAGACATCCTTTTATTAGTACTTTGTTTGTTGCTACACTTGAATTGTATGGAAGGGAAGAGTTTATATGAGATGGGGTAAGTGGTAAGGTCTCCTTTTCCTGATTGCAAACCTATCGCAATCATGTTATATAATAGTAGCTCTAAACTAGCAGTACAAGCAAGCTATGGCCTATGGGCAGCAGGGCGTGCGGGCGTGGCGCCTTCTTTTAATCCCATGTTTATTACTAGTATGTTTCATCTCATTAACCTTTGCTTTTATACAAGGATATCCTTGTATTTGCCTCAGCTTACTTGTATTCCGGTTGTGGGCTCCACCAGTGCTCGACACACAGAGAGGTCATAGGTAGGGTTGCAAACGAACCGAATCAAACCGAATATTGCATTATTCGATTTGATTTGTTAAGCTTCACGAATATTATCTATTATTCTATAAGGTAATTTAATATTGAAAAAAATAATTTTTAATTATTAAAATTAAATATTTAGTTCAATTTACATATTAAATTTAGTACTTTAATTTCATATATAAATATATTCGTATTAATTTGTAAATATAGTCATTAAAAATAAATTTTAAATTATCTAACAAAGTTATTTTATATATTTATAAATTATTTTATATAAAATAAAATGTTTAATCGAATATCGAATCGAATCAAATATTATTCGAATATCAAAATTTCGAATAATTTCGAATCGAATCACTAATCGAATTTTTGATTCATTTGCAATAGGTGAAGTCATTTTCAGTTTCACTACACCACACCGGCTAAAATACAAACCGACATAGAAGGAGGACCTTAAAATATTGAATATCCCAAACAGCCGTGTCCAATCTAGCAACCATAATGATGGTAACCAATACGGGATGACAAAGCACTCAAGACGGTCATGTCGTACTCTTAATCAACAATGGGAAGACTTCTTTTGCTGCAATTCCTATATTGATTTCTCCAGAGGCTAATAATATACTAATAGGAGGGAAGTATAATGAGAATCAAAGCACAAGCATCAAGGGCCATTTTTTTTTAATACATGTATGAAGTTTGATTCCTTCAGTCCCCCAAATCCGTGTAAAGTACTATAAAAACATCAGAAGGTTAATTGAACAGAATTAATGATACGTCCTATATAGGGAGAAAGACTCATAAAGCACCTGATATCAATCATGACTCGTGAGTGTTCATAACCCTTTGCAGTAATCAGGACAATGAAAGGCAGCTGATTAGGCTCTTCATCGACTCATATGAAGCTCCATTTTGTGTTAATGTCAACTCAGCCTTCTCCTTCAAGTCCACTGCACGCAGTCTTATTTCTCGACCTTCTTGCTCCACCATGAGTCTTTTGATGGCCCTCTCAATACTGTGCCTCTCCAACCCATCCCTCAATTCTAAGCCTATCTTCCAAGAATGAGAAATGTATCTGGAGTTCACCATCTGGTCAGCAAAACACGGCGTACAAATCATAGGCACCCCTTCACAAATACTCTCCAAAGTCGAATTCCAACCACAATGTGTCCAAAATGCTCCAACAGCGGGATGTGCCAACAGGGGCGGATCTAGGGGTAGGCCCGGTGGGGCCTCGGCCCCACCTCAAATTTAAAAAAAAAAAAATTTCTATTACTTTTTTTTATCAAATTTTTTTTTAATTTTTTTTTACTTAAGATTAAAAAAAATAGACTCCGGCCCTACCTTCCGAAAAATCCTGAGTCCGCCACTGTGTGCCAACACATCCAGCTGAGGCGCCCATTCGACTATGTATCCTCTTCCATCCAACTTATCCAAGAACCCATCAGGCAATGCTTCTTGCCAGCCCAGGCCATTGACCGATCCGGGCCTAATCACCCACAGGAAATGGCACTTGCTATTAGCTAATCCCCAAGCGATTTCCAAGCATTCACTTTCTTTCACAGCTGCAACACTCCCAAAACTCACATATATTACGGATTTTGGTTCTTGCTTGTCCAACCAAGATATAGAACTCTCGTCGGGTTTTAGGTAGCTGCTCGAAGTTGCAGGGGCGTATCGGTGGAAAGGGCCTATCGGAAATATGGGGGCTGGGAAACTTTCACGAAGCGCAACAATAGCAGATTCTTCAAGTTCTTCGAATGAGTTGAATATGACTCCTGACGAAGTTTTAGCTTCCTCAACCAGTTCTGCAATGAACTTGGTGAATCTTTCTATGCCGGGGACATTGTTGGCGGGCAGATCCTTCACTCTTAGTGGAGAAAGATCAGCAACAGGATCTTCTAAACGTGAAGCTACATGTACAAGAGAAGGATGAATGAATGAATGATCACGAGCTGTCTTTTCCAGAATCCAGATTAATTTAACAAGTAATACCAGTAGATCACAATGCCCAAGCGCTTACACCAAATCAATAGGACGAAAAATAATACCTCAATTTTGTCCCAATCCAAAATTACCTTGAATTGGGAGATACTCTTTCTCATACAGCAAAGGAAACGAACAGAACGCCCGGAAAGCGCCGACGCCGGAGGTTCTCAACACAAACCTCGGAAGGTCAAAGCCAGCGGCGACCTCTCTGGTGAAACTGAGGGCGGGATCCGAAATCAGGGCGGAGGGGCGATCCTCGGAGTCGCCGGAGAAGAATCGAGCCAAGCAATCTCGAAAAGGGTCGGGACAATTGGTGTTGATAAGATAGGCGAGATCGAAGACGGAGAGGCCGGCGGTTTGGGAAGGGGAGAGGGCGTCGGAGATGGGGAGGAAGGTGAAGTGGGGGTAATTGGCGGGATTGGGGGAGTTGAAATGGGTGTGGAGGAAGGTTATGGAGAAGCCCTTGGAATGAAGAATGTGAGCGAGCTGAAGCATGGGAGTCATGTGACCTTGAATTGGGAGGGAGAAGAAGAGCACACGCCGGCCGTTGCCGTTGCCGTTGCCGTTGTTGGGGTTGGGATATTCTCGTTCGATTTCATTTTCCATGGCTGCCGTACAACTTTGAAAATTGAATCTTGAATCAGAATGAAGTTTGTAGTAGCAAAGATGGAATTTTGATTTGTACAGTAATAACACTATCGACGAGGAGATGGTAATCGGCTGCCTTGGGAATTATTGCACTTTGAAATTGGGTCAATCTAGATAACGCAAAAAGCAAAAATTGAATTTTGGACCAATTTCATAGCGTCGGCAATTTCAATCCAGAATGCCTTACAATTCATAGGCCTGGCCCAGGTAAGCAAAAACAGACGGTATATGTATTTAATAAATACTTAGAACAATTAAACAAGAGTTTGGCAAAAGGCTAATATAAACGACCATTTGCCCACCACGGTCCAAGGCCAATTCATCCCACTAGGCAGCAGGCACAACAAAGCTTACCCAAACAAAGATTGCACGACAACAATGATACTGACAAAGTGACATTATTGTTCTCCTTCATTAGAACAAGAAACACCAAATAGGATTATAATATCAATATATTTCCCACCTGCATATCCATTAATTATGACAATACTCATTTTTCTATTACATTAATGATAACAACTTCAATCCATTACTACAAGATGGCGGCTGGGGCCTGTGGATTCTCTCTCACACCCTAGAAAATGACACCCCAAATACCCACCCAAAAACAAAGACTGCACCCACCAATCTAACGCCATAACTTATTCTAATGAAGTACTTCCACAATTATTACAGCCAGCCAAATCCCCCATACAATCCATAAACCTTTTTTCCTATAATATTCCCTCCACCATCTCACAAAATACATCCTTCCTCCCACCTAAAAGAAACCCCCTACTTATTATTATTGCCTTTCGCCCATTACATACACTTCATCAAATAAACTTCATATGTAACTGGTAGTAATCTGGCTACTTAACTTATATTAATTCCCTTTCCGCCATTTAAAACCATCAGAAAGAAGAACCCATATCAATAACCCCATCCTGGAGGAAGAAAATAATAACCCAGACCATGTTGCAGCATTAGGGCATTTCTTCTGGCCATCATCAAATCTGACCAAATTTAGCAAACTTGTCAGAGTTTTATTACATCCCAACATTATAATTATAGTTTTGGACTGTATATTATCGAAGCTGACCATAATCAGAGACAAAGCCTCTATTGATTTTGGGCTGGCAAAGTGGCTGCTGAGACAGAGCAAAACCATTAAGATGGTTGTTATTCAAAGGATTAATAATCTTGTCAGGGTTGTACACAGTTGTATGACCTGTCCACACAGACACAGTAACTGGACACATTAGAATATTAGACGATACAGCACTCAAATAGACAAATGGTCAAACTCAAAAAAGGCAGTACAATCTTGTGACGGAAGTTGTAATTGAATTCCAATTTTATTCCAAAGGTTGGGGAAAAAAATTGGCACCAAATCTGAATACACAGAAAAATAAGGTCGCACAAAATGGGTCCTCTACTCTTCATAGTAGGGTCCTAACTTTTCAGAGATATTAATAACACAAAATGGGACCTCTCTTTTGCCCCCTCCATCACATTCCAAATTCAACTTTTTCTATTGCAGTGCCCATATAGAACCATACAGGCAAGAATTTCTTACAAACAAATGCATAAAATGGTTCAAAAGGAAAAAATGGAGCAAAACTGCAAAAGTAAATGCAATGAAAAAATGAACCAAACAATACCTGTCTTCTTGCGAGAATCTGAATAAGAAGCCTTATTGTCAATATTATAGACATTTTTAATATTCTCATATCCCCTGGGCATAAAGAATCCTGTCCCCGCACGCCCCTTCTTCGCCGCCGGCCCGTTTCCTGGAACAATGATCCGGGTCGGGTTGGGATAAACGGGGCGCCCAAGTTTTCCCGCATCGCTGTACCTTACGTTTTTAATCTGCAATTGCCAGAAACGAAATATCAAAATTTTGAAAGGGTATTTAGAAAGACAGAACTGGAAGACAGAAAGATGGACAAATATTTTTATTGAAAAAGAAAATTGGATATTCTTTTACGTTATTGTTGCGGATGACAGTGGTGTTGGGATAAAGTTGGTCTGGGTTCATGGGTGGGCCCAAGAAGTTATTATCTCCAGTGGGCCCAGGCCCAGGCCCGCCACTGCCGTTGAGCTTCAATTTCGCAACTTGACCGGCGGCTCGGTTAATCAGATCCCCCACGACGTCGTTCCCGCCACGCAACGGCGTTGATGGAGGAGACGCCACACCGTTAGGGCTGCCACCGCTGCTCGAACCGCCTCCCCCGACGCCGGCGCCGGTCCGTCCCAGACGAACGCTCCCGTTCAGCAAGGTCGACTGCGGGGAGGTAGACATAACCTCCGTCGTTGCCCACTGGAGAATGAATCAGCCCAAAAAAAACGGAACTTCAAACAAAAGATGAATAAACGACGGAAATTATGGTTGTTAATGTTACGTACCTCGCGAGGCTTCCCTTTCCCGCTGTCGAATTCGAGGTGGTAAGGGAACTCAGTGGGGAAGCGGAAGTAGTCGGAGTTGGAGTCAGGGACGTCCTTGTAGGAGTGTCCGTCGTCCATGAACAAATCGTCGAGGAACTCGGAAGGTAACCAGAACCCACCTTGTTCAACACAATCCGACATTGTTTTATTTTGTTAAAAAAAAAAGCGGTGACCGATTGAAACTGGAAAATGGAAATAGGAATTGAGGAGGCGGGCGGGGATGATGTTGTGGGCTTGGAAGTTGGGTCCCAAATATGAGAGATATGAGGATTTATATACTACTTCTACTCATATGGAGGATTTAGAGAGGAGAGAGAGAGAGAGAGGAAGTGTGGGTCATGTGGGGGCAAAGAAAGCGAAACAGGGAGCCTGCTTTTATGAACAAGAGAAGGCTATTTTGGGACAAAAAGGTGAAAAGGGAAAAATATTGAGAAAACCCAAAAATGAAAAGAGTAAAGGGTAAAGAGGGATTTGAGAAGTGAAAAAATGGATTTGAATTTTGGATTTGGGGTTATTGGCCATTGCATTTGCCGGTTGCAAATGCAGCAGCAGGCAGCACATTGCACTTACCAGTACACACTGGAGTATTGGTTTTGGGCTTTTGGCCTTGTGGGTGGGAAGGATTCATTTAGTAATTAATTAGTTTTTTTTCTTTTCTTTTGAACAATATGTACATATTTAGAGAAAAAAAAAGGTGTATGAACTTATACCATATAAATTATAAAGGAACAAAGAAAATAAATAGAGATTGAATGGAGAATCAAATCCTGAATTGAAAGAAATAAAGGTAATGAATTGGAGTTGGGGTTGGGGTGGTGTGGAGGAGGGCAGAAATCCAGGAAGTAGATAGCAAGAGTGGCAACAGTGGTTGGAAACATTTGGGGTTGGGGTGGTTGGAAACAAGGGCAGAAATCCACCCCAATCTTGTTTTTTCTCTTCTCACTTATCCCCTTTTTTCTGTACTGGACTAGATAATTTTTTCTAAGAAAATTTATAAAATGTATAATATTCCCTCCATCTATTTTTTTTTTTTTTTTGTGTTTTGTGTGACATTTCATAATACTGATTAATTATTTCATTTTAATTTAACTTTATTACATAGTATATTTTATTCATATTTTAAATAGTGCTCATTTTTCCTTTTGTGAAATCAGAGGGCTATTATCTTCTTTTTTTTTTCTCTAAACATGCTATGAAATGGATAATAGAAGTCCATGTCACATAATAAATGGGTGCGATAGGGGCCAGATGGGGAAAAAAATGAGAGAGATTAATATTGATATTGCTGAAAAATAAAGAATGGACAGAATGAATGTTTTTAAGAAAGAAATCCCGCAAGTAATAATACACCCTCTTTTTTTTATTTTAAATGACTCAAAAATCTCCCACAAAGGTGAAATACTTATTATTGGTAAAATTAAATTTTAAAGTAACTTCATTTGTAGATAAAAGCATACTCCAGTAAATTTTTTATGTGGGGATCGGAAGTTGTAGAATTCATTTTTAAAAATAAAATAAAATTCGGAATGAAGCATTAAATTACCTATTATCTCTGAATATTGATTGTATGCATATATTCACGTTTTCTTTGTAAAAACTTTTGAAACATAAAATTACGTACGTTTTTCCGCGGAGACAAAACGTGACATAGAATAAAGTCTGTTGAAAATTTTGAAATTTAAATTTACTGAAAATCACTAAAGGTAGTAGTCCACTTAAAATTACAAATATATATTCCTAAATTGTTGTGCTTTCAGATCAATTTTAATAATCAATTATTGCATTACATTCAAGCAAAAAAAATTATTGCATTAATTAATTCATAAATTTTTATTTTTATTTCCCAACTAAACAAATGTTTAGAAATAGTAATATTTATGTTGAGTAAAGGGCAATGTACAAAAAACATAATATAATTATAAATACTTGAAAATAATTAATACTGTGGAATACTTTTTTATTTCTAAAAACATAATATAAATACTTTTTGATTTATTACTCGGAGTCTCGGAGATAATAATTTGCATTGTTTACTTACCATAATAATTTTTTTTTTTGCGAGACAGCCAATGAAGGCTAGGAAATACTTACCATAATAATTTAAATTAGTTAAAATTTTAAATTTGAACTTTAAACTCTTGGCATAAGTGTGGAAGAAATATACATTTTAAAATAATTAACGTGGATGCATCTCACCACAACAAAAGTAATTACAGTGCGTAGCAATTAGTCTGGTGTTAATTCACACAACCTAAATTGCATGAATCTACAATTATAATTAACAATATTAATGGTAAATAATTTCAAGTTTACTTATTGATATATAGTATTGATTATACTACGGATTTACCAAAATATGAAACTAGCCCATTAATGGTAAAGAAATCAAAATAGCAATGATGACAGTCTTAATTGCAATTATGAAATTAAATTTCAAAAGTCGTTTTCCCACTTTAAATAAATACAACATTCTCTTAATTTTCACCTATGACAAATAATGTGCTCCATTTATTTTATGCCTTTGTTTGAACTTTTGAAAGAAAAAAAAAATGAGAAGCCAAGATGAGAAGGAAAAGTCGCAATCAAAGTATTATAAAATGTTGTTTGGATTGATTGTATTTAAAAATAAAAAAATAAAAAAAACATTTTAAATTTTATTTGGATGAATTTTTGCATAAATGTATTTTTTTCATATACTATTAAATTTATAAGAAATAACATTTACTAAAGTTATACGAAGTATAAATTATTAAGAGGTGTTTACTTTGATGGATGAGATAATATATATGGGATTATTGGATTAGGATTAGGGAATAATTATAATTTATAAAGAGTGATGGTGAGTCGTGCAGTGAGTGTGAGTGTGTGAGTGGTGAGCCATAATAATTAATTAATTAAGAAGAATCAGTGGTCAGAATTTAGAACAAAATTTAGGTATAGATGCATCTGTCCTGAAAAAGGACCTTCATTCGACGACGGCATGCATGCATTTGAGTTTTGACCATATTCAGATTTCAGGTGGAATTCACTGTTAAGTGTTAATTAATTAACAGACATTATACACGTACACCATCTTCATATATATATATATATATATATATATATATATATATATATATATATATATATATCTTGGCATCTACTGTTGTGTCCGTGTTTGAAACAAGCAGTCGACTTGATTGATGATTGTCTCAATTCTCAAATTCAATGTTGTGAGACGACGACATTATATTGTCATGATCAGTACATGCATGCATCCATGTTGATGTATGTACACACATGATGCATATAGTATGTGTTACATGAATACTACTACTATTATACTTCATGCATGTACAAAGTACAAGTAGAAAAATATACTATATGCACATGGGTACTATTATCACATTACATATATAATCAATCATTGCAATTCAATTAATTATGATTCATACATGGACGACCTCCTGCTTTTTAATTACTCCTCGATCGCCCCCTTCAAAAAATTTTATTCTTGTAGAATTTTGTCGTTAATAAGCCCTTTCCATTGTCATTGTGGCCAATAATAACACACTAATTTTGCCACCATCATCCTTCATCATGTACAAAATCTCATGTTTTCTGTCTCTACCAATCACTACTATTGCTCATTTCCGTATATGTTAATTTCCAAACAACCTCCTTAATATACTATATATATATATATAATGAAACGAGAAAATGAGAGGGATGACAAGCAATCGAAACGAAAAATAGCAATATTTGGGAGCGAGTGAATCCACTAACAAATACTAGATCCAAAGAGCATATTATCTCAAAGTCATAAAAAAAATAGAAAATAAAAATGAAGTATTAATATGAGGACATTTATTTGTCTACAGATTTTGCAGGAGTCCTCTTTTTTGTCTTCCACTACCTTTTACAGTATTAATAATCGTATTCTATCTGTGTCTGCCGTCTTCACCATAATTTTTTTTTTATAAAAAAAAAAAGTTCAAAAACACAAATATGGAAGGAATGAAAATAATTGCAATTAAAGAGACTGCAATATCCCAAATATTTTTAATTAGAGTTGATTGCTGTTTCTTCGACATCTTCGTCTTTTTTTCATACAGTACAAAAGATGCGCGAATTCAATACAGTACTACTAATTGTTGCTTGATGACTAGAGAAGTCTAGAATCTTTTCATAATGAAAAAAAGCCCATGCACCTTTGGTCTACTTATTTATAATTATTTTACTTTTAGGTCTTCCGACGATTAATTAATTAATTGAATACATAAATCATAATATCATACTACTACAAAGCGGCAAATAAATATAGAGTTGATCCGGCCGGATGTTTAGGGCTTAATTATGCAGTTAACCTTCCTGTAACCATCACTGTTAAGACATCATGCAGACATATGCATATATTTTCAACTACCTACACACAATCATTCACAATCATCTTTGTTGTTAGATTGTCATGCATCCTTTTAACCTTTTTATTTTTCAAACCCCTTAATCATTGACACCGAATTAATTAATTAAATTAATTGGCCTTTCCTATAACTATAAAATTATTATATTTCTTTATTCTCCCCTATTTGAACGCTCGATTGAACACATTTTTCTCTGATATAAAAGATTACTATTAATTATACTATAACTTTATTAATTTGTTTTAATATGAATTCAATTGAACCGATATTTATCATGAATACATTGAACTAAAATATTCAACCTGCAAACTCAAAAGAAAAAAAAAAAAAAAAAAAGTAAAAAACAGCAAGTATTAATAGTACTAGTATAACCCCGCCCGAATGGACGGG
Organism: Hygrophila difformis; assembly: GCA_030278955.1. Taxonomy (NCBI): domain Eukaryota; kingdom Viridiplantae; phylum Streptophyta; class Magnoliopsida; order Lamiales; family Acanthaceae; genus Hygrophila; species Hygrophila difformis. The sequence continues at coordinate 11,480,693 of JAOANR010000007.1, forward strand.
ATGTAATAACAAAAAATGAAATATTGAATTATAATATTACCCACTCGAAGATCATAATAGCCAATGTGGTAAAAAAAAAAAAAAAAAATAGGAAAAAACTGAAATTTAATGCTGGTGGGTTGAAAAATATAAAATAGCGAATTGTGTGGTTTGAATAGATAAGTGTCGTATGAAAATATTGCTATTTGCACAATAATTATTGTCAAAGAAGATTAATATGTTTATACACATTGAAAAACTTCTTTGTACATAACATTGCTTGTACACGTAGAATTGACATGGTCATCGTCATAAATCAGAACTTTTATTGGATTGTGAGTTTGTATTGTATTTCCGAGAATTTTTATTGGATTGTGAATTTGTATTAATTATATTTCCGGATACATGGACATGTTACACTAAATATATAATGTACTTTGAAAATTATAAAGTATACATGTTACACTAAGTTGTGTGATGCATTTAAAAAGTGCATGATATTTTGGGTGCATGAAACCTGAATTATTATTGGGATTTTTTAGAGAACATTCAATTAGATAGATTACATTTTTTTTTCATGGACTCTTTTAAAGTTATTGTTCTCACAAGGCTCAATAGTGTTTATGAAAAGAAATTTTGAGGGTACTATTCATAAGATCAATAGGTTTAATATAATATAGATAGATTTGTGAAGGGAATTAGGGAAGGATTTTTGGGAGGACCCAAAGACAGCGACCATGATTTCCCCTTTCGGATAATGTATTAATAGTGATATACTATTAGTGAATGTGGCATTCACCTCTATTTGGTTTGTCATAATGATCTATCTAGTGAAGTAGTATAATCCAGGCATTTATTTCTTTTATTGGATTCTCTGCTAATTAACCGCGCGAGTTCATCTCAAGAATTGAACAACTTTAATTTGTATCCAAAGCAAGAAGTGATATCAACAGGTGGAGTGGCGGAGGACAAATTAAATTAATTGGTTGATATGATGATGATGATGATGATGATGATGATGATGCTTCGGGCATTCTAGTATCCAACACGCCCTTTCTTATTCTAAACAGTACGTACAGTAGAATTTTACCAAGTAAACCATATGATCTAATTAGCCTTCTTATAATATAACTAGGCTGTCTGCACTCTGCAGAGAATAATAGTAATACTACATACTACTCCGTATTTTCATTTCCTGTAGTGAAATTAAATAAAGTGCAGAAACCCACTTAAAATAAGAGAACAGCAAAAATAAATAAATAAAATTAAGAGAGAACAGCACGTTTAAATACAGTATGGCAGAAATTTTGGAACAAATTTTCTTGAATCCCTGGGGTTTTGTTAAAAATAGAAAGGACGTTAGGGAATCGAACTTCCAACCTTCCATTTGAAATTGAAGAATTTAACCATTTAGGCTAAGTCATCATCCCATAAAAATGACGTTTATTAGATCACAAGAAGTATACTAGCTTATCCGCTGGAGACCGCCCTAGGCTTGCCCGTTGTCTGAACACAAAGGTTGTGGCCCATAAATAACTGGGTAGCCCAAACTCCATTATTTTTATTTTTTTTTTCCATTCTCTTTCGGCATTTTCACATAGTGGGCCACGGCCCACTTATGCAGTAACAAAAGTCCAACAGAGTATGGGTGGATGGTCCGTGTTTGTTTATAACGAAAACCATTCATATTAAAGTATAAGAAATTAACTTCACATGTGACTTAACTGACTTGTGTAAATTTTTACTTATTACTCATATGAAGGAGTACAACTCAATTCCAAGCATATACTGTAGCATATTACAATATTCGATCTCTATAATAACCCACTAGTAAGTACCTAAAATACTCATTTTCTTGCTGATTTTCCTTATTAATCCTATATACAAACCTAATGTTTAATAATCTATTTTCTTGCTGATTTTCCTTATTAATCCTATATACAAACCTACTGTTTTACTATAACTTTATAGAGATGGGATTCAAATTCCCACTTGGTACGGTGCCTATTCCTGTCGTATGAACTTGAACTCCCACTACAGAATCAATTGTGATAAGAAAATAATTTTATACTCATCATAATATAAGGAATGAAAAAATTTAGCAGTGAATTATTATCCGAAGTAATTAAAAGTAGGCTGTAAATACTGAAATCATAAGTTTGTATTCTCCATTAATATCCTTCAATTTTTAAATAAAAAATTGTCTTACACCAGCAATAAATTGAGTCAAAATATAGTTAAATATAAATTTGTTTTATTATTGTTGCCGTCGTTGTTGTTATTGTTATTATTATTATTATTATTATTATTATTATTATTATTATTATTATTATTATATAGTAGGCAACTTGTGTAATAAATGAAAGAGTGCGATAACACAAACTCTCAACTATTTTTCCCTCTCAGAGCATTTTGAATTTGTGGAACCTTTTAACATATTCTCCTTTCTGCCAAAAACTATTGCTGAAAGCAGAATTTCTGCCGTTTAAGGGCCCGTTTGAATTGGCTTTTGAAAAAAGCAGAAGCCAAAAGTAGAAGCAGAAGCAGAAGTCAAAAGCAAAAGCATGTAACTTTTGTGTTTGGATGGAATGCTTGAAAAGCGGCTTTTTTTATAAATATGTTTGGATGAATAAAAATGAAAAGTGTTTTGGAATGTGGTAATTACTAAAAAGGACATGCTATTTAATATGATAATAAGATATATTTATAGTGTAATTTATATTAAGTAGTGGGGGTATTTAAGTCTTTGCACATTTTACGAAGTGCTTTTGATTTCTGCTTTTGGGAGAAGCACCCCTGGGCTGCTTCTTCCAGAAGCACTTTTTTGGCTTCTCATGGTGCTTTTGCTTTTTTTCCAAAAGCCAAAACAAACACCTCTTTTTTATTAGAAGTGCTTTTGGCAGAAGCAAAAGCCAAAAGCACTCCCCCAAAAGCCAATCCAAACGGCCTCTTAGTCTAACAGTATGTGTAGATAAAATTACGGTATTACTTATTCGATTCAATTTACAATAATTGGGGATGAAGACTTAGCCCAAGTGGTTAAATCCATTGACTTCTGACGTAATGTTGGAGGTTCGATTGCCTTCTATGGCTCATCCCCAAAAAAAAAAATTTACAATAATTCGATTCATGAATAAGGATAGTTTTAAAGGTTCAATAAAACGAATTCAGTGTATTTCTATAATTTGTCTATTTGAATAGGGAACAATTATATATTTACAACTTTGAGCAACTAAAATTAAATATTGATTTCATGGCGTTCCGCTTGCCATAAAAGCAACGCACATTCGAGTCAAAAAGCTTAGGTTTGAGTTTGACAATATTATTCGACAAATTTAAAGTATGAATGCCTTTCACAGTCTTTCTACGTGTATTATTTATGGTACCTAAATTTAAGGCAATAAGGGTATATCTATACACTTAATTCGAATAAAAAAAACATACTAACCCGTCTCATTATAATCGCTACGGACCTACATGACACATATGTCGATACACGTTTTTAACGATTAATAACTTAAATTGTGTACAATAAAAATTATAAAAATTTGATATTCTAAAACTACAAGATTAGACGAATCTAACAAGATCTCACTTGACTATGTTTTTTCTTACATGACTATGATAAAAATACGAATCAATTTTAAACAGCAAATAGTACCAAAAAGTCAAACGTGACAATCTATATGAGACGAGGAAGTAACTAGATTGAGTAGGAAAGAAAAAAGGTAAATGTATACATATTCCTAGATAGCTTGTCCGATCCTCCATGAATGTTATGTAGGCATGTAGCCACCCAAACTTGGCTTTGCTTTTTTTGTTTATTTCTGTATGTCTATATATTTGAGGAAATTAAAAATTCTAGTACGTTACAAGTTATTGCATAAATATATCACCATAATAACAAAAATTATGGGATAGGAATGAATAAATTATTAAGAGCCGTTTGCTTCGTTTTTTCCTTTAAAAAACAAAAAAGGAAAACCTTATAAATTGTTACGTATTATTTGAAATTGAGGAGTGGTTACAGTCTGTGTTTGTCCTGTGATTATAAACTTGTGATTTTGAAGTATTAACAATTATTTATACGCCTATGGCCTATTTATATGGGTACGCGCATCTTCAGATGCTAGAATTAATTACACTAATTAAAATAAAGTATTGACAACTATGTAATGCAATTCCTCCAATTATTCTGATTTCGATATATATAAAATACTACTACTGCTACTACTATGATATGATATGATATTATGAGCCTCCTGTCTAATTAGGGTTAGGTTTTTGAATAATACTAGTAGTAATTAAATTACTTAGTTGATTTGAACTGAAACCAATTACTTAAGTCCTTCAAAATACTAGCATTACAGTAATTTTTAAATTGAACTAATCAGGCTCATGAAATGATTAGCTTCTGTCTTAGCTTCTTGTAGTACTAGTACGTATCTTTTAAATTTAGAATTAGAAATCTGAATATGTTGCTTCCTTGAAAATCAGGCTAATTTTACTTGGAGCTTTTCTATATTTGTGTAGTAAGTGGCTATATATAATATATATAGAAGCTAGAAAAATTAAAGAGAGGATAAGACTTACTTAAGAGGGGCTATGTCTTAATTACCCGACCTGGCGACCTAGTTAGTAGTTCCTCTTTATGGATTAGACGGTTATGATCCATCCATACTTTATAATAATAATAATAATAATAATAATAATAATAATAATAATAATAATAATAATACACCCCATGGTCGCATATGTATGCAATTTGAAGCTTTATGCTTTCATACAAGAAACCTTTTTTGGGTACATTTATGACCCATTCACATCTTTTGTGTAATCTGCGCGCTGAATAGTGAATAGAATGAGAATAAAGATGATGAAGTCATTACAGGTACCCTTGATGGGCTTTCAAGTTTCAGCCCTCTCCATCCCTTTTGGGGGGGGGGGGGGGGATTACGGTATGCTAGAGCTTTTCTAATTCAGCTTTTATTTTCATTTTTCTATAATTTGTGACGTAACCTATACTTAATTTTAATAATAATGATATGCTAATAAAGTTGATTAGTCTTAACTCAAATGTAAATGATATTACCAACAATAAGACAAAATTCCATATTTACGAGGTGAAAAGATAGAATCTTATTCATTTCTTTTAGGCGAACACACAAGTACTACTTATGTCACAACTTAAACTTCATAGTAGTACTATAAATAATTTAACCAACAGATATTCAACCTCCCAAAATCTAATAAATAGATATGTAGAAATGACAGGAGTTTGGAGTGCAGCCGCTACTAATTTTTTATTTTTTTTATATAATTTAAGTATTTTTAATTGAATAATTAATTTATTTCTTTTTAAAATTTTGTAATCTCACTCTGATAAAAAATCCAATACCCTATTACCTAATCTAAAATATTAAACCACCATATGAATTGATTAAAGTCAAAAGTGTGTGTGTATATATATTCATATATAAGCAAGAAAAGATAAGATAAGAAATAAAATGAAAATACGGGCACATAAAAAACATATCCCACTGATTATTGGCATTAAAAGTACTTATCATTGTAAAAAATACAATAAAATAAAGATATCTGGACAGAAGCTAAGAGACAAACAGCAACCAGTTTGAACTTTGAGAGACTTGTTAGTTAGTTAATGACTGAATAATCGGCAGCAGGGCTAAAATTGTAAACTTCTAGCTATGCAAATCTTATTCCAGTTTAAAATGTTTAATAATGGTCAGTGGAGTAGTAGTATATCAATATCAATAGATTTTGAAATGGGATTCCCCCAACACAGGCAGCTGCTCTGCAACAAATATAGACGTTGTCACGAGCACGACAGTTACCTTTTTGCAAACCTTTGAAAAATCAAATTCTTACACTCTCCTCCTCCCCCTCAGTCAGTACACCCAGCAAACTAACACAGACACAATTATTTAATCCAGCTAGTGAAAACAACAGACAATCCACTTTCAAAAACTCAGATTTCCTTTTCTTTTGTTGGTTGTCATCTTCATTCATAAAACAGGGGAAATTTAAGCAGCAGCAAATTCCGGAGACAGATTCATTTCAAGCAGTCATTTTTTATGGTTTAAAAATGGAGAGCAGCGCACCTGTTGACGACAAGATGCCTGAGAATCAACACGGGTCCGATTCGGTGAGCGGGGACTCAGCCACCGAATCAAGGGAGAGCCTCGGGAGCAGTAGATCCAGTTCCGAATCTGATACCTCTAATTCTTCGGCAACTGCTCAGTTTGGTTGGCCCATTGCAAAGGCGTCCTCAAATCGCCAGAAAAGCAATGAAGATGTCAAAAGAATCAAATCCCATTTGACTTCTCAGTGCCTTGTTGAAGATACAACAATTATGAAGCCGCCACAGTCAGGTCAGTTGCTAAATTCTTTTTCAATTACTCGAACAGTATTTTGATTTCAAAAAATTGGAAATGGAACAGAAAAAGAGATGATGAAAGAGAGATTTGCAAAGCTGTTGCTGGGCGAGGACATGTCTGGAAGTGGCAAGGGAGTTTGTCCGGCACTCACCATTTCAAATGCCATCACCAATCTATATGGTAAAACCATTAACTTGAATTATCTCGCCCATGTCTATCTGTGTGTTGATGACTTTGCTGAACCCTGTGAATTGCAGCCACTGTGTTTGGCCAATTGTGGAGACTGCAGCCATTGCCAGCAGCCAAGATATCAATGTGGCAAAGGGAAATGGATTGGCTTCTTTCTGTCACCGACCACATTGTTGAATTGAAACCTTCTTCGCAGACATTACCGGATGGACAAAGAATTGAGGTAGTTTAATTTTACCTGCAGCATTCCTTCCATGTTCTGAGCAGTTTTTCGTTGCTTCTTCATCAATGCGGTGTTGCCTTTCTTCAGGTGATGAATTGTAGGCCAAGAGCAGATCTAGTTCTCAATCTGCCAGCTCTTCGCAAACTAGACAATATGCTCCTTGTAAGAGTTGAATCAATCCTAAATTTGTCCTGGCAATACTAATTTGTTCAATCCCTCCGACATTCGATCCCTTTTTATGTATTGTAGGAAATACTGGATGCTTTTACCAGTACAGAATTTTGGTACGTTGATGAAGGGATAGTAGCACCAGAGGCCGATGGATCAGTATCTCTGAAGATGTCTGTTCATCGGCAGGAGGACAAATGGTGGCTGCCTGTACCACGTGTGCCTCCCAGTGGCCTATCCGAGGTTTCACGTAAGCAACTACACTGTAAGCTTGAATGCGCAAATCAGATTCTTAAAGCGGCTACAGCCATTAACAGTGTAGCTTTAGCTGAGATGGAAGTTCCCGAATCATACCTGGAAACTCTTCCAAAGGTTTGATATGATGTCTAACTCAATTTTGAATTCCCGGGCAATGTAATAGTCACTGTGCTCAACACTTAACTGTAGGATTTGGGTTTTTAAATTCAGAATGGGAAAGCCTGTCTGGGGGAAATCATCTACCGCTACATCACTTCAGAGCAATTCTCTCCGGAATGCCTGCTTGATTGCCTTGATCTGTCCTCTGAACACACAGCATTGGAGATAGCTAACAGGGTGGAGACAGCCATCTATATGTGGCGTAGAAGGCAACATCCAAAGCCACCTCCTCACCCACACCATCATGCTGCCAAAACGTCTTGGGAGATGGTTAAAGAACTCATGACATATGGAGATAAGAGGGAATTGCTAGCTGAAAGAGCTGAAAAGCTACTTCTTACCTTGAAACAGCGAGTCCCGTCCCTCACACAAACAACTTTGGATAGCACAAAAATACAGTGCAACAAGGTTAGTTCCTTCAAACGTCGTTTCTTCTCATGATAATATGTGACAAATTCTAAATATGTTGAACCTACCATTTGTTATCTCCTCAGGATGTCGGGAAATCTGTTCTGGAGAGCTACTCGAGGGTCTTGGAGAGTTTGGCATTCAATATTGTGGCACGGATTGAGGATTTGCTATATGTGGATGACATAACCAAGCAGTCTGATGGTAAAATATCGTCAGTGATTCCAGTCAGCCGCATAGATTCTCACAAAAATGTCCAAGTTTCATATCCGGTGCCCGCCTCAGGCACTCCCTACCGGTCAGCGTACACAACACCCAACTTTTCGCCTGCTCCTCTATTGAGCTCTGCACGAGAGGAGCAAACACCATCAACAATTGGAAACTGTAATAACAACAAGCAAGCACGCCGTGGGTTAGGAGTGAAAAGAGTCCTCACTGCTTATCTAGGCAGTGATGCAAAGGCAAAGAACTGTGGACAGATTATTATGGGAGGATCAGGTTCTGTTTCTGAGAGAACAAGTGAACGAACAGCATATTGTCCATGGAGGGGCGCGAAGGAATCATCTTCCATCCACAAATCTAGCGATTAGCCAACAAATGAATGAATAAAAATGCCCCCTGCCACGCAGGTATCTGGTGCTTCATTCTGCAGCACTAGAACAATAGAGTTCCTTGGCTTACTTTAGGTTTCATGTACTTAACTTCCTTAGTTTATTACAGAAACATGCTCAGAGAACAAAATATGCGTATTGTGTAACTCTACCGATTTTAAAAGTGTTCTGTTCATTGGTTTGTTGTTTGCCCCAGGTGTGTGTTATTTATTATATCTTGATCATTTTGAATCCTTGTCCACTTCAGTCTATGTAGTTGAAGTCGTCTTGAATGAATAAAGCATTTGAATATGTTGGGAAGAACACGTATTAGCAGCGGAACTCTTTCCCAAGTGTGTGTGCAAGTGTTGGATATCCTCACTATAATAGTGGCACTCTCTCTCAAGGATGAGGAAAACTCTCAAAGATGAATATAGATCTTCAAAGGAAGAAAGAGCTTTTATTGATCACTCTTCAACACTTACAACTCTTACAACTCTTGGTGTTGTGGTTGTGATTGTGTGCTTGTGATTGTGTTGTGGTTGGTTGTTCAAATGACCACTATCCCTCTATTTATACTAGCCTATGGAGTATTCTAGAACATTTCTATACAAATCTAGAATCCTATAGAATGTGGACTAGTGTAGAATAGTTTAGATATCTCTAGAACTCACTAGGATTGGAGAAGATCATGCTAGGTAGTTCATGAATATTGTAGGCCATTCTAGAAGCTTCAAGTTAGGAGGGATCTCAACAATCTCCCCCTTCCCGACTAACCTGGAAGATCTGTAACTCCAGTGCCTCCGCAACAATCTTCGAATTTCTTCATAGATATCACTTTGGTCATCATATCTGCCCAGTTGTCATCTGTATGTACTTTGTCGAGTTGGAGTCGCTTTTCTTCCAATGCATCTCGTATCCAATGATATCGAACATCAATGTGTTTTGATCGGGAGTGGTAGGTTGGATTCTTCGCCAAGTATATCGCACTTTGGTTGTCGCAGAGTAGCGTCGGGCTTTCTTGAATCTGACCTAGCTCGGTGAGTAATCCTTTTATCCATACCATCTCCTTGCCTGCTTCTGTAGTCGCTATGTACTCAGCTTCTGTCGTTGATAGCGCCACACATTTCTGCAATCTCGATTGCCATGATACAGCTCCCCCAGCAAAGGTAATTAGATATCCTGATGTTGATTTCCTTGAATCAACGTCTCCTGCCATGTCTGCATCTGTATACCCTTCTAACACTGGTTTTCCTTTGCCAAAGCATATAGATCTTTTGGCCGTTCCCCGGAGATATCTAAATATCCATTTTTACAGCTGCCCAGTGTTCTTTCCCGGGATTAGATAAGAACCGACTTACCATGCCAACAGCGAAGGCGATATCAGGTCTAGTGCAGACCATGGCATACATGAGGCTCCCGACCGCCGATGAATATGGGATCTTCTCCATTTCTTCTTTTTCCTTCTCACTTGTTGGACATTGTTTCTTAGTTAGCTTGAAGTGTCCTCCAAGTGGAACGCCCACCGGCTTGGCTTTGTCCATATTGAATCTTTCAAGAACTTTCTCAATATATTTTTCTTGAGATAGCCATAGTAGTCTCTTGGAACGATCTCGAGCGATCTTCATCCCAAGGATTTGTTTTGCCGGTCCCAAGTCTTTTATGGAGAATGATCCGCTCAAAGCCTTCTTCAGTGCCTCGATCTTCTTCTTGTCACGACCAACAATTAACATATCATCCACATAGAGTAAGAGGATGATAAATTCTCCATTAGGATATCTTTTGATGAAGACGCAGTGATCCGAGCGAGTCTTCTGGAATTGATGTTGGGCCATGAAGGAGTCAAATTTCTTATACCATTGTCTCGGAGCTTGCTTTAGACCATAGAGGCTCTTTTTGAGACGACATACTAAGTGTTCTTTCCCCGGCTCCATGAATCCTTCGGGTTGCTCCATATATATCTCTTCTTCTAAATCTCCATGCAAGAATGCCGTCTTGACATCTAGCTGCTCAATCTCTAGGTCTAGGCATGCGGCAAGCCCAAGAACTACCCGGATAGATTGCATCTTTACCACGGGAGAGAAGATTTCTTCAAAATCTATCCCTTTCTTCTGGCCACATCCTTTGACGACGATTCTGGCTTTGTATCTTGGTCTTGCGCCTCCTTCTTCGGTCTTCAATTTATATACCCATTTATTTTTCAATGCTCGTCTCTCTTTTGGTAACTCCACTAAGTCATAGGTGTGGTTCTCATGCAACGATTGCATTTCCTCATGCATGGCCTTCAACCATTCTTCCTTGTGTTGATCTTCCATAGCCTCTTTATAGTTTTGTGGCTCCCCCTCACTCGTGAATATCACATACTCATCTGGCGGGTATCTAGTGGAGTGTTTTCTCTCACGAGTGGATCTACGTAACTGAGGTTGTAGAGTCTCACCTTCTTCTTGTGATGACTCTGTGTCGCCTGACTCAGAAGAAACATCTTCGTTACTTATGTCATTCGAGGTAGGTATTTCGGCATCAGCATCCTCGGCTGCTTGTTCACCTTGGTCATTATGCTCCACTGTTGGTGTATCAGGAGAGGCACAACATCGAACCATCAACTTCTTCTCATTACGAAAATCTTCGATAGTCTGATCTTCGAAGAATATGACATCTCTACTCCTGACAATCCTCTTGGCTGTTGGATCCCAAAGCCGGTAACCAAACTCATCATGTGGTGTACCGAGATAGATGCACTCCTTCGTCTTTGAGTCAAGCTTAGCGCGTTCATCTTTGGGAACATGAACGAACGCTCGGCAACCGAACACTTTGAAGCGGTCGTATGAGACTCTTTTTCCCGTCCAGACTTCTTCTGGGATATCTTCATCCAAAGGCACTGATGGGGAGTGGTTGATGATACTGACGGCAGTCGTCACTGCTTCTCCCCAGAAGGACTTAGGGAGCTTAGCGTGAGAAAGCATGCACCGAACTCTTTCTGTGATGGTGCGATTCATTCTTTCAGCAACACCGTTTAGTTGAGGTGTCTTAGGTGGAGTCTTCTCGAGCTTGATTCCATGTGACCTGCAATATGCATCAAACGGGCCTCGATATTCACCGCCATTATCAGCTCGGACGCACTTCAGCTTCAACCCTGTCTCTCGCTCCACCCTTGCATGAAACTCCTTGAAGACGTTTATGACTTGATCCTTTGTCTTCAATAAATATGCAAAAACCTTCCGAGAGTGGTCATCGATGAAGGTAATAAAGTACAATGCACCACCCATTGATTTCTCCGTCATCGAGCAAACATCGGTGTGCACCAAGTCAAGAATATGCTTTCTCCTATGAGGCTGATTACTTCTTGAAAACGTGACTCGATGTTGCTTGCCAACCAAACAGTGAGTGCAGGGGTCTAGTGTTTTACCTTTCATGTCGGCAAGATGCTCCTTTCGGGCAAGGATTTGCAGCCCTTTCTCGCTCATATGCCCAAGTCTCTTGTGCCACAGCTCCAGACACGGCCTATCTTGAGCAACATTGGTTTCTCCCTTGCATAGCTTGGCCTGGGTGATATATAACGTCCCATCTTTCATTCCTTTGGCAACGATGATGTTGTTCCTCGAAAGCTTCCATCTTCCGGCTCCAAGTTGAGTTATGTATCCAACATCATCGAGCTTACCGGCTGAGATGAGGTTGAGTCGCATATCTGGAACATGCCTGACATCTTTTAACACCAGCTCACACCCGGTGTTAGTTAACAGAGTGATGTTTCCTATCCCCACGATTTTGCTTGACACGTGATTCCCCATTCTCACAGTGCCAAAATCACCACTTTTATATGTTGAGAAGAACTCTCTATGTGGGGTTACGTGGATTGACGCACCTGAGTCGATTATCCATGTACTGTCGTCACAGGCAATGTTCAAGTAGTCTTCTCTAATGAGGAAGATGTCTTCTTTATTCTCCGTGGTTATCGCCGTCGTATTCTTATCTTTGTGTTTCTTTGGCTCTATCGAGTCTTGCTTGACAACCCCGTACCTCTGGTCGCGTTTGAGATTCCGGCATTCTGATTTCTTATGCCCGACCTTGCCGCAATAGTAGCAGGTGACCCTCGTGCGTGACTTGGAATGGCCCCTGGATCTGTCTCGGCTTCGATTGACGCTTCTTCCACGGGTCTCGATTCTCCCTCGGTTCTCCATAACATTGGCCTCGTAGTGTGCAGAGTCTCCTCGCTCCTTCCTCCGGGCTTCTTCATTGAGCAGGCTATCAGCAACTATATCCATAGTTAGCTTTCCCTCTGGACACGAGTTGCTAAGAGTAACAACAAGCGTGTCCCAACTCTCCGGCAAGGAGCTGAGTAGCAATAGAGCTTGCAACTCATCATCAACCTTCATCTCGATCTTTGTGAGTTGATTCACAAGACCTTTGAAGGTATTCAAGTGCTCAATCATGCTCTGGCCATCCTTGTATTCCAACTTCACCAATCGACGAACCAAGTGAGCTTTGTTCCGCGGTGTCTTCTTTTGAATCATGGACTCTAATTTGGTCCATAATTCATATGCATTAGTGTAGGTGGAAACATGCTCAAACAAACTTCGATCGATGTACTTACGGATCATTGCGACTGCTTTCCTATTCAAGAGATCCCATTCGGCATCTTTCTTGCCCTCCGGCTTCTTCTCATTCTTGATAGGCTCGTACAGATCCTTGCAGTATAAATGATCCTCCATCATCGGCTTCCAATAGGAGTAGTTGTCGGCTGTGAGCTTGAACATATCACCATCGTGCATCACAACACCTTCCATCGTCAACCTAGCAGGGTGATGGCTTCAACGAACGAGGCTCTGATACCACTTTGTTGGGAAGAACACGTATTAGCAGCGGAACTCTTTCCCAAGTGTGTGTGCAAGTGTTGGATATCCTCACTATAATAGTGGCACTCTCTCTCAAGGATGAGGAAAACTCTCAAAGATGAATATAGATCTTCAAAGGAAGAAAGAGCTTTTATTGATCACTCTTCAACACTTACAACTCTTACAATTCTTGGTGTTGTGGTTGTGATTGTGTGCTTGTGATTGTGTTGTGGTTGGTTGTTCAAATGACCACTATCCCTCTATTTATACTAGCCTATGGAGTATTCTAGAACATTTCTATACAAATCTAGAATCCTATAGAATGTGGACTAGTGTAGAATAGTTTAGATATCTCTAGAACTCACTAGGATTGGAGAAGATCATGCTAGGTAGTTCATGAATATTGTAGGCCATTCTAGAAGCTTCAAGTTAGGAGGGATCTCAACAGAATATGACTATATGAGAAAGGTGAGGCAAATAATGCTGCACAATATACTACTTCATCATAGAAGATACAAAAATGCAATCTGAAGGAAGGTAGAGCAGTCTGAACTTGGTAGGATCGGCTACTTATGATTCAGTACTTTTTGAAGTTCAACCAGTTCATCAACCCAGTTCGTAAACAATTTGAAATTCTATCAATTTGATAAATATTCATGATCTCTATTTAATACAGAGATCATGAATTATAAACTAACAACTTATTTTCATTGGCTTCTTCTCACTCGGCCACTCTCATAAGTACTGTAGTAGTATCCCCGGTCCAAGCTACTTTGCTATTTAATTATTGTTTTGAAAAATTTATTAGCACAGTTCATTACTAAACTGACCTATAATCAAGCCCATAAAAATATACTACTGTACTGCCGTGCCCTTGAAATTGAATATTTGTTATTAAAAAAAAAGTAAAAATAATACTCCCTCCGTTTTTAAAAAATTGAAACGGACCCATAGTGCACGCAGTCTAATGCACATTTTAAATCATTAATAACTCAAGTTCGGTACAAATAAAAATTCTAAAAGTTCCATATTTAAAAACTACTCGACCAGACGAATCTAATAAGATCCCACATTATTATATTTTAACTTGTATAATTATGACAAAACTTTAAGTTAAAGTGCGTGTGTGAACAGTACTCAATTTAATTTCCAAACGTTACAATTTTTCAAAGACGGAGGGAGTATTAAATGGCTAAACTTTGCCAAACATTGCCAAACAATGAAAGTTGTTCGTTCTCCGGCCTCTGGCTTCTGGGGGGGGTGGGGGTGGGGACAATGAAAGGAGACAACTGACAAAGTAGGCTAGAGCGTATTTTTTAAAGCGCACCATCGTTCATCAGAGTAGGTGAAGGGACTTTCTCTTCAGCGCACACAGATTTTGAGTTTTGAATTGAAAATAAAATTGATAAGCATCAATGATTGATTGCATTGCACCGACCATCACACTTTGCACAACATTTCTACGAGAAGCTGACACTTATCTCCAACAATTCAGTTTTAATACCAAGTGCAGCACTAGAACCGTAAAATACCCAAGTTATGCTCACCCCACTATAACTATCAACCACAATGGATTTCCAGTCACCACCAACCAATTTCCCCTACTCACCCCTATATAAACCCCATCCCATTCCATCAATTGACGCACAATCGATCAGAAATCAGAATCAATCACGAAAACAATGGAGGCATCAGTTAAGTACCTGGTCATCCTCGGATTCCTCGCGATTCTCGGCTTCAACGGCGCGTATGGCGCCGGAGAGTGCCCTAGATCGACACCCGATGTGGAGGCAATGAAGCTGTACTCGTGCGCCTCCGCTGCGCAGGACGCGAATGCGCCGGTTTCGAGTGCTTGCTGCGCACAGGTGAAGCGATTGGGGCAGAACCCCAGGTGTCTGTGCGCCGTCATGCTTTCCGATACGGCGAAGAGCTCCGGCGTGAAGGTGGAGGTAGCCCTGACCATTCCTAAGCGCTGCAACTTCGTCGACAGGCCTGTGGGTTACAAGTGTGGACGTACGGTTTCATTTCTTTTCGAATTATGGAGTATATATAGTAGTATTTCTTTTAAAATATTAATTCTGTTTTATGTTTCCAAATTTAAATTAATTTGTGTGTCGGTGTGGGTATTTTTTTTGCAGCGTACACGTTGCCGTGAACGGGTTGGAGACACGTGGCGAGAAGCAATCTATGTGATGATGAATGCTTTGCTTAAAAAGTTACTGTACCCCAAAGCTGGTTTATCTTGCTAATGAATAATAATAATAATAATAAATCTTCTAGCTTATTATTTCTTTTAATAAATACTCCCTCCGTTTTTCATTAATTGGATCATTGCAAAATTTAATATTATTCACACGCACACTCTGACTTAAAGTTTTATCATAGTTATACAAGTTAAAATATAACCAAGTGGGATCTTATTAGATTCGTCTCGTCGAGTAGTTTTTAAATATCAAACTTTTATAAATTTTACTTGTACTGAATTTGAGTTATTAATAGTTTAAAATGTGCATTAGACTGCGTGCACTGTAGCCTGTGGGTCCGTTTCATTTTTTGAAAAATGGAGGGAGTATTTACAAGTATGTAACGGCAAAGATGTGTGGGAGACCAAACCACACATTCTAACTTATTATTTGGATTAAACAAAAAGGAGAATTGCCGAATATAATTATTGCTTCAATACGATGAGCCTGGAAAAAGTTTATCCCAAAGTGAAAATACATAACGGTGTAATTATTACCCATGCTAAGATCGAGTGACACAGATTATATAGTATTGGACCAATTAAAATTTAAAAGGTAATAAAACTAATCTGCTAAAAGTATACTACCTATTATGCATGTAAACAAAACATGTGAATGTCTAGTGTTCAACATCCATGTTCATGCCTTGATCATAAGGTTAGACATGTGAAAGTCTTGAAATGTATATGCCTTGATTATGAGGTTAGTAAATAGTGAGAGGATAAAAAAGTTTATAAATAGCCTATGTAATGTATTGAGAAGTTAAGTGAGAAAAATTTTATGCAAGCTTAATACTTGTTTCATTTCATAGCCATAATTATTACACTTTATCCATTTTATTATCCCACCTTTAAACTTCCTTTCTTTCACCATTTAATCCCATTTTCCATTACAATACTTCCACTATAAACACAAGCTAATAAGCCATATACCATTTTATTGTACACATACATAAATAAATATAGTTATTTCTATAACACGTTATCAGCACGAGGAGACTTTGTTCAGATTATCATTTGAGGTATAATCTCTTATTTCTAAACTTTCAATAAGATTATGGCTAACCTTGCAAAGCAGGAATTTGCTCCTTTAACCGTTGAAGGAAGCAATTATATGTCCTGGGCCCGAGATGTAAAAATGCATCTTACTTCAATGGGTCTGGAAGATACTATTGCTGAAGGCAAAAATCCCAGCCATCAAAATCAGGCAAAAGCCATGATTTTCTTGTGCCATCATATCGAAGAGGCACTTAAAATGGAGTACGTGACTGTGGAATCCCCACTGGCATTGTGGGAAAAGCTGAAAGAAAGATATGATAATCTTAAAAAGACGGTGCTTCCAAAAGCCCTTGATGACTGGACAAACCTGAGACTTCAGGATTTTAAAACAGTCCGGGAATATAATTCCGCTGTGTTCAAAATTACGGCCCAATTGCAATTATGTGGGCAAAAGATATCTGAAGCAGAAATGCTTGAAAAAACGTATTCTACGTTTCATGCTAAAAACTCAGTATTGAGTGAGACATACCGTCAAAAAGGTTTTCAGAGATATTCTGATCTTATCACCTGCTTATTATTGGCTGAACAAAACAGCCTATTGTTGTTGAGAAATCATGAATCTAGGCCCGCAGGTGCAAAACCGTTCCCTGAGGTGAACGCGGCTCAATCATCGAAATATGTGCGTGATCGTGGGCACTTTAAAAATCAAAATGATGATCGTGGCCAAAATCGGTATCACAATCGAGGCAGAGGTGAATCATCTCGTCAAAATAATTATCGAAATAAGCCTCGATTTGAGCAAAATCGCAGATATGATACCAGAAGGCCTTACAAACCACAACAAAGAAATTATGCAAGAAAGCATAAACAAAATGATGAAATTTGTGATCGTTGTGGAATTAAAGGCCATGTGGCTCAAACATGCCACACAGCTAAACACTTAGCTGAACTGTATCAGGCCTCGAAACGAAAAGAAAGACCAGGTGTTGAAGCACACCATAATGCCCACGATGATACTTATGATGATATATTAAATGATAATATCACGCACCTGGAAGCTGATGATTTTATTGAGCCAGATACTGTTACTAAATAATATATAGCTATATATATTTTACTTGTCTTTTATAATTCCTGTTTAATATAAATAATGATATCTTGTACTTCCCTTTTATTATCCATGTATAATATAAATATGCTTTTGCATTAATAATATTTATATTGCTGATGTTTAATGACATTCTTATATTCTTGTAAAGAAATGGATGCTGGAAATTCAAAAGTCGGAGATGATATCTGCCTCATTGACAGTGCAACAACGCATAGCATTTTGAAAAGCAAAAGCTATTTCTCCAATTTAAAATTGGAAAAGACCGCAGTGAAAACTATAAGCGGTAATGCAAAATGCATTGAAGGCTCCGGTAGAGCTGTTATATTTCTCCCTGAAGGGACAAAAATGGCAATTGAAAATGCCTTGTTCTCACGCAAAGCTCGAAGAAATTTACTGAGCTTCAATGATATTCGAAAAAATGGATATCACATTGAAACTTCAAAAGAGGCAGATCACGAGTATCTTTTGATAACTCGAATTGAAAATGGCAAAAAAAAAAAAAAAAATTGTGAATGAAAAATTGTCATGTTGCTCCTCTGGCTTATACTATACAAAAATATGTGCCGCAGAAATACATAACCTAGTATGCTTGAAAGCTACTAGTGAATTTATTACCTGGCACGATAGACTTGGGCATCCTGGCAGTGTAATGCTGAGGCGAATTATTGAAAATTCAAATGGCCATACATTGAAAAGGCAAATGATATTGAACCCAAATGAGTTCAATTGTGCAGCCTGTTCACAAGGGGAATTGATAACCAGACCATCTCCAGTAAAAGTGGGAATTGAATCCCCTACATTCCTAGAAAGAATTCAAGGCGATATATGTGGACCTATTGATCCACCGTGTGGACCTTTCAAGTACCTTATGGTATTAATTGATGCGTCATCACGCTGGTCACACGTTTGTTTATTATCAACTCGCAATTTGGCATTCGCAAGATTACTTGCACAAATTATAAAATTGCGAGCACAGTTTCCAGATCATCCGATAAAGAAAATACGCCTTGATAATGCTGGAGAATATACATCACATGCATTTGATGATTTCTGCATGTCGATTGGAATTACTGTTGAACATCCTGTGCCTCATGTGCACACGCAAAATGGTCTGGCAGAATCATTTATTAAGCGATTGCAATTAATTGCAAGACCCTTGTTAATGAAATCAAAACTCCCTGTTTCTGCTTGGGGACATGCTATATTGCATGCAGCCGCACTTGTGAAAATAAGGCCGACAAGCTATCATAGCTACTCCCCTACACAAATTGTGTTTGGAAAGGAGCCCAATATATCCCACTTGCGAATTTTTGGGTGTGCGGTTTATGTACCGATTGCGCCACCACAACGCACAAAAATGGGACCTCAAAGAAGGTTGGGCATATATGTCGGGTATGAATCACCCTCGATTATTAAATATCTTGAGCCAAAAACGGGTGATTTATTTACTGCAAGATTTGCAGACTGTCATTTTGATGAAACTCAATTCCCGATATTAGGGGGAGGAAATGATCAACTGAAAAAGGAAATGATCTCTTATTTCTAAATTTTCAATAAGATTATGGCTAACCTTGCAAAGCAGGAATTTGCTCCCTTAACCGTTGAAGGAAGCAATTATATGTCCTGGGCCCGAGATGTAAAAATGCATCTTACTTCAATGGGTCTGGAAGATACTATTGCTGAAGGCAAAAATCCCAGCCATCAAAATCAGGCAAAAGCCATGATTTTCTTGTGCCATCATATCGAAGAGGCACTTAAAATGGAGTACGTGACTGTGGAATCCCCACTGGCATTGTGGGAAAAGCTGAAAGAAAGATATGATAATCTTAAAAAGACGGTGCTTCCAAAAGCCCTTGATGACTGGACAAACCTGAGACTTCAGGACTTCAAAACAGTCCGGGAATATAATTCCGCTGTGTTCAAAATTACGGCCCAATTGCAATTATGTGGGCAAAAGATATCTGAAGCAGAAATGCTTGAAAAAACGTATTCTACGTTTCATGCTAAAAACACAGTATTGAGTGAGACATACCGTCAAAAAGGTTTTCAGAGATATTCTGATCTTATCACCTGCTTATTATTGGCCGAACAAAACAGCATATTGTTGTTGAGAAATCATGAATCTAGGCCCGCAGGTGCAAAACCGTTCCCTGAGGTGAACGCGGCTCAATCATCGAAATATGTGCGTGATCGTGGGCACTTTAAAAATCAAAATGATGATCGTGGCCAAAATCGGTATCACAATCGAGGCAGAGGTGAATCATCTCGTCAAAATAATTATCGAAATAAGCCTCGATTTGAGCAAAATCGCAGATATGATACCAGAAGGCCTTACAAACCACAACAAAGAAATTATGCAAGAAAGCATAAACAAAATGATGAAATTTGTGATCGTTGTGGAATTAAAGGCCATATGGCTCAAACATGCCACACAGCTAAACACTTAGCTGAACTGTATCAGGCCTCGAAACGAAAAGAAAGATCAGGTGTTGAAGCACACCATAATGCCCACGATGATACTTATGATGATATATTAAATGATAATATCACGCACCTGGAAGCTGATGATTTTATTGAGCCAGATACTGTTACTAAATAATATATTATATAGCTATATATATATATATTTTGTACTTATCTTTTATAATTCCTGTTTAATATAAATAATGATATCTTGTATTTCCCTTTTATTATCCATGTATAATATAAATATGCTTTTGCATTAATAATATTTATATTGCTGATGTTTAATAACATTCTTATATTCTTGTAAAGAAATGGATGCTGGAAATTCAAAAGTCGGAGATGATATCTGCCTCATTGACAGTGCAACAACGCATAGCATTTTGAAAAGCAAAAGCTATTTCTC
Organism: Hygrophila difformis; assembly: GCA_030278955.1. Lineage (NCBI taxonomy): Eukaryota > Viridiplantae > Streptophyta > Magnoliopsida > Lamiales > Acanthaceae > Hygrophila > Hygrophila difformis. Next base: position 11,501,118 of record JAOANR010000007.1, read on the forward strand.
CAATTTAAAATTGGAAAAGACCGCAGTGAAAACTATAAGCGGTAATGCAAAATGCATTGAAGGCTCCGGTAGAGCTGTTATATTTCTCCCTGAAGGGACAAAAATGGCAATTGAAAATGCCTTGTTCTCATGCAAAGCTCGAAGAAATTTACTGAGCTTCAATGATATTCGAAAAAATGGATATCACATTGAAACTTCAAAAGAGGCAGATCACGAGTATCTTTTGATAACTCGAATTGAAAATGGCAAAAAAATTGTGAATGAAAAATTGCCATGTTACTCCTCTGGCTTATACTATACAAAAATATGTGCCGCAGAAATACATAACCTAGTAGGCTTGAAAGCTACTAGTGAATTTATTACCTGGCACGATAGACTTGGGCATCCTGGCAGTGTAATGCTGAGGCGAATTATTGAAAATTCAAATGGCCATACATTGAAAAGGCAAATGATATTGAACCCAAATGAGTTCAATTGTGCAGCCTGTTCACAAGGGAAATTGATAACCAGACCATCTCCAGTAAAAGTGGGAATTGAATCCCCTACATTCCTAGAAAGAATTCAAGGCGATATATGTGGACCTATTGATCCACCGTGTGGACCTTTCAAGTACCTTATGGTATTAATTGATGCGTCATCACGCTGGTCACACGTTTGTTTATTATCAACTCGCAATTTGGCATTCGCAAGATTACTTGCACAAATTATAAAATTGCGAGCACAGTTTCCAGATCATCCGATAAAGAAAATACGCCTTGATAATGCTGGAGAATATACATCACATGCATTTGATGATTTCTGCATGTCGATTGGAATTACTGTTGAACATCCTGTGCCTCATGTGCACACGCAAAATGGTCTGGCAGAATCATTTATTAAGCGATTGCAATTAATTACAAGACCCTTGTTAATGAAATCAAAACTCCCTGTTTCTGCTTGGGGACATGCTATATTGCATGCAGCCGCACTTGTGAAAATAAGGCCAACAAGCTATCATAGCTACTCCCCTACACAAATTGTGTTTGGAAAGGAGCCCAATATATCCCACTTGCGAATTTTTGGGTGTGCGGTTTATGTACCGATTGCGCCACCACAACGCACAAAAATGGGACCTCAAAGAAGGTTGGGCATATATGTCGGGTATGAATCACCCTCGATTATTAAATATCTTGAGCCAAAAACGGGTGATTTATTTACTGCAAGATTTGCAGACTGTCATTTTGATGAAACTCAATTCCCGACATTAGGGGGAGGAAATGATCAACTGAAAAAGGAAATATCTTGGCAAAGTCCATTTGATTTCCTTGATCCTCGTACAAGGCAATGCGAACTTGAAGTTCAAAGAATTGTGCATTTGCAGGGAATTGCAAATCAATTACCCGATGCTTTTAATGATGCTGCTAAAGTCACAAAATCATATATAAATGATGCAGCAAATGCACCAGCCAATATAAATGTCCCAGAAGGGCAAATTCCAAGTGCAAATGAACCTACTGCACGCCTGAAGCGTGGTAGGCCTTTGGGTTCCAAGGATAAAAATCCACGAAAGAAGAAAATTATCCATATGGGTGATAAATCAATCACAGATGATACTCCCGAAGGAGAAATTGATTCAACCCCCGAAAAGGTTGAACCTGAAAATATTCACCCAGAAGAAAATGAAGTTATTGAAACTTCTTTCAATTATATCAATACTGGGAAATGTTGGAACCGAAAAGAAACAAACGTTGATAATGCCTTTGCATACAACGTTGCACTCGATGTAATGGAAAATAACGAGGATCCTGAACCAAGATCGGTTGAAGAATGTCGGAAAAGAAATGATTGGCCAAAATGGAAAGATGCGATTCAGTCTGAACTAGATTCACTGAATAAACGAAAAGTATTCGGCCCCATTGTCCAAACACCAAAAAATGTGAAGCCTGTTGGCTACAGATGGGTGTTTGTGAGAAAAAGAAATGAAAATAATGAAATTGCCAAATATAAGGCAAGGCTTGTAGCCCAAGGTTTTTCACAACGACCGGGAATTGATTTTGAGGAAACATATTCCCCAGTTATGGATGGAATAACATTCAGGTATCTAATGAGTCTAGCAGTACGAGAAAATCTCGAAATGAGGCTGATGGATGTTGTTACTGCATATTTATATGGCTCATTGGAAAATGATATTTATATGAAAATACCTGAAGGGTTTAAATTACCTGAGTCTTGCAACTCAAAATCTAGAGAAACTTATTCCATCAAACTGCAAAAATCGTTGTATGGGCTCAAGCAATCTGGCCGAATGTGGTACAACCGCCTCAGTGAAAGTTTGATAAAGGAATGCTATACAAATGACCCGATCAGCCCTTGTGTATTTATAAAGAAAAATGGGTCAGAATTTGTGATCGTCGCAGTCTATGTTGACGATTTAAATCTAATTGGAACTCCTGAAGAGTTGAAAAAGGCGGTCGAATATCTGAAAAAGGAGTTTGAAATCAAAGATTTCGGGAAAACGAAATTTTGCCTTGGCCTACAAATTGAGCATTTGGAAATGGGCATATTTGTTCATCAATCAGCTTATACCCAAAAGGTATTAAAGCAATTTCGAATGGATTATGCTCATCCGCTAAATAATCCAATGGTCGTTCGGACACTTGATCCTGCAAAGGATCCATTTAGGCCAAAAGAAGATAATGAAGAGCAACTTGGCCCAGAAATTCCATAATTAAGCGCAATTGGTGCGTTAATGTATCTTGCAAACAGCACGCGACCTGATATCGCGTTTGCAGTCAATCTACTCGCAAGATTCAGCTCTTGCCCTACTCAACGACATTGGAAAGGCATAAAGCATGTTTTTCGCTATCTCCAAGGAACAATTGATCTTGGGTTATTTTACCCAAAAGACTCTCGACATGAGTTAATTGGCTATGCCGATGCAGGTTATTTATCAGACCCACACAAAGCCAAATCTCAAACAGGCTATATCTTCACGTGTGGTGGAACTGCTATCTCTTGGAGGTCAATGAAGCAGACTCTAACTGCTACTTCTTCTAATCATGCCGAAATATTAGCAATCCATGAAGCAAGTCGAGAATGTGTTTGGTTGAGGTCAATGACTCAACATATATTGAAGAGTTGTGGTTTAATCATTGAACCACAAATGCCCCCAACAATTTTATTTGAAGATAATTCGGCTTGTGTAGCCCAGTTGAAAGGGGGTTATATCAAAGGAGATAGAACGAAGCATATTTCACCAAAATTCTTCTACACTCATGATCTTCAAAAGAATGGTGAAGTCGATGTGCAACAAATTCGATCAGAAAATAATTTAGCGGATCTATTTACCAAGGCATTGCCGACTGCAACATTCGAGAAGCTCGTGAAGAAAATTGGAATGCGGCGGCTTCGAGATTTAAAATGATGTCCAAATCAGGGGGAGCATCTGATACAAGAATACTGTACTCTTTTTCCTTCACTTGGATTTTTTTCCCACTGGGTTTTTTCCAAGTAAGGTTTTAACGAGGCATATTCTTCGTATTGACGACATTCAAGGGGGAGTATTATGCATGTGAGTACCTATATCTTACATGTGAATGTCTATTGCTATGCATGTGAAGATGTTAAGTCTTACACTCAAGTGCAAGTTAATTTGCATATTATTCATCTATCTTTTAAATTTAATGCAATACATGAGCACTATAAATATGTGTAATTTGCAACCAAAAGTGTACAAGCAATAAAATCATTTTCATCTCATAGCCATAATTATTACACTTTATCCATTTTATTATCCCACCTTTAAACTTCTTTTCTTTCATCATTTAATTCCAATTTCCATTACAATACTTCCACTATAAACACAAGCTAATAAGCCATATACCATTTTATTATACACATACATAAATAAAGATAGTTATCAGCACGAGGAGACTCTGTCCAGATTATCATTTGAGGTATAATCTCTTATTTCTAAATTTTCAATAAGATTATGGCTAACCTTGCAAAGCAGGAATTTGCTCCCTTAACCGTTGAAGGAAGCAATTATATGTCCTGGGCCCGAGATGTAAAAATGCATCTTACTTCAATGGGTCTGGAAGATACTATTGCTGAAGGCAAAAATCCCAGCCATCAAAATCAGGCAAAAGCCATGATTTTCTTGTGCCATCATATCGAAGAGGCACTTAAAATGGAGTACGTGACTGTGGAATCCCCACTGGCATTGTGGGAAAAGCTGAAAGAAAGATATGATAATCTTAAAAAGACGGTGCTTCCAAAAGCCCTTGATGACTGGACAAACCTGAGACTTCAGGACTTCAAAACAGTCCGGGAATATAATTCCGCTGTGTTCAAAATTACGGCCCAATTGCAATTATGTGGGCAAAAGATATCTGAAGCAGAAATGCTTGAAAAAACGTATTCTACGTTTCATGCTAAAAACACAGTATTGAGTGAGACATACCGTCAAAAAGGTTTTCAGAGATATTCTGATCTTATCACCTGCTTATTATTGGCCGAACAAAACAGCATATTGTTGTTGAGAAATCATGAATCTAGGCCCGCAGGTGCAAAACCGTTCCCTGAGGTGAACGCGGCTCAATCATCGAAATATGTGCGTGATCGTGGGCACTTTAAAAATCAAAATGATGATCGTGGCCAAAATCGGTATCACAATCGAGGCAGAGGTGAATCATCTCGTCAAAATAATTATCGAAATAAGCCTCGATTTGAGCAAAATCGCAGATATGATACCAGAAGGCCTTACAAACCACAACAAAGAAATTATGCAAGAAAGCATAAACAAAATGATGAAATTTGTGATCGTTGTGGAATTAAAGGCCATATGGCTCAAACATGCCACACAGCTAAACACTTAGCTGAACTGTATCAGGCCTCGAAACGAAAAGAAAGATCAGGTGTTGAAGCACACCATAATGCCCACGATGATACTTATGATGATATATTAAATGATAATATCACGCACCTGGAAGCTGATGATTTTATTGAGCCAGATACTGTTACTAAATAATATATTATATAGCTATATATATATATATATTTTGTACTTATCTTTTATAATTCCTGTTTAATATAAATAATGATATCTTGTATTTCCCTTTTATTATCCATGTATAATATAAATATGCTTTTGCATTAATAATATTTATATTGCTGATGTTTAATAACATTCTTATATTCTTGTAAAGAAATGGATGCTGGAAATTCAAAAGTCGGAGATGATATCTGCCTCATTGACAGTGCAACAACGCATAGCATTTTGAAAAGCAAAAGCTATTTCTCCAATTTAAAATTGGAAAAGACCGCAGTGAAAACTATAAGCGGTAATGCAAAATGCATTGAAGGCTCCGGTAGAGCTGTTATATTTCTCCCTGAAGGGACAAAAATGGCAATTGAAAATGCCTTGTTCTCATGCAAAGCTCGAAGAAATTTACTGAGCTTCAATGATATTCGAAAAAATGGATATCACATTGAAACTTCAAAAGAGGCAGATCACGAGTATCTTTTGATAACTCGAATTGAAAATGGCAAAAAAATTGTGAATGAAAAATTGCCATGTTACTCCTCTGGCTTATACTATACAAAAATATGTGCCGCAGAAATACATAACCTAGTAGGCTTGAAAGCTACTAGTGAATTTATTACCTGGCACGATAGACTTGGGCATCCTGGCAGTGTAATGCTGAGGCGAATTATTGAAAATTCAAATGGCCATACATTGAAAAGGCAAATGATATTGAACCCAAATGAGTTCAATTGTGCAGCCTGTTCACAAGGGAAATTGATAACCAGACCATCTCCAGTAAAAGTGGGAATTGAATCCCCTACATTCCTAGAAAGAATTCAAGGCGATATATGTGGACCTATTGATCCACCGTGTGGACCTTTCAAGTACCTTATGGTATTAATTGATGCGTCATCACGCTGGTCACACGTTTGTTTATTATCAACTCGCAATTTGGCATTCGCAAGATTACTTGCACAAATTATAAAATTGCGAGCACAGTTTCCAGATCATCCGATAAAGAAAATACGCCTTGATAATGCTGGAGAATATACATCACATGCATTTGATGATTTCTGCATGTCGATTGGAATTACTGTTGAACATCCTGTGCCTCATGTGCACACGCAAAATGGTCTGGCAGAATCATTTATTAAGCGATTGCAATTAATTGCAAGACCCTTGTTAATGAAATCAAAACTCCCTGTTTCTGCTTGGGGACATGCTATATTGCATGCAGCCGCACTTGTGAAAATAAGGCCAACAAGCTATCATAGCTACTCCCCTACACAAATTGTGTTTGGAAAGGAGCCCAATATATCCCACTTGCGAATTTTTGGGTGTGCGGTTTATGTACCGATTGCGCCACCACAACGCACAAAAATGGGACCTCAAAGAAGGTTGGGCATATATGTCGGGTATGAATCACCCTCGATTATTAAATATCTTGAGCCAAAAACGGGTGATTTATTTACTGCAAGATTTGCAGACTGTCATTTTGATGAAACTCAATTCCCGACATTAGGGGGAGGAAATGATCAACTGAAAAAGGAAATATCTTGGCAAAGTCCATTTGATTTCCTTGATCCTCGTACAAGGCAATGCGAACTTGAAGTTCAAAGAATTGTGCATTTGCAGGGAATTGCAAATCAATTACCCGATGCTTTTAATGATGCTGCTAAAGTCACAAAATCATATATAAATGATGCAGCAAATGCACCAGCCAATATAAATGTCCCAGAAGGGCAAATTCCAAGTGCAAATGAACCTACTGCACGCCTGAAGCGTGGTAGGCCTTTGGGTTCCAACGATAAAAATCCACGAAAGAAGAAAATTATCCATATGGGTGATAAATCAATCACAGATGATACTCCCGAAGGAGAAATTGATTCAACCCCCGAAAAGGTTGAACCTGAAAATATTCACCCAGAAGAAAATGAAGTTATTGAAACTTCTTTCAATTATATCAATACTGGGAAATGTTGGAACCGAAAAGAAACAAACGTTGATAATGCCTTTGCATACAACGTTGCACTCGATGTAATGGAAAATAACGAGGATCCTGAACCAAGATCGGTTGAAGAATGTCGGAAAAGAAATGATTGGCCAAAATGGAAAGATGCGATTCAGTCTGAACTAGATTCACTGAATAAACGAAAAGTATTCGGCCCCATTGTCCAAACACCAAAAAATGTGAAGCCTGTTGGCTACAGATGGGTGTTTGTGAGAAAAAGAAATGAAAATAATGAAATTGCCAAATATAAGGCAAGGCTTGTAGCCCAAGGTTTTTCACAACGACCGGGAATTGATTTTGAGGAAACATATTCCCCAGTTATGGATAGAATAACATTCAGGTATCTAATGAGTCTAGCAGTACGAGAAAATCTCGAAATGAGGCTGATGGATGTTGTTACTGCATATTTATATGGCTCATTGGAAAATGATATTTATATGAAAATACCTGAAGGGTTTAAATTACCTGAGTCTTGCAACTCAAAATCTAGAGAAACTTATTCCATCAAACTGCAAAAATCGTTGTATGGGCTCAAGCAATCTGGCCGAATGTGGTACAACCGCCTCAGTGAAAGTTTGATAAAGGAATGCTATACAAATGACCCGATCAGCCCTTGTGTATTTATAAAGAAAAATGGGTCAGAATTTGTGATCGTCGCAGTCTATGTTGACGATTTAAATCTAATTGGAACTCCTGAAGAGTTGAAAAAGGCGGTCGAATATCTGAAAAAGGAGTTTGAAATCAAAGATTTCGGGAAAACGAAATTTTGCCTTGGCCTACAAATTGAGCATTTGGAAATGGGCATATTTGTTCATCAATCAGCTTATACCCAAAAGGTATTAAAGCAATTTCGAATGGATTATGCTCATCCGCTAAATAATCCAATGGTCGTTCGGACACTTGATCCTGCAAAGGATCCATTTAGGCCAAAAGAAGATAATGAAGAGCAACTTGGCCCAGAAATTCCATATTTAAGCGCAATTGGTGCGTTAATGTATCTTGCAAACAGCACGCGACCTGATATCGCGTTTGCAGTCAATCTACTCGCAAGATTCAGCTCTTGCCCTACTCAACGACATTGGAAAGGCATAAAGCATGTTTTTCGCTATCTCCAAGGAACAATTGATCTTGGGTTATTTTACCCAAAAGACTCTCGACATGAGTTAATTGGCTATGCCGATGCAGGTTATTTATCAGACCCACACAAAGCCAAATCTCAAACAGGCTATATCTTCACGTGTGGTGGAACTGCTATCTCTTGGAGGTCAATGAAGCAGACTCTAACTGCTACTTCTTCTAATCATGCCGAAATATTAGCAATCCATGAAGCAAGTCGAGAATGTGTTTGGTTGAGGTCAATGACTCAACATATATTGAAGAGTTGTGGTTTAATCATTGAACCACAAATGCCCCCAACAATTTTATTTGAAGATAATTCGGCTTGTGTAGCCCAGTTGAAAGGGGGTTATATCAAAGGAGATAGAACGAAGCATATTTCACCAAAATTCTTCTACACTCATGATCTTCAAAAGAATGGTGAAGTCGATGTGCAACAAATTCGATCAGAAAATAATTTAGCGGATCTATTTACCAAGGCATTGCCGACTGCAACATTCGAGAAGCTCGTGAAGAAAATTGGAATGCGGCGGCTTCGAGATTTAAAATGATGTCCAAATCAGGGGGAGCATCTGATACAAGAATACTGTACTCTTTTTCCTTCACTTGGATTTTTTTCCCACTGGGTTTTTTCCAAGTAAGGTTTTAACGAGGCATATTCTTCGTATTGACGACATTCAAGGGGGAGTATTATGCATGTGAGTACCTATATCTTACATGTGAATGTCTATTGCTATGCATGTGAAGATGTTAAGTCTTACACTCAAGTGCAAGTTAATTTGCATATTATTCATCTATCTTTTAAATTTAATGCAATACATGAGCACTATAAATATGTGTAATTTGCAACCAAAAGTGTACAAGCAATAAAATCATTTTCATCTCATAGCCATAATTATTACACTTTATCCATTTTATTATCCCACCTTTAAACTTCTTTTCTTTCATCATTTAATTCCAATTTCCATTACAATACTTCCACTATAAACACAAGCTAATAAGCCATATACCATTTTATTATACACATACATAAATAAAGATAGTTATTTCTATAAAATCGTTGTTAATGGCAAAAAAATTGTGAATGAAAAATTGCCATGTTACTCCTCTGGCTTATACTATACAAAAATATGTGCCGCAGAAATACATAACCTAGTAGGCTTGAAAGCTACTAGTGAATTTATTACCTGGCACGATAGACTTGGGCATCCTGGCAGTGTAATGCTGAGGCGAATTATTGAAAATTCAAATGGCCATACATTGAAAAGGCAAATGATATTGAACCCAAATGAGTTCAATTGTGCAGCCTGTTCACAAGGGAAATTGATAACCAGACCATCTCCAGTAAAAGTGGGAATTGAATCCCCTACATTCCTAGAAAGAATTCAAGGCGATATATGTGGACCTATTGATCCACCGTGTGGACCTTTCAAGTACCTTATGGTATTAATTGATGCGTCATCACGCTGGTCACACGTTTGTTTATTATCAACTCGCAATTTGGCATTCGCAAGATTACTTGCACAAATTATAAAATTGCGAGCACAGTTTCCAGATCATCCGATAAAGAAAATACGCCTTGATAATGCTGGAGAATATACATCACATGCATTTGATGATTTCTGCATGTCGATTGGAATTACTGTTGAACATCCTGTGCCTCATGTGCACACGCAAAATGGTCTGGCAGAATCATTTATTAAGCGATTGCAATTAATTGCAAGACCCTTGTTAATGAAATCAAAACTCCCTGTTTCTGCTTGGGGACATGCTATATTGCATGCAGCCGCACTTGTGAAAATAAGGCCAACAAGCTATCATAGCTACTCCCCTACACAAATTGTGTTTGGAAAGGAGCCCAATATATCCCACTTGCGAATTTTTGGGTGTGCGGTTTATGTACCGATTGCGCCACCACAACGCACAAAAATGGGACCTCAAAGAAGGTTGGGCATATATGTCGGGTATGAATCACCCTCGATTATTAAATATCTTGAGCCAAAAACGGGTGATTTATTTACTGCAAGATTTGCAGACTGTCATTTTGATGAAACTCAATTCCCGACATTAGGGGGAGGAAATGATCAACTGAAAAAGGAAATATCTTGGCAAAGTCCATTTGATTTCCTTGATCCTCGTACAAGGCAATGCGAACTTGAAGTTCAAAGAATTGTGCATTTGCAGGGAATTGCAAATCAATTACCCGATGCTTTTAATGATGCTGCTAAAGTCACAAAATCATATATAAATGATGCAGCAAATGCACCAGCCAATATAAATGTCCCAGAAGGGCAAATTCCAAGTGCAAATGAACCTACTGCACGCCTGAAGCGTGGTAGGCCTTTGGGTTCCAAGGATAAAAATCCACGAAAGAAGAAAATTATCCATATGGGTGATAAATCAATCACAGATGATACTCCCGAAGGAGAAATTGATTCAACCCCCGAAAAGGTTGAACCTGAAAATATTCACCCAGAAGAAAATGAAGTTATTGAAACTTCTTTCAATTATATCAATACTGAGAAATGTTGGAACCGAAAAGAAACAAACGTTGATAATGCCTTTGCATACAACGTTGCACTCGATGTAATGGAAAATAACGAGGATCCTGAACCAAGATCGGTTGAAGAATGTCGGAAAAGAAATGATTGGCCAAAATGGAAAGATGCGATTCAGTCTGAACTAGATTCACTGAATAAACGAAAAGTATTCGGCCCCATTGTCCAAACACCAAAAAATGTGAAGCCTGTTGGCTACAGATGGGTGTTTGTGAGAAAAAGAAATGAAAATAATGAAATTGCCAAATATAAGGCAAGGCTTGTAGCCCAAGGTTTTTCACAACGACCGGGAATTGATTTTGAGGAAACATATTCCCCAGTTATGGATGGAATAACATTCAGGTATCTAATGAGTCTAGCAGTACGAGAAAATCTCGAAATGAGGCTGATGGATGTTGTTACTGCATATTTATATGGCTCATTGGAAAATGATATTTATATGAAAATACCTGAAGGGTTTAAATTACCTGAGTCTTGCAACTCAAAATCTAGAGAAACTTATTCCATCAAACTGCAAAAATCGTTGTATGGGCTCAAGCAATCTGGCCGAATGTGGTACAACCGCCTCAGTGAAAGTTTGATAAAGGAATGCTATACAAATGACCCGATCAGCCCTTGTGTATTTATAAAGAAAAATGGGTCAGAATTTGTGATCGTCGCAGTCTATGTTGACGATTTAAATCTAATTGGAACTCCTGAAGAGTTGAAAAAGGCGGTCGAATATCTGAAAAAGGAGTTTGAAATCAAAGATTTCGGGAAAACGAAATTTTGCCTTGGCCTACAAATTGAGCATTTGGAAATGGGCATATTTGTTCATCAATCAGCTTATACCCAAAAGGTATTAAAGCAATTTCGAATGGATTATGCTCATCCGCTAAATAATCCAATGGTCGTTCGGACACTTGATCCTGCAAAGGATCCATTTAGGCCAAAAGAAGATAATGAAGAGCAACTTGGCCCAGAAATTCCATATTTAAGCGCAATTGGTGCGTTAATGTATCTTGCAAACAGCACGCGACCTGATATCGCGTTTGCAGTCAATCTACTCGCAAGATTCAGCTCTTGCCCTACTCAACGACATTGAAAAGGCATAAAGCATGTTTTTCGCTATCTCCAAGGAACAATTGATCTTGGGTTATTTTACCCAAAAGACTCTCGACATGAGTTAATTGGCTATGCCGATGCAGGTTATTTATCAGACCCACACAAAGCCAAATCTCAAACAGGCTATATCTTCACGTGTGGTGGAACTGCTATCTCTTGGAGGTCAATGAAGCAGACTCTAACTGCTACTTCTTCTAATCATGCCGAAATATTAGCAATCCATGAAGCAAGTCGAGAATGTGTTTGGTTGAGGTCAATGACTCAACATATATTGAAGAGTTGTGGTTTAATCATTGAACCACAAATGCCCCCAACAATTTTATTTGAAGATAATTCGGCTTGTGTAGCCCAGTTGAAAGGGGGTTATATCAAAGGAGATAGAACGAAGCATATTTCACCAAAATTCTTCTACACTCATGATCTTCAAAAAAATGGTGAAGTCGATGTGCAACAAATTCGATCAGAAAATAATTTAGCGGATCTATTTACCAAGGCATTGCCGACTGCAACATTCGAGAAGCTCGTGAAGAAAATTGGAATGCGGCGGCTTCGAGATTTAAAATGATGTTGCGAACTTGAAGTTCAAAGAATTGTGCATTTGCAGGGAATTGCAAATCAATTACCCGATGCTTTTAATGATGCTGCTAAAGTCACAAAATCATATATAAATGATGCAGCAAATGCACCAGCCAATATAAATGTCCCAGAAGGACAAATTCCAAGTGCAAATGAACCTACTGCACGCATGAAGCGTGGTAGGCCTTTGGGTTCCAAGGATAAAAATCCACGAAAGAAGAAAATTATCCATATGGGTGATAAATCAGTCACAGATGATGCTCCTGAAGGAGAAATTGATTCAACCCCCGAAAAGGTTGAACCTGAAAATATTCACCCAGAAGAAAATGAAGTTATTGAAACTTCTTTCAATTATATCAATACTGGGAAATGTTGGAACCGCAAAGAAACAAACATTGATAATGCTTTTGCATACAACGTTGCACTCAATGTAATGGAAAATAACGAGGATCCTGAACCAAGATCAGTTGAAGAATGTCGGAAAAGAAATGATTGGCCAAAATGGAAAGATGCGATTCAGTCTGAACTTGATTCACTGAATAAACGAAAAGTATTCGGCCCTATTGTCCAAACACCAAAAAATGTGAAGCCTGTTGGCTACAGATGGGTGTTTGTGAGAAAAAGAAATGAAAATAATGAAATTGCCAAATATAAGGCAAGGCTTGTAGCCCAAGGTTTTTCACAACGACCGGGAATTGATTTTGAGGAAACATATTCCCCAGTTATGGATGGAATAACATTCAGGTATCTAATGAGTCTAGCAGTACGAGAAAATCTCGAAATGAGGCTGATGGATGTTGTTACTGCATATTTATATGGCTCATTGGAAAATGATATTTATATGAAAATACCTGAAGGGTTTAAATTACCTGAGTCTTGCAACTCAAAACCCAGAGAAAATTATTCCATCAAACTGCAAAAATCGTTGTATGGGCTCAAGCAATCTGGCCGAATGTGGTACAACCGCCTCAGTGAAAGTTTGATAAAGGAATGCTATACAAATGACCCGATCAGCCCTTGTGTATTTATAAAGAAAAATGGGTCAGAATTTGTGATCGTCGCAGTCTATGTTGACGATTTAAATCTAATTGGAACTCCTGAAGAGTTGAAAAAGGCGGTCGAATATCTGAAAAAGGAGTTTGAAATCAAAGATTTCGGGAAAACGAAATTTTGCCTTGGCCTACAAATTGAGCATTTGGAAATGGGCATATTTGTTCATCAATCAGCTTATACCCAAAAGGTATTAAAGCAATTTCGAATGGATTATGCTCATCCGCTAAATAATCCAATGGTCGTTCGGGCACTTGATCCTGCAAAGGATCCATTTAGGCCAAAAGAAGATAATGAAGAGCAACTTGGCCCAGAAATCCCATATTTAAGCGCAATTGGTGCGTTAATGTATCTTGCAAACAGCACGCGACCTGATATCGCGTTTGCAGTCAATCTACTCGCAAGATTCAGCTCTTGCCCTACTCAACGACATTGGAAAGGCATAAAGCATGTTTTTCGCTATCTCCAAGGAACAATTGATCTTGGGTTATTTTACCCAAAAGACTCTCGACATGAGTTAATTGGCTATGCCGATGCAGGTTATTTATCAGACCCACACAAAGCCAAATCTTGGTGGAACTGCTATCTCTTGGAGGTCAATGAAGCAGACTCTAACTGCTACTTCTTCTAATCATGCCGAAATATTAGCAATCCATGAAGCAAGTCGAGAATGTGTTTGGTTGAGGTCAATGACTCAACATATATTGAAGAGTTGTGGTTTAATCATTGAACCACAAATGCCCCCAACAATTTTATTTGAAGATAATTCGGCTTGTGTAGCCCAGTTGAAAGGGGGTTATATCAAAGGAGATAGAACGAAGCATATTTCACCAAAATTCTTCTACACTCATGATCTTCAAAAGAATGGTGAAGTCGATGTGCAACAAATTCGATCAGAAAATAATTTAGCGGATCTATTTACCAAGGCATTGCCGACTGCAACATTCGAGAAGCTCGTGAAGAAAATTGGAATGCGGCGGCTTCGAAATTTAAAATGATGTCCAAATCAGGGGGAGCATCTGATACAAGAATACTGTACTCTTTTTCCTTCACTTGGATTTTTTCCCACTGGGTTTTTTCCAAGTAAGGTTTTAACGAGGCATATTCTTCGTATTGACGACATTCAAGGGGGAGTATTATGCATGTAAACAAAACATGTGAATGTCTAGTGTTCAACATCCATGTTCATGCCTTGATCATAAGGTTAGACATGTGAAAGTCTTGAAATGTATATGCCTTGATTATGAGGTTAGTAAATAGTGAGAGGATAAAAAAGTTTATAAATAGCCTATGTAATGTATTGAGAAGTTAAGTGAGAAAAATTTTATGCAAGCTTAATACTTGTTTCATTTCATAGCCATAATTATTACACTTTATGCATTTTATTATCCCACCTTTAAACTTCTTTTCTTTCACCATTTAATCCCATTTTCCATTACAATACTTCCACTATAAACACAAGCTAATAAGCCATATACCATTTTATTGTACACATACATAAATAAATATAGTTATTTCTATAACACTACCTATATTTTTTAATAATTACATCATTTTTGTATTTCACGTAATTCAAGACACGTATTTAAGTCTTAATAATTGTATATAAATAAAAATTATAAAAATTTGATATTTTAAAACTACATTATAGACTAATCTAACAAGATCTCATTTGAATATATTTTATCTTATATAATTACGTTAAAAAATTTGATCAGAATTACTCATTGAATAATAAACACTATACAAATGGTTCAATTATATGTATACCGAGGTGGTACTATATTTTCTCTGGCTACTGTTTTTATTTGTTATCAAGGATTCGTATATAAATTTCTTCCACAAATGGAGTAATTTGGAGCGGGGGAACACTAAATAACTAAGAGCTGAAATGCTACAATTCATCATTTGGCATAGTCGTCCACTCCACCCCACTGGGTTATAAATTCTCAATATAATGCTTCCAAACTCTTAACAAGAAAGAAAATAAGCAGAAGGAAGATCTTATTAACTATAATAACTGAACTGAATCAGTTAGATAGCAGAAAAACTAGCTAGCCTGTTGTGTTCTTGTAGAATTCATCCAAATTGCATGCAAACTCATCATCAATATTCGATCAGTAGTAGAGTGATCCTGCAACAATACAAGTTTGCATTAATTAATTAACGCACTATGAATAAGGTTAAATATGTGTGTGTGTGTGTTGTTGTGAGGTTTCCAAATTCCAATCAATAGAAGATGCATTCAATATAATATTAAATCTTGACCTCAATTATTAACTAGTAATTATCAACGGATATAGTCGTATACCTTTCCACCAGTTTCCTCTTGAGGCACAGCTTAATTCGTTTTGTTGATCAACTTCTAGATACGTCATCATATATCATTCTTCATCTGTTTGAAAATGTACACAGTATGCCAAATTAAAGAAATTTAAATTGATCACCCAGTACTACGTACAAATCAATAAAGGCAACATATATACTGTAATAAATATAACTCAGATCTACTCAAATTTTAACTAGAATAAAACAAAAGGAGGAGGAAAAAACCCTAAGAATGTCTCCTCGCATTGGTAATGTTAGTCTGTGGAAGTTGTTAAGTTTGTGTTTTTGAGAAGAGAATATGACAAATAAATGAAGCTGCAAGAACATATGTTGGTACTTGTGGAAGAATTAATAATGAACTTGTTGGGCACCATAGTATATATATATATTGATGAATTGAAATAGCAGCTGGGATTCACTGTTACAACATAACAATGTTTTTATTTTGAAAATATATAGTAGTACTAATTAATTAGTGATATGATTCTGCACCCGCGTGAGCATTGCTGCTGTAGCCTCCACATCATTACTACTAATTATTCCATCAACAATCATCAAACAAAAATAGCAACGTAACTTTATAGAAAGCTTAGGCCACGGCGAGGACATGGGAAAAAATCTGTATGTATATTGGATTAATTACAAGAAAAATATTATGCTTCTCTTTTAGGGTTTGTTCATTACATCTTAACATCCATTCTTGTATATGAATAGAAAAATTCTCAGCTTCTCAGAAAAATTGTACTCCGTAGTATGTAACGTTTCTCTGCTATTGAGGGTATTTATAGTTTAACTAGGAAAAGTTTTCCCTAACGAGGAAAACAATTTTGATTTTGGATGTGCTATTGTTAACACCAAAAATCACTTAAATTTAAAAATATTTTTAAACAACTTTCTTATAATTACTCTAGTAATAATAAAGTTAAATTATTTAATTTTAAATTCTATTTTATACACAATATTTAAGTAACTTAATCAATTAAATCAGTAAATTTAGTCTAATAAAATCAAGACAATGAATAAATGTTTAACTCATCAGAATTTCCTGTAATACTGTGACATGTATTATAAAGAAAAATCAGGGGACAAGCATAAGTCCAATCCATCTTTTTTTTTTTTCTGCATAGGAGAAATAAAGGAGGAGCTGTTGGTTTTGGTTTATCCATGATCCAGTTCAGAAACCACATAGAAATTACTCTGGGAAAGTCCCAGTGAATCGAATGTGATCCAAGGTACGGCGCAAGCCATATTTGTTCACTGCAGCCATGGCGGCTCTATATCCTCCTCCATAAGCAGGCGAAGCATCATGGGCTATCTGGTGCATGAAGAACTCACCCAGCTTGTTCTCTGCGCTGGACTTCCCACCTTTCTTGGACGACGACCAGGAAGAGGAAGAGGATGAGGATGGGGCTGTTGAGGTCGATCCATATGACCATGTAGAGTATGATGGGGCTGCGGATGAGGATGTGGACAGCGTGTTTCTTGATATGGGGATTACCTCAGATTCGAGCCACATGTGGGAGAGTACTTGACAGATGCCTTCTTCTACCTCGGGTCTGAGATTGCGGTAGTCTGCACGAAAAAAACATGTCCAATCAGGGATACAGATTATTATGATGCTGCCTCAAGCTTGATGAAAACTTCAAAATATGTATTCAATACAGTCTCATTTGGTTGTAGGTTTTGAATTTAATCTAAAACCTTCACCATGTGTATATAAGATCCCTAAAAATGCCCTTCAAAATTATTTATACATTACAATAATATCACAGTATGTTTCAAGTGATGAATACAAATCCCACCACCCCTTTTACCCCTTTTTAAGCAAAAGGCCTTGTGTCTCGTTAACAAAATTAATACTCCTAACAGTTCTGAGTAAAATGAAACAGTTGAATTGCAGAGGCATATTACCGTTAAGACGTAGCCATCCGTGCATCAACTCATGTGCGAGGATAGCTCCAGTCAGCAACCTGGAAAAATAATTAATTGTAATCAAAATGTTCCAAATAATTGCTTCAGATACTAGCATCTGAGATCTGGCAATCAATCAGATAGAAAGCAGAGGAGCATGGATAACAGAGGCCTTTCATAGGGAATCCTATATATGAAATGGAGAATTGGAAGGTACCTTGGGAGGCCATACAGTACCAGGATGGCTGTAACCTCACACCTACGGACAAGCTTCTGAGGTTGTGTTCTGATTCCTACAAGTCCACGACGATCCATTTTTGGTCTTTTCAGTACCTGAACATCCATCCGTCAGCACAACAACAGTGAGGAATATCGGAAACTCAAAACATATAAATATACATAAATTACAAAATCGACCGTGACAATGTTAAATGTTTATATTGAAGAAAACAAATATCTTACACTAGTGACAGTCTGCTCCTCTGAGAGGCATAAACCTCTCGTTTCAGGCATGTGATGAAAGCCCTGCATAAAAAGTTGCATTTTTAGTGAATGTTTTACAAGAATATCAAAATAAAGCAGGAGATGAGTATTACATGTTTCTCCCCTTCAATAGCTTCGTTGAGGGCTTGTCTTTCAACAAGAAGCATTGGAATTTGCTGATCGATTCTCATATTCATTCCTTCGTAATAGTCTCTAATTGCATGGTATAGCGGCTGACAGTCACCTGTATCAATAATGGCAGACTCCATGCACTCTAAGCATATACTTCGCCCATCTCCCAGTGATATATATCGAGTATTCCATGACTGGAAACCAGCATATGCAACAGCTCCATTAGATGTTCCAGTTCATATAGAATTAATAGCAGCAGTAAATGCATACCTCCAAACGCTCACAACTACAGCACCTGGCTGTATTGTCATGTTCGTGTGAAGGGCAATACTTTTGGGACCAAAAGGGGTGGCATCTATACTCGATCAAACCTGCTCCGTTAGTAGGGATCTGTAAATGTATAGAAATCAGAAATTTAACATTCTTTTCAGGAAGATTAATTATAAAGGTAAAATACACTCCTGTCCATTGAATTAGGTTACATACAAATTGATGACAAACTTCACATTTGGGATGAGTGAGCTCCTTGAAGCAGATCTTATGATATGTGTCTCTTCCTGACAAAGAGAACTTGAATCAAAAAAGAAACAATAAGGACGGGATAGGATCGTAAATATCAAATGATTGAGTTTGTAGCCCAGAAGGAAAAGAAAAAAAAAAGAAAAAAAATTGTTATCCTGGAGCTTACCTCATGCTCAGTAATAGGGTGGTTGCATGCACGACAACGAAAACATGCTGGATGGAAAAACATCCCCATGCATCCAAGATAATTGCCATAACCAATATCACGTTTGCAACCACCGCATATTCTGCAAACCATGGGCGAAAGGCATATAAAATCAGCCTGGTTGCTGTAGATAAGTGCTTATATCTTTTTAACTATTGGTGTATATGAAAAATAAATTCGTGAATGATGAGCTTTAACATATTGTTTAATGGATAATTTGCATTTGCATAAATGAAAATTTATGTTCCTGCTTGTCCAATGAGCGGACAGTAAATTGTTGTAACTAAAATAATGAGTGAGCATTACCATGGACAAGTTTATGCCATTCAAATCCACGAGAAAAGTTCAAAGTGAGACGAATGAAACTAGTTCAGCAAATTAAGGCTTTTCTTTTAGTTTGGTAAATCAAATAGAGAAAATTACTAACACTGGAATGGAAAAACAATTGGGCAACTGAAATAGAAATACCTATAGCTCTGCGGATAATAATCTCTGGGAGCATGTGGAGCAGGTAGTGCAGAATTGGGGCCATCATGAAGCATCCTTCCTGGATCTTCATCGTTCTCTGTTCGCCATCTATATCCTGTGCACTTAATTCTCAGCTCTATATCACAGTAGCTAAGGAACAGCTCAGGGTATGGATTGATGAAAACTTACCATTCCGTTTCTTTAAATCTTCAGCCAGAGAGAGCGCAATTGCACGATCTAATTCCTCTTTCTCTTTGTCGGCTCGACTGCGATCATCCTGTGGAGGTTTGGTGAGTTATAATCCTATACAGCAGGCTCAAACAGAATGGAAGCATGACATAGTCATTTGCAGATAATTGAGATAATATGGTGAAAAAATATCATGGATCAGCATAAATTAATTCCTTATTTTCTGATTCTGTAGCCATGTCAAGCTATTGCTTTTAAAATATATAAGCAAGTCGGTGTGACAATTGCTACTGAAAACTCCTTTATATAGATATGTTCTATTGATTCCATTCTCAAGTCACGACTCAAAAGAGAAGGTTGAGGCAATACCATGTCTAATTTGGAATATCTGAATTACACACTTGCTGCTAAATGAGCTATGGTAGACAGGTAGAGGATTGAATTACACAATACCATCTCTAATTTAGGATACTTTACTATATACTCAACACATCATCATAAAACCCTTATTTATGCTTAATCAACTATAAGCAACATTTGGCCAACCTTGTCTGTAAAGAACATGATCCTGGTGATAGAACTAGAAATATAGCATTGCAACTCCATTTCCCATTTTAAAAATGAAATTCTGAGCCTTTCATTTTCTGAATAGAAATGATCATAAACGGTAAACAAAAACTACATCTTTCATTTAGTACAAAGTATATGTAAAATATTAGTGGCAATTTGCCAGAATTCATCATTTGCCAAGTGCTTCTCTTGCAACATTATTTGAAATGAAGAATTATGATAATGGCAATCTTTATCTTTGTGTTTATCGCACGGCATTATTATTGTCACATAAGGACATTGTGCTTGAGCTTGACAAATTCTTATTCTCTCCTTTAAATTCAAAAGTGAGATATCTCTTATAGTTTCCTTTCAATTTTACTAATGATCTTCCTCTTCCCTTTTAACACGGAGCAATGAATGATAAATATGGGTATGATATTAAACATATCCATCTCATATTAAAAATGTGATAGTGTATTCACAGAGGATAATAGAAGAAAATCACAGATCAGAGATTGATACCAACGATCTAACAGGAGCATAGACAACATTTTCATCACCAAAAGAACGAGGTTGCTGCCCACTTGTTCCAAGACCCCTGTTGCTGGCCCCACCCTTGAAAAGCTTACTCAGCCATTTCATGAATCTTGATTTCCTCTCTGTGTGTGAAGAAAAAACATGCCCTGCTTAAGACCCACAATTCGCTCACGTCATTTCACTCAGATATACGAACACATTTGACATTTGTGCAACACCAAAAATGCATTAACCACCAGTTAAAATCGAAAGGCACTAGCACAGTCCACAATAAACCATCACAAAACAGATTCATCACCCATTCCTTAGGGGCAATAACAGTATCAAGAAATACCAAACGCATAGCTATCATATTAAGAACCAAAAACTAAGGCTGATTTACAGTCTGAAATCTCATGTATACAATCACCCATCATTCTTGAACAGGGACAGATTACAAAACTATATGATGCGAATGAAAATACAAGACTATACCTCCCCATCGACGCCCAGCCCCCAGACAATAAACAAAAACTCCCAACACAATCAAAACTACCGGGCGCCATGGCATAAAGCACAAATAAATAAAATCTCAGCCCACAAAAGAATAAAGTCAAAAGTCATACCATAAATACAAGGCCGAGAAAGATGGTTAACGTTTGAAGAAGACATGGGGCAAAGGGGGGGAGCAAACGTATGTAAAGAAGGAGGCTTCCCAGTTTCCCAAGGAGGAGAAAAGGAGGGTCAGAAACGTCGAAAACGACTAGGAGAGATAATGAAGAAGGGATGCTGGGGAAGAGAAAGTGGAAACAGAATAACGGCATCGTTGATAAAGCCAAGTTTTCTGAGAAAGAAAAGTGGAGAGGAAAAAAAAAAGGAAGAAAGAACCTATGAGGGGGAAAGAGATTCTTGGCTTGGGGAAAGAAGTGAGGAAAGTGATGGGGTACGAGAATCTGCTGATGAGGATGAGTGACTGCGATTAGCGAACAGAGGGTGTGAAAAAAAGGAAGGGAATCGATGGAAAGGGAAAAGCTGAAGGATGCGCTGCAGTTTGGACGGCTGAGGAATTTCTCAAGAGTTTTGAGAGAAGAACAATATTCTTGAATATCAGCGAAGCAAATCTCGATGCCAGACACCATATCTTCCACCCTCCTTGTTCTTGGGTGAAACTCAACACACACACACACAGTTTCTTCTGCAATGCTCTGCGAAATTAGGGTTAGGGAATTGAGAAGAAAGGTGGAACGGGGAAATCTGAAACTGTGCAAATTACAAAGAAATCTTGCTTTTGATCATGTACAGTGAAAAAATCGATGGCAGAGGGAATTTACAGGTGGAACAGGGAACAACATGCAGATGAACAAAGGTGGGACGTGGGAGGGAATCGCGGACAGATGCCCAATGCCACTGCTGACGGAATATTAGCATATGATGACAGGCTTTGACAACTTGGGAGAAAAAGCGTGTTGCTTACATATGCGAGTTTTCTTCATTTTGTTTTCTTATTCTTTGGGTCTACTAAGCTGTAAAATAAGTACTCCCTCTCCGTTTGGAAATAATTGTAACATTTGCATAGTTGTTACTATTCACTGAGTAACTTTGATTTAAATTTTTAACACAGTTATATAAGATAAAACATAGTCAAAGTGAGATCTTGTTAGATTCGTCTAATCGCGTAGTTTTATAATATCAAATTTTTACAATTTTACTTTTACACATTTTGAGATATTAAGTGTTAAAAATGTGCGCTGGATAACGTGGAACGCATGAATGTTAGAATTTTTGAAAAACGGAGGGAGTATTTCGTACGTGAATTTCAGGTATTCCTAGATCTAATGTACCAAAACTAGTTCTTCGAGAATTAAGTGGTATTAAAAAATTATCTCTCACAAAACAAAATTCTACATACACATCGCATTCAACATTTTAAAATATACCCGTAGCTCTTCGCCCGTTCAGTGTTTGGACTCCCCAAAATGAACCATTCCATTATCATCTCTTCATTCTTCCTTGTTTTAATTAATTTAGTGTCAGCACATCCTTTAATTTGTGGTGAGAATAATAATCATCCAAACATTCGTCACCATCATTGTCATCGGCAAGGCAAATGTACCATATTTGCCATCAAAGTAAATTCATATACAATGCATGTTTAGGAGTTAACGGATCTGCTCCTCTAATCAATTAATTAGTTTTATACGTAGACAATCGAGGAAATATTCATGCCTGATTTGACTTCGTTAATGCCTGCATTGCATATAAAAATTCGATAAATGACACTAGTATAACTAATAAGTACTTCTAGTAATCTATAAAATGCGTTGCTTGGGGAAATAATGATCAATGAAAATAGATATTGAAGTAGCATGGACGAATGTGCATTTATATTTTACAATAACCCTCTTCTTTGAGCAAAAAGATATTGAAACAATATCAAATGACATTCAAAGACAACAATACACATTGCTCTACATTGACTGATCAGATCAAGAATTATTCATTTATTCTCATTACCTCAACATATTATATCATGGAGGGTAGCTAATGATATCTACCATCACATATTCCAGACAAAATGACAAGATTAACCACGTTCATGGGCACATGTTATTACAAATATCCTGTGGTGTAGTACAAATTCTCAAGAGATGAAATGGCCCCCCATGCTAGTCATATTCATATCATAAGTATATCAAGTAAATTACTAGTAGTCGTTTAACAAGTTACTGTGAAAGAGTTGGGATGGATACCATATTAAGAATTTTGGTATTCATTCCCACTAGATCAGCAGATGCTTCCCGCCCTTCATTTCTAATGGATTTTTTAATTTTCTGTTTCCACACTCACTGCCTTTCTATTCTTATTTATTTATTTATGTATTTTTTTCCACTGCTTTTTTTTAAAAATTTCTTGAAGCAGTTTCTATATTGTGAATTTGTGATGGAATTAATTTGTTAATTACTTATGAAGGTGACGCCCATAACAGCAGAGATATCGTCAGCCCTAAAACCCATTATATTTCAATTTTCTATTTTCCCTAACAATTTATAGGCGCCTTATTTTTTGAACTTTAAATTTTCATTTTTTTTGTCTGCGACTCTGCGTGCGTACCTTCACTCTCACACTTTCGATTCTCTCTCTCTCTCTCTACACTTTTTCTGTTTTTAATTTTATTTTCAGAAATCCCATTTTGTGATTCTCTCGAGACCCCCGATCGATCGCGCGCATTGTTGTTGTGAGTATGAATTCCTTGGAATCGGCGAAGTTGTTGTTGGCGGCGACCGGCGGCGACTCCGTAAAGCTTTTTGACATTTCGGGGGAGCCCCAAAACCCTTGCGTTGTTACTCATTCGCCTTCTCCGGGAACTCGCGTCAATTCGGTCAAGTGGAATCACAATAGTTAGTCTTAATTTGTAAATTTATTCAGTGCTATATTTCAGTATGTATTTTGAATTGTGATTTGTACTTTTCTTCTTTTTCTTTTTGAATTGTAGATTTGGTGCTGGCAAGTGCGGGCGACGACGGTGAAATATCACTGTGGAGGAAAAACGGACAAAGTTTGTGGACAGTAACTGCCAAAAATGCTAGGGGCGAAATCGGCGAGGTAGACACTTGTATTGGATGTTTTTGCGTTTCACTGTAATTGAAGACTTCAATTTTGATTTTCTATTGCTTGTTAATTGCTCAAATAAGTTGCGGACAAGGGTGAGATGGTGCTGTGCTGTAGACGGTTAATGATTTAGAGTTTCTTGATGACAGCTTTTTCATATGTGGTATTAGTATGCTTGTGGCTGGACATTATTAGCCTGTTTGGATGGGCTTATAGAAACCGCTTTTAGCTTCTGCCTAAAATAAAAAAAAAATAGCATTTTAAAACAAAATTAACGACATAATCAAAAGCAAAGAGCTTATTTACATGCATGTTCAAATACTACTAACTTGTTTGAACGGATTTAAAATTACTATGAAAAACATGGTTTTTGTTTTGAAGTAAAGCCAAAAGCAGGCTTCAAAAGCCCATCCAAACACCTTGTGGGATAAATGTGGATGTAATACACAAGATTGCCCCATCGGGTTTTAACTCAATAGAAGTCGATGATTTCATGGCTTTCTAATTCTTTGGGAATGCAATATCTTTTGTTGCGCATAAAATGTTCTATGTGGTACAGTTCTAGACTTGGGTGTGGTGTGGAAAGTATTCGCATGGCTGAAAATGATAAGAAGCTAATATGAATGTCATGAATGGTTATTATCTAGTTGGATTCCTAGGCCGTTTGAAAGTTTTGATGAAGGGAGTTAATACTAAATGAGCTGCATTTTGTGTCTCACCTAATGTTATCTTTCCATGTGTTAACATCATCCAAACATCATCTTTATTTTCCCCTTTTTTGTCATCTTCTGTTTAAACACACAAGTCTTCAGAATCAATATCAACAATCAACTTTAGCAACAAGGGGTCTCGATATTTGTGCTCTGGCGGTACTGGTCACATTGTAAGGATATGGGATTTGCAAAACAAGCGATGTGTGAAATGGTTGAAAGGTCACACTGATACCATAACAGGTGCAATGTACAACTGCAAAGATGAACACATAGCTTCTGTTAGCCGTAAGGGAGACATTATACTTCATAATCTTGCTTCTGGTACTAGGGCTGCTGAACTCAGGGACCCTAACGGACAGGTTGCTTAAATTTCTCATATTACTTATCCCTGCATGCATTTGACTTTTATATGGTTATGTTTTATTCTCTAAAAACATGGCCAGGTTTTGGGTGCACTTGATTATTCTAGGATGAGCAGGCACCTCTTGGTTACAGCTGGTGATGATGGGTCAATCCACCTGTGGGATACAACTGGTCGCAGCCCAAAGGTTTGCATTTAAAAATGTGCGCTGTTCATTCTTTACTTGACTAGCAGAAACTACGATCTGTTTCTTCTTTACTTTTTGGCGGATATGTAATTCATTCAAGATTTTTTACTGCCCCCACATATTGCTTTATTGGTGCCAATAAAAGATATTCCAAAATTTATTAGCCTTTTTAATTCATTCTCCGTGAGATGAAGATTTCAAGCTTTATGGATCATTATTTACAGTTACATTGTTTATCTCATAGTCCTTGTACATGAGAGCATTGCTTGGAAAGGTGGCTATAATTTTCCTTTTGATTTCTACACACTTTGGAAGTGTGCAACTATTTATGCTTATGCAATCAGTTGTATTTTCTAAACCAAAAAGCAACTTTCGTGTGACTTGTGAATGAGATGTATTGCTTAGTATTATGATTACTTTGCACCAGCTGTGGATCTCATGTGTTGTTTACACATGCTTTTGCAACATTTGAGGTTAAAATTGGTCATGTGTCCTCTTCTTGGTTTATATATACCAGGATTAGATTCTAGGGTTGCACTTAATACTACAAACTTAGAGATTTTGCACCCAATGGTGATATTATTTATTCCCTGTTGTATCTATCATTATCCATGTGTTTATTGCAGGTTTCGTGGTTGAAGCAGCACTCAGCACCAACCTCTGGAGTGAGTTTTTCACCATCTAATGACAAGGTCTTTATTTGTTTCACCGCTTTGATGTTTATTTACTTTTGTTTTCTTTGTTGGTATTTTACTTTCTTAGCTACATGCCTATTATTAACTACTATTTGTATTTGGTTTTTGCCGGTCTGACAGGTCATTGCTAGTGTTGGTCTGGACATGAAGTTGTATACTTTTGACACAGGATCAAAGAAGCCATCTTCCTGTATTCCTTATGAGGCTCCTTTTTCATCATTGGCTTTTACTGATGATGGACTAACCTTGGCAGCTGGCACGAGCAGTGGTCAGGTTGTATTCTACGATGTTCGTGGGAAGCCACAACCAATCACTGTTCTTCGTGCTTTTGGGAAATCAGAGGTGATTCCCTCTTTCTTATGTCTTTTGAATATTATTTCTCCTATTACAAAATTTGTTATTACAAAAAAAGTCTAATGTGTGTGCCCACAGAAAGTGAACAAAGTGAGATGGAGGCAGTATAAAGCTTGGCATAATGCATTTGTGCTATTACTGGTGTTGTACATGGATCTTCCCATGTCAATTGTATACTTTGACCTATGTTGAGGGTTTGAGGCAAAGAGTGCTTGATTAATGTTTTTGGTGTTAATTTAGGTGTTTTAACTTTGTCAAGTGACCCAATTTCTCTCCTCTACTGCTATTTTATCATTTTATGCTTGCGGTTTATCATGTTGTTAATAGCTGGTATTGGTGTAGATCTGACTTCAGCGTTTCGATGGAAACCCTTCATGATAGATGTCAACCTCCATGTTTTTATGTTATTTATCTGGTCAATTCGAGGATTAAAGCAACTTGATTTTCTCGCATATATGATTTTTGTCAGGCTGTCACAAATCTATGCTGGCAGAGGTCAAAACCTGTTATGGTCAATGAAAACAGTTGCATGGATGAGAATGTTCTTCTGGCTGGTGATGTGGGGGATTCAATCCTTATGCCTGACCCACTTCCATCTAGGTCATCCATGGGCTTGTCAATGCCATCAGCAGTTTCTGGTCGAAATTTTAGTCGTTCAGCATATTCAGGAGACATATTTTCTTCATCAGGTAATGCTGCTTCGATATCCAGTTCTCTCAGTTTCTCCACTTCAGACGAGACACCTCTTAGGAGTAGCTTATTAACCGGTAGACCTCTATCAAGATTGCACCCACCTCGAAATTACAAGGATGATATGGAGGTGTTTTCTCCCCTTGTGGAGGTTCAACCTATTACACCCTCACTTGATAAATTGTGGGACAATGATGATGTCTCAAAGAAGGATCTGGACAGGAAACCTTCTTTTCTTTTTGCTTCTCGGAGATTTGGCCTTCCAGAAAAGGGGCCAGTGATACTCATCCAATTTCTGACTGGAAATCAGGCTCAGCGTCAAAACAGGTTCTTGTGCTATCTAAAATTCTTGATATACTATGGTTAGAATTATTGGATTTATTGCTCCATGTATGATTTCTAAAATCACCCTTCTGGTTGGATCTTTTTTCCTTGTGATTCGAAACTGGAACTCTGGAATGTGGATTGTGGATATGGAGTTTTTCTGTTAGTTTTTCCCGTAGATGTTTTACTTAATTATTTTTTGATATTATATTATGGTTATGTTGCATTTTACACGATTTTCCGAGTTTGACTGATGACTGTTTGTCACATGGTGAGGGGTGGATGTTCGCGTCTTTTTGATAGGGAAGCAATCCATTAATATCTATTTGTGAAATAGGAAGAGACACGCTTAATCAACCTATGCATTTACATGCTATAAACAAGGAATATTTGTTCCACAATCAGGATACAACTATTTTTGTTCAGTGTTTAGTCCAACCAGTATTCCATTACTCTTGATTGCACAGCACATTTATCTACTCGTTGCTCTTGCAGGATGACTCCAATTCTACCTTATCACCCCTGGCATCCAACCCTGTATCTGCACGAACTGATGACCCTTCCTCTATAACACCCCCTGAAGCTTGGGGCGGCGAGAGGCTGTCAGATAAATTCATGCAACATCAATCCATGAACATGCCCTCTCGTTTTGCCAAATTTGCATCTAGCACTTCATCGGGATTAATGTCATCTGGGTTGCAAGAAAGTCTTGCTGCAAATCCGAGCACAAGTGGTTTGATGTCAGGCCTGAACCTCATTAATAATATTAACAGCAAGGAAACCTCCAACCAAGATACTTCCTTAGGATCTTCAGAAGTTGTTTCGTCTCCTTTAGGTATAAAAAGCAGCCTTGATACTCTTGGTGCAGCTCTCACCCTTCCTAGAAGATTCTCCAGTTATGCAGAGAGAATAGGTGCTACTCCATCCTTGAGTGAACCGTCCCTTTCAGCAGGATCACCCAAATCCAAGAAAACAGGAGCGGAAACCAGGGAAGAACTTCTTACTAGCTTGCTCTCAAGGTCTGAAACCGCCGTAGGAACCAGTGTTACTACTAATAATGGAAGAGCAGCTCAGTTGGAAAAAACTTCCCTGCAGTCTGAGTCACAGCAGGGAACATCTTTTACTCTTCAGCTCTTTCAGCGTACGCTGGAAGAAACCCTTGGTTCCTTCCAGAGATCTATCCACGAAGACATGCGCAATCTCCACATTGAAATACTAAGGCAATTTCACATGCAGGAGGTAACATTTGATAGCAGCATATTTGCCATCCCTGCTATCAATATTATTCTAATCTCTAGTTAATTTGCAGATGGAGATGTCTAGTGTCATGAAAGTTATCTTGGAAAATCAGGCCGAGATAATGAAAAAGCTTCAATCGCTCGAAAGGGAAACACAGCAGATCCGTCAGCTACTGTGAATACATATTTGATCCTGTCTTCAAGATTCTTCTTGAAACGCCATTTTGTACATTCATCTGTTCTAAATTTTATTGCATTTGAATATTAGGGTAGTTATTTTGTTTATTTTTTTTGATCATGTATCTTCTGTGCTGTGAAATTGGGGTAATTAATTTACCCTGTGCTTTTTAGTGTGAGCAATGTTTCATCACCTTTGATTACCGAGAATTTTTGGAATCTTTTCATTGTTGAAACTGGTATTTTGCACGATGCCATCTTTTCAAGACGGGATTAGTGCTGAAACACAAATGTTTTGTAGGATTGTTATGTATCATTCATTGGGGGTTTGGATTCGGTGCTGCCTGTAGAGTCTCTGATGCTTGGCTGGCGAATCTATGATGTATGATTGTTAAAACACGTTTAGCAAATCATATATTTGGCAACCAAGCAAGGATAACATGTTTGATCCATTGGAGTATATGGCCACGAGGATGAGGGTGGGCCAATCCTCCATATTTATTGAATGTGATGGTAAAATAAATTTAAAGTGGTGTTGAGTGTTTTTTTAATTTAAAAAAAAAAAGAAAAATAAATCAAATATTAATTGTTTATTTATGGTATATTAACACGTATTTACCTTTGTTTTTCTGCATTTCACTTAATTTAATAAATATCTTTAACCAGTAATAATTTATATTATATATAAATAAAAATTATAAAAATTTAATAAAAACTACATAATTAGATGAATTTAACAATTACAAGAGAACGGAGAAGTATATTTAATACATACGTGTTAAACTTTTTGTTTAGCAATTCTTAAGAATTTTCTTATAAAAACGTAACTATAAATGTTGACAGAAATTTATATATCTAAATTTCTAATTAGGTTTTGAATAAATAATTTAATTAATCTGATTTATTATTTACTATAATTTAAAATAATCATTTGGTAAAATTAAATAAATATAAATTACATTATAAAAACACAAAATTAATTTAATTCATTATATATATATACATGTAAAACAGACAATAATTTAAATAAATTTATAAAACCTCATAATTATATACTTAATGTTATCATTTGAATATTATCTTAATTGCGGAATACATTTCATTGAAACAAATTCTACTCTTTTTTTTCTCGTCATAACACTAAACTCAAAAGTCAAAACACAAAACGCACCCAGCCAAACCAACGCTCACATGCCAAATGCCAATGCCATACATTAAAAATAAAAATATTACCTATTTTCGTTTTTAAAATACTATGGAGATGTTTGGGAACGAGCCAAACGTTGAAACGTAGTGTAAATTAATGAAAGGCACAACAAATCCAAAAATACAATTCATAAAATATTAGAAAGAGAACAATAACACAATTTATTTTATTTTTATTTTTATCCTTTTTTAAATAAATAAAAAAGAAAACTGGCAAAGGCCAAAAGTATAGTGTGTTGTTCCCTCTCCACTTTGAGGAAAAGCTCCGGCTTTTCTAGCAGTTGTCATTTCTTGATTAATCGCAGTACGTCACCTACCAGATGTAAAGAACCAGCCACCAGGACCTGGCGAAGAACCAAAACGAAAATGAATCAATAGAATATACTACATATATATACTTCACTATATAGTGATGTCAAATGAATAAACACAATCGCCTATTGTCGTAGCAGGTATTCATCTACATTTTCTGAAATGTGTTTCAACTTTCAACCATTTCATATTTAATAGAAGTACCTCCTTTGGAAGCCATACTGGCAGAGTTACAATACCTGGAATCGAACGGATTGATGTTTTTTAGCACTCTTCCTAAGCCAATTAATAGCTAGGGGAAGTGAAGCGAAAACTGTACTGTTTTCACATATATGAGCACCGTTCCCGGTATCGTCATTGACTGCTTCACAAGTGAAGTCATCAGTTTTTCCCTCTTTACCTGTAAAATTTGGCACACCAAAACACATATTATTAGATAATGGATACAATTTACATATACTTCCTCCGTTCTTTATTTGCCCCAGTTGGGGATTTTGTTAATATTCACTCACATGCTTTCACTTTAAGTTTTATCATAGTTATATAAGTTAAAAACATAAAATATAGCCAAGTGATATCTTGTTAGATTTGTCTCGACATGTAGTTTTTAAATATCAAACTTTTAGAATTTTTACTTGTACTGAGATTGAGTTATTAATGGTTTAAAATGTGTATCGGACTGCGTGCAGGGTGGGTCCGTGGCAAATAAAAGAAAAGAGATGAAGTATGAGATAAGGTGTCAATTTTATAAAAATAGAAACCCATTAATGATAAATTAGTTACATGAGATGCAAGAAAGATATAACTGAAAGGCTGGAAAGCTCAAAATAGGGTACCATGAGACTAAAGTACCTTTTTCCCCATTAATGATGCTTTCCCATGTTCTTTGAAGAGTCATCTGCCAGGACAGATCTACCTGAGCATCAGCTACAGGTGAGGTGCTAGTGCCCACCT
Organism: Hygrophila difformis; assembly: GCA_030278955.1. Lineage (NCBI taxonomy): Eukaryota > Viridiplantae > Streptophyta > Magnoliopsida > Lamiales > Acanthaceae > Hygrophila > Hygrophila difformis. Next base: position 11,532,664 of record JAOANR010000007.1, read on the forward strand.
TGTAATACACTGATGTGTTTGGAACAAATAGTGCCTTATTAAAATGTACACCTGAACATATACCGAAATGGCATTAAAAAATACTCCAAACAGTTTGTTCTCTGGCCACTTTCGCCGAGGTGCACTGTCCAGGAAACCCATATCTGCAATTAATGGACTTATAACTTGAAACTTACCATGGCTAGCACATGCACTCACAAGACGAGGAAGAAGCAACTGCGGGTCTCTAACAGACATACAATTGAACAACAGAATCTGCATTTCCAAAAACTTCCACTCATCAGAATCCATCAAATAATAAACAATTAACGACAAAAAAGATTGCGGAAAACAAATCAGTCTCCATGATATTTTGGGACATTTTCCATATAAAAGAGGAAAGATGACCAGTTTCATGAGGAGAAGATAAGAAAATCATTTCACTTCCATAAAAAAAAAAAAAATCTCAAATTATAGCTTTTCTTGTGGTATAGCTTTGATAATATCGGGTTTAAGTGATCAGTTACACTTAAGATCCTCTATTTCATAAATCTAACACAAACAGATAAATCAAGGAAACCATGAAAGGAAAAGTCTGAAAAATGTGGCACTTTTCTGAACAAGAAATGCACTACCAGCTGTCACGGTGTCACCTGAGCATTGTACAGCAATTGTGAGCCATTCAAATGACAAGTTTTCACACAACGCAAAACTTTAATTTCTGTAAACAATTGCGATTTCATTAAGGGTTGAATTCCAAACTGATGAATATAATGGAAACCATTATAATGTAAAAGTTTTCCAGCAACCAATAATTCCTATTATGTAACTTTCCCAATTTCATAATCTACCTTTTGCTTTGATTTTAGGTGTACTTTGCTAACTAGAGATGGCCAAATAACACCAGATGCATTGATTAACCATTTTGTACTTTCTCTGCATCCATTGGCCAACAAATGAAGGAAACGGTTGTCGATTCTCTCAAAAGCAAGCAGAAACTAATGATCAAGTTCTAACAGTTCCAAACTTCAAACTAAGAATTGCAACAAGGAAAACAATCAGCACATTTTTTTTTCCTATTTTGGTTGGGTCCTAAATGTCCAAGAGTTTCCTCTCACAATCCAGAAAGAGAAAAGAGTAGTAACGAAGACCAGGTCAAAAATTGAGTTAAAAGAAGATATTATGTGCGAGAAAATTACCTCTATTATGTAACTATATCTTTCCTGTCTACATTACCTTGCCTATCCATCATTAAAATCTTTACATGGAGGGCAAGATTCCACTCTCAAAAACTTGCAAAGGATATAAGGCATCGTGCTTTTGGTGAGATATATTGTGTTAATGAATAAACATCCATTTTTGATGCATAAGACCAAATAGCTTTTTATGCACCCTCTAATTCTCTGCTTTTGTCAAAGTTCAACCTATAGTCACTCATGCTTAAAGATAATTAACATTGAAAGATCATAGTGTAAACTCAACAGTAAATAAGCATTCCCAATCACAATGGACATCTGTTTTAACTTACTTAATGAACAACTAGATTGCACTATTTCCCAAAATATAAATATTGTTCTTCATGAGCGAGCAACAATTCCCTAAAAAGTCATATGCAGCCACCATATAAAAATTATAAATTTGCAACTATACAAGCAAGCAAATAAGTGCTTGTCAACATCACCTGAGCAGAGTTATTTCTGAATGACAGATTCTGCCTAGAATTCTGTGATCCGTTAGAGTCATTGCAAAGCAGGTTGTGGAATGAGTTATAATTTTGTTTGGATGCAAGGCAGAACCATTTTGCACAAACATCCATGCTTTCAGGACTGTGGGCACCATCCAAGTAGAATACGAGATCCCCTGAGGTGTCACCCTCAATGAACTGATCTGGGACAATTTGAGCACGTCCTTGTAGAGAAGTGGTCGCAAGCCCTTTAATGAATTCCTCAGGCAGAGAGGTCTACTCCCACATTAAAGACAGAGATGATTAAGAAAATCATTAGAGGCCTATTCATAAATAACCCTGTCCAATAAAGCTTACAGGCTGCTCCAGGCGATTGATTCCAGTATGACCAGTTTTCTCAAGCCAAGTTGAGCACAATGCAATAGCAAGGCCAGCATTTATATATTGATGCTCACCCTCAAGCCCAAGTTGCACGCCACTCAGAAGACCAGGATCCAACGGGGTAGCTACTTGAAGCTTTACCTGCTCAGCAGCCCCATATATCAATGCTTCTCATAAATACATGCTGTTGGTCAACTAGGTGTTGGATTTATTAGCTAGCTCAAAAGTCAAAACACTCAATTGATTCAGAATTGGATACTTAGTAACTTACAAAAAATTATGTCAACTGGTTTTTCCTTTTTCATCTTCTGGGGAGGTTCCACCCCAGAAGTGGTTAGGGATGGAAATAGGGCAGGCGTTCCACCCATAAAATATAGTTACTAAAATTTTTCACTTTCTTTAGTGTTTTCTGTCAATAAATTGAATTGTTTATTCTTATTGTAATAAAATTTTGCATTTAATTTAATATGGGGTAACAAATTTCCCAACATCTGTTTTTAATGTTTGCATCTTACTCAATTTGCTTCAAATATCTTTCTTAAGAATAACGTCATCAACATCTTTAGGTTCTAGATTTGTCCTCTACCAAAAGAAAGTGTATTATTAAATGAACAATAACAGCTAAACTTAATTGAATTTTGGTACAAGATAACTTAAGAAAAATATAGAGAAATGCAACTCACATCTAGCTCTGTGGCCTTCTGCTCAAGAACACACATTGCTTCTTCAGGTTGTGGAGCAGTAAAGCCAGGGACTCCTCTCTAATTGAGGACAAGAGTTAAAGAGAACAGTCAGAGAGGTAATAAACAGTTTCATATCAGTTACAATGATAAAACATGCGTGCCTCACACCTTGAAAATCCCAGCCTTCTCCCCAGCAATTAGTCCAAGTGTATTTCCTGCCCATGGTTTATAGAAACCATATGAAAACAATGGATTGCTCTTCCTTCAGCTAGAATAATAGCTTATACTTGAAGAAGTGTGCAACTAAACCCTAAAATACAATTATGATTCAAACAAGATAAAAAAATCAAAAAAGCTAACTCATTGTTGACTCATCCTTTGATCATTAAAAGCCATAGCCTCAAAGCCAAATGGCCAAACTACAACAAAAAGCTACATTGAAGCACAGTATAAAGTTATATGGTCGCATGAAATTGTTTTAGCAGACATGTAAGGCATGGCTACCCAAAAAGAAATCTTTATCTGGGCAAAGTGAGCTAGGGCAATCCCGTTCACAACATCCCTTTCTTGTACTAGTAATCTAGTATTTTTATTAATTATCACCACTTCTCAATTAAAATGTTCTCCCCTGATTGTTTTTCAAGGTGAAAAACCCAAACTACCTATCCAACAAGCAACCAGCATATTTGGGATTTCTATTAACAAAGTGAAAATTGGTTGCAACTTATACCAAAACAATCAGATCTGGCTATAACCTAAATTTCATGGACAGAAAGCACTAACCAAGAATTTCCATGTGATCGTAACCTAACGACGCTATACCACAAACAACTGGATTTTCAACCTGAAAGAATACCACCCATCACAGCATTAGAGATTCAAAATTGCTGAACTTTTCACAAGTTCCACCTCAATCAGACAATGAATGCATTCCCACTGCTGTCCATATAATACCTACCACATTTGTAGAATCAAATTTTCCACCTAAACCAACTTCTAATATGGCAACATCCACCTGGATCCAATAACCTAACATTAGGTTAAAAAGAAGATAGGAACAGCATATCACAAGCAAATGCATCTTCAGATTACCTGCTCTGCTACAAATATCTTGAAGGCAAGCAAGGAAAGGAATCGAAAATATGTTGGCATCGGTATCTCATCTGTGGCTCTTTCCTACATGGGAACAATAAAAACACCGACAAGAATCCAGAACAAAGCATAGTACTAGTAGTCGAGATAGAATATTACAACTTTGAAAGTAACAGTGCCAACTGCCAAGGTACTTGATTTTATATCTCATAAAGAAGTGAAGTTAAACGATCAATTATTTTCTCAACTCTTCAATGAATTCCAACTTTGTCATCACTTTAGATAATAAGTATTTTCTAGTTTTTGGTAAGTACCTTTCTTTCCTAATATATATAATCTGAGTTGCTAATGTAATGCCAAACTTTATAAAAATCAATTAATATAAGTAGGATATAAAACACCACAGAGCTATTGTAGACCAAGCCAAAACTGTCAAAAAAAATGTTGCTGAAAAAGCACTGCACATACCTTCAATCGATCCCAACACCACCAGAAGTAAGTCAAAAACTTCTCTTCAGAAATATCTACACTGAAAATGCAGGGAGGGAAGAGTAAAAGGTAAGTGATAGCATTTCTTGCTTAACTGAAACTTCTGAAGATATATCTGGCAACGGATTCACATCCAAAAAAAAATGAATTAATAGGGTAAGGAAGAGCTATAGTCAACTCTAGTTCCTCTTAGCACATACCCATCCAACCTAAATCTTTCTCGAACATCAATAAGGTGAGGGATGTGAAAAGTCCAGTGTGGAACCCACAATTCCGTAGGATAGATTCTGCAAAAGCACATGTTGATCCCTTCAAAGCACCCATAATATGTTATTTTGAAAGATTATCAAAAGATATTCAAACTAAATCACACAAAATCCTAAAAACTAGACCTTTTTAAGTTGGTGCCATCGTAGGACACTTGGAACTCATGACACAGATCAGATTTTACCTTTCCCTTAGTACCGGCTACATGAATAACTTTCAGCTGTTTAATTGGCTCCTCCAACTCCAAAAACTAGAATTAAATCAACCAAACAAGGATAAAAAATTACAGACGAGCTCAAACCATCATCTACCAATGGCATGGAAGAGATGAACATAGATACCTTAATATAATCAAATAACAAATCAAAGCAATCTCCTTTATTACTCTTATCAGCACGAGTGCGCTTTGTTATCAGCGTCGACAAAGCCTCCATTGCCTCCTCGAAGGAAGAGGCAATCGGTTTCGCACACTGGTTACCATCTTTGCCAACAAGAAAAAACATAACACCACTCAAAATTTTCTATAGAAGCTCAGGCAACATGAAATCAATATGATGCGAATTAACACATTTCTTGTACATAGCTAGAATCCAACCAAACGATGAAAAAACAAAACAAAACAGAAGCAATTGAATTAAACCTCAGGTAACTTACACAATGACATTTCTTCTGATTCAGTTCGAACACTTAACCTCCTACAATTCAAAATATAGTTTGATTCACAAACACATAGAGAAACCGACTTAATATAAAAATTGCATAAAGAACGAATGGGACTGCGAGATTCGAGCGACAGACGACAGTAGGCGTGTGGAAGTCTGCCCTGCGCAGTGAAGTTGGTGAGAGACTGACCGTCAGCAACAAGGTAAAAACGGAATTGAGTAGCTAGACTAATTCCTTGTAGAGCAAAAAACACACAAATAGAGATGATTTTAAAAATTGTTGACATTTTGTCAGCAACAAGTCTGGGTGGTGTAGTTGGTTATCACGCTAGTCTCACACACTAGAGGTCCCCGGTTCGAACCCGGGCTCAGACATTTTTATTTTTATTTTTATTTCTGAGGCCCAGACCAAGGTCTACTACTATATTACCCCCACCAGTATATAAAGGCCTTGGACTGGGCTGCAATGGGCCGGCTTGGATTGGGCTTCTTGTTAATCAACGATATTATAAAGGGAAGTTGATTGAAATGAGGTGAAATGAGTGGGCCATGTGTGAAGTTAATTAACTAACCTTCATGGCGATTGGCGAAGATTCGTCAAAATGTGAGGAGTACTTTATAATTCGGTCCTGTATTTCTTCTAAATTGGAGAATTGACCCCAAATAGGCTTTGCACACGAAGATCGATCTTTGTTGAACTAAATTGCTTGGGATCCAAATGGAAGAATCGTACGGTACTCTCCCCGCCAGCAGATTTGTTGGTTCCGTACCGGTAATCCAGCGCATGTCTCGTGATTATATCTGATTATGCAGACGGATTGTATGCTCGTGGTTTCTGTAGTGATGAAATGTGATGTGTCGTTGCGTTCCTTTTCATTTTGTGGGTTTAGTTGATGTTAAGTGGGTCTTGGTTAGGGATTTTTTTTGGAATTGCATTGCCGTGATATGGTTGAGCAATGGTGCTATCTTTGCAATCGAATATGCGGCTTGAAAGCGAAGAAAATTTGGGGATTTCGAGAATTTAGCTTCCTTGAACTTACCTTTTTCGTCACGATGTTTATTATGAGGAAGTTCCTTCCTTCCTTTCTTGTGTTATTCATGCTTGAATTATGATTGTGAGATCTTCTGAGGAAGATTTTCTGGTAATTGGAGAAAGCAAGTGGAGGTGAAACCAACGTGTGCCGTTAATTTGATGATTTATTTCATAAAGTTTTACTTAGGCGTGGGTTTTAGGAGGATAATAACTTTATAATTTGATGATTTATTGAAATCAATGATTGGGTTTGTTTGTAGTGATTTATCGCGATTCAATTACTGGACTATTATGAACGTTCTTTTTTTTTTTTTTTTTTTTTTGCCCCCCAGGAAAAATAGGAGTTATAGGACTAAGAAGAACTTTTCTTATGGATTTGGACAATTAGTTAGTGATCTTCTACTCCAATCAATCTTGTCTTCTCCAGAATCAGTTTTTTCTTTGAATTTTGTGGTCACCTTCTACTGTGGAAGTTTTTATGCTTTTGGTCTTTGGCTATGGTTTTTATTGTTCAGTGCAGATTTATGTCATTTCGTATGCTTTGAAATTAAAAGTAGAGAACACCTTGCAAATATTTTTTTAGAAATGAATTATAGAATTTGTTCCATTGATTTTCCTTTTGCTTGTACAGGCTGTAGTCAATGAAGAAAAGAATCCCACTATTAGCCAAGGAGGTACAAGATTTTCAATGTTGGCCACTTCCTGAGTTTTGAATTTACATTCTATAATGTGGTCATATAACTTCTTACAGTACCCAGTGCAAATTTGCAAATATTTCCGCCAAATAATGCTGGAAATGGTGGTCCAGGATACCAACCAATAGGCAGCAGCAGTGGTATGTACTATTATGTAATGTCATTCTACTCAAATATAATTCACTGGGTACATGGAGTTAGAACTCCTGGTGTCCTGGCTTTTGGCCCAGCTCACTTCCAAATGTATGGCTTCCCTTCTAATAATAGGGGGACCTGTACACACACCATGCCCAATGCATTGGAATGTAGCTTTGACATGGTAACGTTCTTGGATAGTAGAGGCATGGTTATTGCGTTATATCAATTCATTTCGCTGCTGACGGTCTCATCTTATTATGGAATTTAGCTTATACATAGAATTGTGCTTGCAATGATGTTGGTATTAACTAAACATAGCAAAATGTTGGTATATGCAATATGTTGGTGTTCTTTTATGACCCCAGGTAAATAATTTGTTGGGTCTTCTATGGAAATTGTGCTTGCAATGATGTTGGTATTAACTAAACATAGAAAAATGTTGGTATATGCAATATGTTGGTATTCTTTTATGACCCCAGGTAAATAATTTGTTGGGTCTTCTATGGAACTACATCTTTACCTTAGTTCCACGCTCCATTCTCCAAATGCACTCTGTGGTGTATGCAATATGCATGATTGTTCAAGCATAGTGTGGTGAATTATTCATGTAGGAGTATGTGAGTAATTTTTATGGTGACTGCTTCTGGTTGTGCTTCCAAGTTCCAACTACAAAAACTCCATAGTGATGAATAATGAAACTATTGGCAATTTAACTTTGTGAATGGGCATTCAGTAATGATTTTCAGCAATTCCATACAAACATTTTACCAGCCTCTGTCATGAAACAGATCTTGACCTTAGTGTCACCCTTAAGTTCTCTTTTCCAAACTGAGTCTGAGTGATGAGCATGTGTTTTATGCCAGGAATTCTCTAGTATTTTTGTTTATCATCATCTAAGCCTTCACCTCAGAGCGTTCGGTAATATTTTTGTTACTGTGGTCTATTGCTATCATCAGGTAATTTTGTATGAGTCAAAGTACTAAGTAATTCCACATTAGTAAACGTTTCAGTGTAATGTTGCAGATGAAAGCGGACAACAACCAACGAACAACTGGAAAGGAGTGTTCAGCATCTCTTCCTATACACAATATTTTAATGTAGATACAGATATTGTGTTGAACAGATTGATAAGTTCTTTGAATCCCACAACTGGAGATTTTATCAGCAAGATCGATGCTAACCCAGATCTGTAAGTTGTTTGATAGCATAAACCCATGTTTAAAATTTTGTTGGGATACCGTAATCTTTTCTGATGAACACAGTATAACTATGAATTTCTTATTACCTTACCATTGAAATTTTTACTTCATTGCATATCTTTATAGGTAATTGCCATATTAGCGTGGAGTTCCAACTATTCTGTCTAATATTTTACCCCATGGGACAAGCCCACTTCTTTTTGTGTATTTTGTAGCACTTCACCAGCTTGTAGTTAAATGAGTCAATGAGATACACAGATTAACATAAGATGGATGTTATACACCGGGGGCTGTTTGGTTGAACTTAGGAATCAGAATTGGAAACTGATTCAAATCCTTTATATTTGAATTATGGAACTCTTAAGTGGGGTGATTGATTCAAATCATTCCTCAAAACCCTTTGTCCCAAGCAAGGGGCCGTGGATTCTAATTGATTACCTTATGCCTAAACCCTCTTATCACGACCCCTTAGGCTTTTACAATTGAATTTGTTCAAGATGCTTAGAGTGCTTTGTGAAGCCCCTTAAGACTCCTAGAGTACATATTTGTGCTTGGAACTAATTTATTTGTATTTATTACTGCATTGCCCTAGCTATTTTAGGATTTTCCTAGGTTTTGGGACTTGAAATATGTCATTGAAAATACTGTTAGGACATCTTTTGATTTATTGGTGAGAGTTGTGTTTGGAAAATGTATTTGGATCTATGATCTCTTGTTATATCGTGGATGCTCCTGGGTTGGTCATGCTTTTATGTCCCTGGCTAGATTATTTCCTTGGAGATGAATGAACAGAAAATTACTTGAGTAGCCTAATCCGATTAGGGGAGCTATTAACGTAAGATGATTAGGCAGCACTTTATTTCCTTTTCACATGATATATAATCGGAAAGGAAAAACACCTGCGATTTTATAGAAGAGGATTGGAAGGGAAGAATTCACTATTGCTGTCTTTTATGTATGTGTGTATAGCATGGCAGTTCATGCCTCATGACATTTTATCCATGCTCCCATCTTTCAGCTACGGGCTTGTATGGATCACCACAACATTGGTTTTTGTGCTCGCTTCCCTTGGCAACTGTGCCACCTACTTGATGAGCAGACGAAATGACCACAGTGTATCATGGGTATTTGATGTCAACTACATAAATGTGGCTGCAGGCTCCATTTATGGTTATGCACTCATAGTTCCGCTGGGATATTACTTTTTGTTTCAATACTTGGGTTCAAGTGCTAGTCTTATACGCTTCTGGTGCTTGTGGGGATATTCCCTTTTCGTTTTTATCCTGGCTTCCGTGAGTATTACTCTTACCCATCACCATAGTTTGAATCACTGTATAATATTCAGTTCTAACAAATTCCAAGCTTCTGCATAGGGCTCTTAACTGTTTCTGATGATTATATTTCTCATGTCTCTTTGACCCAATCTTATGTTCAACACTTGTTTCTCCTGAGATGTGCAGTTTCTGTTGATTATCCCATTGGAGTTTCTACGGTGGATTATCATATTGATTGCGGGCACTGCATCGGCCACTTTTGTTAGTTTGAACCTCAGATCCTACATACAAAGCAACGACCTCATGATTGTGGCTGTATCAGCATTCGTTCTCCAAATGGGATTGACAGTCTTCATCAAAATCTGGTTCTTCCCATAGCTCTATAATGAGTATGCCATGAAAAGGCTTTCGTTTTGGTCGGTCTGTATTGAAGAAAAATTGACATCATTAAGCCTTGAATCTGTCGCTGCTGTTATGAATGGTTAATTCCGAGTCACAAGCAAGACAGAGGTTGGTTAATTTGTTTGTTTGTTTGTTGGTTGTTTCTTTGACATCTATTGCAGGTCTAGTTTAGATTAACTCGTTGATATATGTGGTATGAATATGATATTAAAAACAAAAATGAAAAATGAGTACTGCTTGTATTTGGTTTAGTTCTTCCACTCATTGAATTTGTGTGACTTTTAGAGAGATTAAAAAATGAAAAATACAAGTCATAGACAATAAAAAATGAGTACTGCTTGTATTTGGTTTTGTTCTTCCACTCATTGAATTTGTGTAACTTTTATAGAGATTAAAAAATAAAAAATAATACTACAAGTCATAAACTAGATTTGACAGTAGGTGGATTTGAAATTTGTCCTTATAATCGATAATGATCAAATAAAAGATAGGTTGTTTTTGTTGTCTATGGTGCTGCTGCTAAATTGTTGGAGTCAATAACCCCGCCTTTCCACTCAACAATAAGCATGCTACAATTAAACAATCAATCAATTATAATGAGCGAATATGTAATACGCCCTCCGTTTTGATTTTTTTTTTTTTTTAAAAAATAAAAGTTTGATATTTTCAATTTATGAGATTTAGACAAGAAGATTGCACTTGATTATATTTTATTTTATATAGATTGTTAAAAAGTCATCAATGAATAGTAATTACTATGTAAACGTAACATTTTAAAAAAATAGAGGAATTATATATTTGTCAATTAAAGGGGCGTTTGGTTCAGGGATCTGAGATTTCCACTGGAAATCTTTGGTAGGGAATGAAACTGACAATGTTTGGTTCGGAGCATGTTTTCATGTGGGAATGTAATTCCCACATGGAGGGCAAGTAAATCTTAGATTATCACCTCCACTTTACCTACTTTTATATATTAATTTAACTTTTATACCCTCACTTTTTTATACTTATTTTATTTTATAAATTTTTTTGGTAAACTTTTATTTTATAAATTTGGATACTTGTATTCTAAAAAATAATAAATATATGAAATTTAATTTAAAAAAATTAATTGAAAAATTTTAAATTATTTAAACATATTTTTAATATATATTCTCATATTTTAATATATATATATATATATATTCATATTTTCATAAAATTTACTTTTCTTCTATATATAAAACAAAATACTAAAGATTTAAAGACATTAAATAAGTAATTATCATACAATAAATTACATGTAAAGAATTTTCAATATTTTAAAAAATAAATTGGTTTAAATATTTTTATTGTGCAGCAAAATGACATATTTATAACATTCATTCAATTGAAATTCAATGACATTATGGTAAATTAATTAGAACTAGAAATCTGAGATTCCCAATCTAACCAAACGCAATAATCTTAAAAAATCAAAAAATAAGATTCACAGTAATCTCATATTCATAGTAGTCTTATATTCTCAGCAATCCCATTCCCACTGATAATCTAAAATCACTCCAACCAAATGCACCGTAAATGTTTTAAACATTTAATACACCCCCAAAAAAAGGTACGGAACTTACTGAAAATTGTAATGCGAGTTCTAAATAAATTGAAATTCTAGCTATAAAAGAATTTGCACCGATTTATGGCGATGGGGACTTTCCCTAACTCTCAATCTTTAAGTTGGGGTCTATTTTTTACCCGGCATTCTATTCCTATATTTTATTTATTTATAATTTGTACTCCATCCGTTTGGAAATAGATTTAACATTTGCATAATTATTTATATTCACTGAGTAATTTCGATTCAAATTTTTAACATAGTTATACAAGATAAAATATAGTAAAGTGAGATCTTGTTAGATTTATCTAATTACGTAGTGTTTTATTGTATCAAACTTTTATAATTTTTACTCTTACACAAATTGAGATACTCCCTCTGTTTTTTTTAAGTTCACCATTAGCATAGTAGATACTATTCATTGAGTAACTTTAATTCAATTTTTTCATATAGTTATATAAGATAAAACATAGTCAAGTGAGATCTTGTTAGATTCGTCTAATCACGCAGTTTTGGAATATCAAATTTTTATAATTTTTACTTATATATAATATGAGATATTGATGATTGAAAATTTGCATTGAATTGTGTGCAGTGCAGGATGGGTGAAGTTAAAAAAAAATGAAGGGAGTATTAAGCATTAAAAATGTGTATTGAATAACGTGAAACACAGGAAGGAATGTTACAAGTTTTTAAAAATGGATGGAATATGTTATGCTCCACCATCAGTTCTTCAAAATTTATTTTTTATTTTTTTTAAATCAGTGTATTTATATTTTAAATACGAAGTACAGTATATACAGATTATTGGACCCCGCAGACATTCAAAATACCAGATGCAACCAGCCGATCAGGCGGGAGTGCGGGACCTCGTCTTTATCTAGAGCAACCGCTAGAGACAAATAAATCTCTGTAGATTTGGACACGCGTCGTCATCACCCGATAGCTAGTTAGGTGAAGCCCTCACATGATTTATCTAAATTAATTCCTTGAGTAGTAGTACTATTCTTTAAAGTAATCAGGACCAGCCTCCAGGTTCAGTGTATACTGGAGTAATTTTTTAATTCTCATGTTATTCCTATCGTTCATGCTGCATGCTACTCTTCATATGAAGTACTTCATTACCCTACTATATTGTTAGTTTTAAATTAGGTAATACTATTAAATTTAGCCTATAAAAGATTTGAAAGGTTACGTGAGAAATGGAAAAAATTGAATTTGAAAAGAGAACAATGACCGGAATCGGAGAGAAACAAAATTGAAGCTGGGTAACGTAAAATGGATTTGATTGAGAAGAAACCAATTGTAATGTGCAGAAAGAAGCTTCAAATTGAGTTGGAAAAAACTTCTGTTCAGGTACGCATTTAATGAATTAAGACTACATATGAATGCTACTCATGACCTTTTGAAGCCTTTTAGAAAACAATTATAGGAAATCACAAAAATATAACACATCATTAAAGACAATTCTAAAAACCAAGAAGAATGATAATAATGCGGTACAGAAGAATGATAATAATGCAAGCAGATAACCTTATTTATTTATTTATTTTGTTTGTAAAGTTATGCATTTACTTTAGGTAACTAGCATGCCGAAATCGAATCTTTTAATGGTCAGCTGCTTCAATATTTTGGATGTCTATGCCTCAGAAGGGATAATACATCACGACCAAAATGATCCATTTACCCACATATCATTATCGTTTTAACATAACAAGCCACTTGCTGACTGCCAAATGCCAATCAGGCTTATTTTGATTAATTTATTTGCCAATCAATCACGACTCCACCCCGCTGGCATACCTTGCGTGCCAACTGTAGCATCGGAAATTTTACATGCGGGTCACATTTCAAAATTGAAATGTCCAGCCCGGCCCACAATTACGTTAACCATTATTGCGGAGCAAGTACGTGGCTCGGTGCATCCTATCCACCCACGTGTCGGTCATCCATTGCACAGGGGGTGTGGTACAAGGTGAAGGATATTTTACTACTTTCTCTTTTCTCATATAAATGCTCCACTTCTGTATTTCACGCAGTCTAAGACACATTTTTAAATGTTTATAACTCAAAATATATATAAGTAAAAATTATAAAAATTTGATATTCTAAAACTATATCATTAGACGAATCTAACAAGATCTCACTTGACTATGTTTTATCTTATAGAATTATGTGAAAAAATTAAATCAAACTTACTCTGATGAATAGTTACCACCATGCAAATGGAACACTTAACGGAGGAAGTATTATACAGTGTACTCTATGCATTGCGCCATGTGCAAGTGCATATCTCCCCCTGTATATTCAAAAGGTACAGACGGTCACGTGTCGCCCCATTTTCTCTGCTTTTTTCCTCCCACGGATAACAGATACCCTCAACTCTCACGTCTCTTCTGTTGCTGATTCTACGGGAGCAAGCGCATACTGCGACGACTTAACCTCTTTCATCCCCGGCGTCGCGGCTATGGATTCTACTCGTGCATTTGTCAGGGACGTCAGGCGCGTCGTCATCAAGGTGGTGGTTGTTTCTAGTTTGTTCTTTTTGTTTATGTGTGTGATTAGTGAATGTGATTTGTAGTTTGTTTCTATATCTGTTTTTTTGGATTTTGCTTCTGCATTTTCGTTGTTAACCGTGGACTGATGACTGATGAGAGTACTATAGTTTAATGTTCTCTGCGTGTGTTTGACATCAACTTAATAATAAGCTTTCGATAAGGATTTATTTCTTTATTTTGGTGAAAAAGCTAGCAGCGCAGATTCACTTAAGTTAGGTGTTCTTTTAGAGACTTTTGGAAATCCAGTATTGCTTTTATGTGATACTATGTATTTTGATGTTTATTTTAAATTTATTTTAATTTTTTTTAATTATGATTCAGCTAAGTTTCCACTCGATGATGGCAAGAGAAAATTTTCTTTGAGAATGTTCAACCTTATATGTTATTGCGGAAGTTGTTCGTTACTGCTGACAGAGTTGCTGGATTCTGAAACTTGGACTAAGTTGTAGTAGTGATTAATAAATTATCTTACAACTATTCGTAACTCACAGCCGTTAGGATTTGGGACATAACAAACTTCAAGATTTTGCCTCTGCATGTTCTGAATTAATGTTCTCACAAAATGTGTAAACTGCTGCTCTGTCTAATTCTCAGCCCAAAACATCGTTGGATGTTGATGAATGTTGACAATAATGAGAAAATATATTCAGCACTTGTGCTGAAAGTTCAATGGCTGAATGGAATGGTGCCATGATTATTGATTAGCCATCTGGAAGAGTAGGGCATAAGACATGGAATTTATGATTCTGGTTAAATTGTCAGATCATTTTCTTCCTGTGGAATATATAATGCCATTTTTCATTTGTTAGTTTCACTGATATTTAAATTTCTTTTTGTCAAGGTTGGAACTGCTGTTGTCACTCGATCCGATGGGAGACTAGCAGTTGGAAGATTAGGAACACTTTGCGAGCAGGTCCCCTTGGAACTATATACATCTTTTCCCTTATGTTAAATGATGTATCCATGGAGATCTTCTAATATGTAACCTGATTATTGCAACTGAATTGCAGATTCAAGAACTCAACTCACGAGGTTATGAGGTTGTTCTGGTGACATCAGGTGCTGTTGGTGTTGGTCGACAGCGACTGAGATACCGGAAATTAATCAATAGGAGGTTTGTGTGTGTTTTGACTTTTAGTCCCTGTCACCTAGAATTTTATAGAAGGATAGGGTACTAAGGTATTTGCCTTCTGAAGTACATCCTAGGATCTTAGAGTTTCTAACTAAACGAGTCTAAATTTCAGATCATACGGTTACAACGTTTCAGAGACCTTGAAAGATTATTTATTTTAATGTCCAGTAATTATGCAACCCGCTGTTCCATTAAATTATTTATTCCCATTGCTCTACGCAATTTTTTCAGCTTTTCAGACCTTCAAAAACCCCAGATGGAACTTGACGGGAAAGCTTGTGCTGCTGTTGGACAAAATGGTCTTATGGCTCTATATGATACTCTGTTCAGCCAGGTTAAATCGTTATTGCAGCTTTAATTTGATCTATGTGTAGGATAAAATCTTTTTGAGTATAATAGTGCTCTTGTCATGATACTACGTTATTTTACTATTTTATATTTGTAAATTGCAATTAATCCTGATTTTCATCTTCATACAGTTGGATGTGACTTCGGCACAACTTCTGGTTACTGACAATGATTTCAAAGAGAGAGCTTTTAGGAAACAACTCAGTGAAACTGTTCACTCGCTGTTGTCTCTGAAAGTGGTCCCCATGTTTAATGAAAATGATGCAATGAGTACAAGGAAAGCTCCTTATGAGGTGAATTTATCTCTAACTCAATTTTCATCGCAAGAAACAGTTTGTTTCTGGAAGAGTTGCTTGCATCTGCTTCAAAAAGTTGTTCGGACACAATTTTTTCCCATGCATGTCTATACTTACTACATTTCTGAGTAGAACTGCCTTTGGTGAATTTTTTGCAAGTGCTTATTTACTCAATTTGATGCTTATACTAGAAACAACTTCTAGAAGAATTGCACATATATCGCCCCATAATCGAGACAAGTGTACCCTCATTTTTTTCCACTGGCTAGTTTATGCTTCTTATTTACCTGAGTATACGATGTTGTTGCTTGTGTTGAGTGATCTTTCCTTAGTTCCCACTACTTATCATGATGAAGCACTTGGTAAGCTTTTTCCCCTCATTTCATTTATTCTACGTGTGACATGCCGTTTCTTTTGCTAATTCTTTAAACTGACCAACTGAATCTTGCAGGATTCTTCTGGAATATTCTGGGACAATGATAGCTTAGCTGGTCTACTAGCACTGGAGCTAAAAGCTGACTTGCTCATTCTGTTGAGTGATGTTGATGGCCTTTATACTGGTCCACCCAATGACCCACAATCCGAACTCATTCATACATACATTAAGGAGAAACATGAAGGGGCAATAACCTTTGGAGACAAGTCAAGGGTGGGAAGAGGTGGCATGACTGCTAAAGTAAAATCTGCAGTTTATGCTGCTGATGCTGGCATCCCTGTTATCATCACCAGGTAAATTGCTGCTGAACAACCAAAACAAACAGTTTGCTAACCTGACTCATGCTGAGTATTACTTCTATAATTTATCAAAATTTAGATTAGACACACTTGCTGATCCCTTGTAAATATTTCTGTCAAAACTAAGGTTAAGCAATCATTTCTGGTCAATAATATATTGCTACATGCATCCGTGAGAGGAGGCATTAAAAATACTATATTACAATACCATTACTAGTTTACGACTAAAGAGCATTCTGTCAAAGTCACCATTTGTCCATTTGAATATTAATATTCACATGTTACGTCCTTCAAACCCCCCAAGCAGTTTCCTGGCTCATCTAAGCTTTTATCATCCCTTCATCGTCACTTCTGCACGTTGTGTGATTTATTTCTTTTGTTTCTTCCGCCCTGGATCTTATCTCGCTCTCGGAATTCTGCCCACTCCCTCTGCGGCTGAAGTGGTTTTGCAGTTGACAATATTATCAAAGCTCTCGATGGTAAGCGTGTTGGCACACTATTTCACCGGGATGCAGAGACTAGGGACTCAAGAGGAGAAGATGCACGTGACATGGCAATAGCGGCCAGGGAAAGTTCATGACGACTGCAGGTAATTCATGGGAGCTTTGTTTAGCTTATGTTGAAGAAAGGCAAATGAGCAATTATTAGAATGATAATGTTGCTTTTTGCAGGTTATGTCTTCACAAGAAAAGTGCAAAATATTACTTGATGTAGCTGATGCTTTGGAAGCAAATGAGAAGTTGATAGCTGCTGAAAATGAAGCTGATGTTGTTGAGGCTGAGTTGGCTGGATATGAAAAATCTTTGGTAGCAAGGTTGGCCTTGAAACCTGGTAAGGTAAGATACTGGTACCAAAGTAAATGTGCTCTAGTAAGACAAAATTTTGGTTATGAATTTCATTCTCCCTAGATACAAGATATTTTTCTTTTTTAAAATCGTTTTTTTCCTTCATTTTTAAATAGATTTCAAGTCTTGCAAACTCTATACGTGTGCTTGCTAACATGGAGGAGCCTGTTGGTCGAGTTTTGAAGAAAACCGAGGTAAGGAAACAGGTTACTTGACTTTGTCTCTCTGTGGTAAAGTCACATGACTTGAATCCGGAGAATATGATGAATACTAGATAAAAATATAAAATAATAATAATATTATTATTATTATTATTATTATTAAGTGGTCTAATCGCCTTGTAGAAAACTGTTTGAGCTCTTAGTCAGATAATTGTAAGAGCCGTGTTCTAGAATGAAATAGCAAAGGGATCTTGGTCTGGTTTCGAATATTCATACTTAAGGGGAATGTCATGATACTCATATTCTGAGAATATTACTGCAGCTTTCAGAAGGACTTATATTAGAGAAGACATCATCTCCCCTGGGCGTTCTCTTGGTCATTTTTGAATCTCGGCCAGATGCACTAGTGCAGGTAAATCATACTACTATTCAACTCTGCATGTGGCAGTAGATAAAGAGGCAAAGAGCCATTTGGAATTGGGGAATTAGCTTTTTACTGATGTTAAAAGCAAAGTTATCAACTTCAAAGATTCCGGTCAGGGAAAATTTCCAATTTGGTCCTACAGGATAGACCTCTCCGGCCCATTTGTTGATCCCATTTTTTTTTTTTTGTTTTCTTTTTAAAAAATAAATAAATAAATTTGTCCCATTGAACGTGCAATTTTCCTTTTTATGTCATCTCGTTAATTTTTGTATGAATTAATTGTGTTTTTAATTAAATGGCGCAAATTTGCAATTTCTCCTTTTTTTGGACCCCAAAAAAAAATGTCATATAAGATAGGCGTAAATGCACTTTTTTATACCACGGGAAAGATTTTTTTTTTCCGGTAAAAGAGGAGGGCCGAAGCCTTTTCAACCCACGGGAAAGATTTAAATTGCTTGTAATTGCATATTGACCCCATTCAATGGTTATTTCGTTCGAAATTTGTGAGACCAAAAAAGAACTCCTGCGGGTGATCACTTTCAGGAGTGTACCTCAATTCTTCTGACTACTTTTCATGTAACTGTGTAGATATATATAATAATATATATTCTCTTTCTTATGTCCAATATTTTATTTTGGTGGATGTTATATACACCATGCAAAAATAAAACTTATATTGTAAAGTTTTCTTGCAAAATTCGGATAAATATGGGATATGCAAAGACTTGTTTTATGGTGGTTTTTGCAGCAATTTACATGTTTGAAAAAACCTATCAAGCATTTGAATGCAGCAAACTTTTTGTTATACTTCTGACCGTTAAAAACTTCTGTGCAGATATCTGCTAATTTTATGTATCACATGGTCCTTTAGTCCAAGTTCTTCTCATGAAGCTTGACTTGAGAAAATATTATAATTCCTACTCCGTGACCACGAGAGTTTTTTGCATATCAGTTTTGTATCCTCTCGTTATTTTGTTGAGGGTTGCTGTTTATTATATATAATGTAGCCATGACCTAAATTTCTATATTGATAGCAAGAGCAAATAACAGGTCTTGATTACAATGCCTTTGATTGATAAACAGATAGCTTCATTAGCAATACGGAGTGGTAATGGACTCCTGTTAAAAGGGGGAAAGGAAGCTCGACGATCTAATGCAATCCTACACAAGGTTTTAACTTAAGTGACATTTTTGTAGACTTACCAAATATGTCGGGGCTGAATGTATAACTTTGTGTTCCTAATTGATCCCTTCTTGTCATTAGGTAATCACATCTGCCATTCCCGAAAGCATTGGCCAGGGGCTAATTGGGTTGGTGACTTCCAGGGACGAGATCCCTGAGTTGCTTAAGGTAGCTTGATCTAAAACTGCTTTTCATCATACAAAACCTAGTTTTAATTTGAAAAGTATGATTGAGAACTGAAGTTTTGTACATTTGTTGCAAAGTTGGATGATGTAATTGATCTTGTGATTCCAAGAGGCAGCAACAAACTCGTCACTGAAATTAAGACTTCAACAAAGATTCCTGTTCTAGGTCATGCTGGTGAGAAAAATTAACTTCAGATGGCTACGTGTGTGTAATATATCCGATCAAGTGATCATACATACAATATACATGGAATTAACTGTGTTCTTTCCTCCCAGATGGTATCTGTCATGTTTATGTGGACAAGTCTGCGAGTAGGGATATGGCAAAGAAGATTGTTTTGGATGCAAAAACTGATTATCCTGCTGCCTGCAATGCCATGGTAGGTTGAATTCCACAGGGAAGTCATCTTTATTAAGCAATGTTAACATGTATGATTCTTGGTCAAGGAAACACTGCTTATTCACAAGGACTTAGTGCAAGATGGCTGCCTCAACGAACTTGTGGCAGAGCTTCAATCTGAAGGTTGGACTTCTTAAGTGATCATCTCCTCTTATGTCCATATCCCATTATCATGTTTCAAAATTGTGATTCAGTAAGGGTCGCTGCAGTGTCGTTTAAGATAATAATAATATTATATGACACTCATGAGAGATGATTTACATAACATGATTGTATCATGCAATTAAAATGCACACATTGGCTCATCTTCTCCTGCGCTTGGCTTGTGATTCTTGACATGCTAGTTTGGACAGAATTCTTAAAGAACAGATGTGGTCATATTCTTGTTTTATTACAACTATCTCACTTTCCAACTTCTGTATGAGGATTTTCTTCGATACTTTTGGTAATTGAATTATGGAAATCAGATTAGAAGCCTTTGCTTTTGGAAAAAGAGAAACCACAAGTTAGCTAAACCGTTGCTTTGATCTGCTACTATTTCAGGTGTGACAATGTTTGGTGGACCTCGAGTGAGCTCTTTACTAAAAATTCCAGAGGCAAATTCTTTGCACCATGAATATTGTTCTCTCGCTTGCGCTGTTGAGATTGTGGATGACGTAAATGATGCCATTGACCATATACATCAGCATGGCAGGCATGGATTTTAAATTTTCAATTGTTCTTGCTTTTGTTCTTACCCAATCTTGTGCCGACCTTGCTTAGTTTAACTACATTTGCCAAACTCAAACACAGCAATATTCTCTCGTAATTGCAGTGGGCATACTGACTGTATCGTAACTGAAGATCCTGAAGTTGCGGAAGTCTTTTTACGCAAAGTTGACAGGTGATCACTTGTTTATTACTTTCGGTGCGCTAATGTTTATTCGTAGGTTTCATTTACACGGGTTACCAAAAACATGAACTTGACAAACTTGTTCTTATTCAACATTAATTATTATCCTATTATTATGTTTGAATGCATTAAAATAAAGATAAAATAGAATACGAAAATTATTTTAAAAAAAGACAAATATTTGGAAGCAGTATCATCTTAAAAGACAATCAATCACAACGGAGGAGTTCGATTCTAAAATGGGTTTGGCTGTTAGGCCCCCATTCCTACTGAAAAGGAGTTCGATTCTATTTGATCCATGCAATCAGTGAATCTAACAACGTGCTTTAAATATTTCAGTGCTGCGGTATTACACAATGCAAGTACAAGGTTTAGCGATGGCTTCCGTTTTGGATTAGGTGCAGAGGTATGCCACTGCAATATCATTTTCCCCTGGTACATTTTTGAAGAAATTCATGATTCATTCGGTCTCATTTCTTTTTATATTCGCTATTGCTTGATAGGTTGGCATCAGCACAAGTCGCATCCATGCTCGTGGCCCTGTAGGAGTGGAAGGATTGCTAACTACCCGATGGTGCATCTCCAACTCATCTTGTTTTTTTTTTCCTTTCCTTTCTTGGTATACAGTCTCCAGCACTCATGCACCGACATTAAATTTGTCTTGAAATGATGCAGGCTTGCAAGAGGAAGTGGACAAGTGGTAAATGGTGATAAAGGCGTTACATACACTCACAAGGACTTGAGTCCATCCTGAATGGCAGCTTTTTGAATCATCAATGATCGCGTCTAGACCGAGTGGCTACGGAACTTTACCTGTACCGTTGCTGCAGCTGTCTCATTGATCATCTGCTATGTCCTTCAACTATCGGGTAGATGTTTTCTTCAAGAAACTTCTATGGATCAGATTTTCTACATTTAGATGTAGATCTGCCCTGTCCATTCCCACATGCTACAAATTTATATTTTCAGCCAGAAAAATTTTATTTCTTAAGACATTTTCAATGCGCATGGTCTTTAGATGGTGGGGGTATCATTTTATGGGCGATGTATTTTATTATGGTAAAATTAGTTTGTGCTGTCGGGTGTTCAATAACGAGAATTGAGATTTGCCCCTCCTCCATATGGAGTTTGCCTACCTTATCTAATTCATTGGAATTTGGAAATCGTATTGAATTTTTAATTCTGAGATAGAACATTTGATTAATTACGATTATTTGTTAGAACGTATAGAATCGAATTGGATTAGTGTTAGGGAGATCATTTTGGTCCGTCTAATTGCTTTATGCTCATAAATTGGAGGATTAAAAATAAATAAAAGTAGTAATTAAACTTATTAAAAATATATTTTAAATGATTTTCTTATTTAATAATAATAATAAGTAAATGACTTAATTCTAAACAACCACATTGTGGGGGAGAAGATATTCCATTTGTTTGGAACAGTTTAGCTTCAAATATTCTACATTTTTAATTTATGTAGTATATATACCTCCATGAAATAGGGTAAAAGGGAACATCAAAAAGATGGGGGAGAAGTGGGAAACGGTAAAACAATAAAATTGCAACCACATTCCTCACTGAACTCATTTGAATATGATACTCATACCTAATAGATATCGTTATGAAAATGTCTTAACCAAATCAGAGCAAAATATATTTGTCCACAGGTTCTTCCAAAGGGGGTGGGGGGAAACTCCCACGGAAATTAATTCAATCCCTAAACCGGTAAACCCTACTCTTGAACAAATTCCTTGATTTTCTTCAACCAAGTTATATATTCTCTGCTGTCTTTTTCTACCATGTACCCGTGCAAGAAATTAGTCACACTGGGTTTGATTCCTCGTATCTCCAGAAACCTGTGGAACCCCTTCTGCAAATTCTCATCAAGATCCCTGAAAAAGGAAGCAAGGTCGGTTCATTTTAAGCACAAAATTCCAACTGAGGTCCCAATCTCTAGAATAACACTCCCACGATATTAAATAGAACTCACGCAAAGTCAGGGCCCTCATATGCTATTTGATCCTCCGATTCTGTGGGATTTCTGACGGTCAAGCTGTCGATGGTGATCTCATCGGGGTATGCAGAGCAACCAAACTCCAAAAAGGGTCCGCCATTTTTGGAGACTTTAATAACCAGTGTCATACTGGATTGATTTCCCCTTGCCCCTCCTTCATCATCGCCATCATCATCATCATTCTCCTCACCAGTAATGAGAGGCATGTAAACCTCAGCTGTTATTGTCTCACCATGATGGTCAGCAGTCAGGGTTATCGTCTGTTGCCCAGGATGATCCACAATTTTAAAAGGGAAATCCTTTGGAACCTCCTCACCCTGTATATCAATGAATAGAAACAAGAAAATTGTAATGATTCCGTCTAATTGAGCCACACACCAAACAAACAAACAAAACCAAAAACACCAGGGATGTGGCACTGCTTAAACTTTGCACAGAATGGTAAGGTCAAAGCTATTTACGACTTTAGAAATGCCTAACACTACGCTTGTGAGCGATCACACTTCAGCAAGAAACCTAAAGATTATTGGATTCAAGGAAATACTGAAGACCGATTTCAATATATATTTTTGGTGGTGGTGAATAAATTTTCACTGGGAAAACTTATATTCTATTGTTTCTTGCCCAGTGAAATAGTTCTGATTAAACTAATGTGACGAAACTAGTGAATCCATACAGCAAATAGAACACCAAATGGAATTATCAGCACATTTACACAAACGCTAAAGACCTTATCTGACACCAAAAAGGTGTACAGAATTTACCATATAGAAACAATTATCAGCCATGGAAGAACTAAAGAGTTAAAAACTAAAAACTAAAAACTAAAAAAAAAAAAAAAAATGAAAGTTGAAGAAAGAAATCCGCCAGCAAACGGGGGAAACTAGTTACAGTCTCCCAATTCCCAAACAAACACCAAACAAAGCAACTAAACAAGCATTCAAGACAATTCAGATACAATTAAGTAAAGTAAGGAAACAAAACCTCATCCCCTTCCTGAGACTCCTCGGCGTACTTAATCTCTGACTCAATCACTCGGAGTAGTCCATCATCGGTGCTTGTCTTGGTGGAGTATTGGGGAATAATTGAAGGAAATGGCTTCCACAGGATGTTTCGGCGGCTGCAACTGACGGCTGCAGAAACCGCAGAGGTTGGGTGATGGTGCATACATCTTTGGCTTCCGGCGCAAACTCTAAAAATCGAAGGTGCTATACGCGATGCCGATCTACGAATAACGTTGTTGAGAGCCATGATTATGCAGGGAAAGGTGAGAGAATTGCTGATGGATTGGCGAGAGAGCAGTGAAGAGTCAAGGAAGAGTTTTGTTTATCGCAACAGGAAGGAACCGCATGAAAAGGGTTTAGGGTTTTGCGCATCTGATGGGTAAAATCGTCATTGTACATTCACCGGGTCAGTATTTCCATTTCCAAAGTGCAAACTGCAAATTAAACAAATTTTGAGGTACTAGGAATTGAGGGAAATCATTTATTTATTAGGTGAATTTATAATCGTCCCAATGACACTATGACCAAGTTGTGAAGTCAATTCATTCATTCAATTATGATACATAATTTCATAAATCAAACTCTTTAATTAAGTGTATGAGATCACGATAGTATTTGTCCATGGCTGAAAATAGAGGCAGTATTGTTGAAACAAAAGCAAGAGGCCATTGTTGGGAAAATAAAGAAACGTGGGTGTTGTACTGTCCATTAAAAAGCAGCCACAATATGTTGCGTTTTGGAATTGGGACTTGGGAGTATATTCATTCCTCTTGGGCCTCGGCTCTTGTTAGTTAGTTATAGTAGAAAAAGTCACATACTCCTCTACCAAACTTTAATACTAGTTCGTTGCAAAACCACCGATGTGGGACTCTTCCCTCGATATGCATATTTATAAGTAATACTACTCCCTATGTGGTGCAAAAGAAATGCATTTTGTTTGTTGAATAGAAGTACTTTCTTGAAGGTCGCTTTTCGGTCCCAATCGCAATACAATATTCAAAATCCCCAATTCCCAATTTGTCCTAATTCTGAATTCCCCTGCAGTCCTGTACCCTGTTGTTATAGACTGTAGTTGTCTCCTTCACACACAGCCAAACCGATGGTGGAGCTCATCGGAGGTCCAGGCCGGATGAGTGGCCTCATACTGAGGATCGGTCAGTGCCTATTCGCAGCTGCATCCGTTGGAGTTATGGCGTCTGCTTCCGGATTCACCATCGCCACTGCCTTCTAGTAATCCTTTTTCATTCGCACTTGTAATTCAGCACAATCCTAAAGCTAATTTCATTCACAATCCTGTTAGGTTTTGATTCTTTTTCGTCCTGATGCAAAATAACCTATCGTCTCGTCTCAAAATTAGGTCACGACGGATTCCTTCTTGCTTGTTTGTTTCAGCTTTTCATTTCTGGTTTTGCAATTTGGAAACTCAAAACACACTTCATTCTGGAAAACTTTGCTGATCATTTGCGATCGATGTTTCTCTTCTTTATGTGCATTGCAGTGTCCATACTTCCTTCGCCCTTTTTACGGTTCTTCAGTCACTTGCTGCATTTCTAAATTCTAACCCCTCTGAATTTTGGCTGCTCTAATACAGATCGGAGTTTGTCCACTATTTAAAGAATCATGATAAGTCCAATCATAAATAATTAGTGTAAAGTATAATGATGATGATGATCTTGTCATAGTAGTTAAAAATTGCGATGTCCTCTTGCTAACATGTCCTGTTCTGTTAGCTACTTGATCCCGTCAATGGGGCTCCAAGCCTTGTGGAGCTTTGGGCTCGCCTGCATTGACATCCATGCATTGAGATTCAACTTGGACCTCTACAACCACTTTGTAGTCAGCCTGTTTCTTGTTGGCGATTGGGTAATTAGCAACCCCAAGATTTTCATTTTCTGTTCATCAGTCCTCCATGTTTGAAGTTAACAATTGAATTCATGGTATTCATTTGTGCAGGTGACTGCAACTCTATCTCTTGCAGCAGCAAGTTCTTCAGCAGGTGTGATGGTTCTCTTTGCTCGGGACACAAACTTCTGCAGTATGATGAAGGAGCGTTTATCGTGTGGCATGTTTGAGGTTGCCATCGCTTTTGCTTTTGCTGCCTGGTTTTTACTTGCTGCATCTTCTTATGTCACTTTTTGTCTTGTGGCTTCCATTTGAAAACAAATTTTGGTTGAATTCACCTTTTCTTTTTCTTTTTTTTTTCTACACGAGAGAAGGCTGTGTTTGGTTTCAGTGTTTGTATATATATACTGTTAATTAGGATATGGGGAGTGCGTACAAGAAAGAGTTCAATTCTTTCTTCTCAAGTAGTACATATCAAGTTTGCAATTTCGTGTCTATAGAATTTCAACTTCAGCTCAGTTCATTTAGGGAAACAGATTATATTTTACTATAGATCCCATTATTTTGGTACCGCAGATTTGTTGTCGCAATTTAAAAAATAACAAAAGTTTGTGCATCCAAAATCCTTTATTATTTAAACAAGTTGTGCAACAAAAGGCCTTGTAACCAATAGAGAAATTAACAAGCTGTTAGCTTTCTGTGTTCGAGCAATGACAAACCAAGCTAAGCAGCTTGCAGCCTACACAAGCCCGTCAGGAAAAAAGAACTGCAAGAACTTGTGAACAGGCAATCTCCAACGTATTAAATCTACATATAGATGTACCAAAAACAGAGTAGTCTGACAATTAATTACCTTATTTTCATATACACAACAAATCAATTCAACAAAACGTACTTATAATCTTAATTGACTCGATATCCTGACAGGGACTAGTTTTTACAGTTGGACAAGGCCAAAATATTACAAACCAAAAAGTCACCCACGCAAATAAACACCACAACACAAGAAAACTACCCCACTGTGACAAACAAACATAGGAACTATAGAAAACATCAGTAATGGCAATCAATCTTACATTACAATCTCTGGCTTCAAGATGCTCGACTTGATCTCCTTGTGAGGCAACACAACTCCGCCATTGCTATACACTTCATCACCAACATGAACATCTTCTCCGAGTATGGTCATGTTCTCCACGCGCGCCCACTGACCGACTGTAGAGTGCCACCCAATGATGCTGCTTGAAATGCAGGCATGTTTCTTGATACGGACTCCTCGCATGACTGTGCAATGAGACAACCTCACACCAGATTCAATGACACAGCCAGGGCCTATTGCAACGTCAGGGCCAATCAAGCATCCCTCGCCAATTTTGGCACTCTCATCAACCAAGACGTTCCCAATTATGTGAGCCCCGGAGGCAAGCTTTGGAGATGACAGCTTTCTTAAGGAACTCAGGTAGAGTCGCAGACCACTGATGTAGTCTCTTGGCTGTCCGATGTCCATCCAGAAACCAGGCAGTACCATTGCATACAGCTTTTTAGCTGCAGCAATTTTCGGGAACACCTCTTTCTCAATGGATGTGGGGCGCAGCTGAATATAGTCAAGAACTGAAGGATTGAGCAAGTAAATGCCAGCATTGATCTTGTTGCCCACAAATAATTTTGGCTTTTCTACAAACTTCTCAACCTGCCCGGTGGATTCTTCCATAACAACAACACCATATTTTGAAGGTTCGTCCACCTATACAGATAAGTAAAGTAATGATTTTTCTATCGTATCCATATGTCAGCATGTATAAATATATATCATTCTATTGAGAATTGAATGTGCATTTACCTTGGTTACCATGATGGAAGCTTCTCCTCCATGGGATTTGTGAAATTTGATCATCTCTTTCAGCGGGTATTCACTGATAACATCGCTGTTAAGTACAAAAAAGGGTTCACCAGATTCATCAATAAGTTTGTCCCTAGCCAGAGCAAGGGGACCTGCAGTTCCAAGAGGCTCAGTCTCTTGCGAACATGTAATCTTAATACCAAGTTTTGCTTCAAAATCCTTCAAGAAGTTCAGCATCACCTATAAATTGTCCATCGTGATTATTAATTAACTGAAAAGGCAAAATCTATAAAGGTGGAATTTTGTGCTTGCAAGAATATGGCCCCATTATAAGTTTACCTCTGGCTGATAATTGATTGCCAAAACTACCTCAGTTACCCCGACAGCCTTGAGGGCTTCTATCTGATTCAATGTTCATTGAATTTGGTCAAAACTTTGTGGAAAAAAACAAAAACAAAACAAAACACCACAACATGGTTTTGCTTGATACTGGAATGAAGGGTAATCAAACACACAAACAAAAGTAATAATAAAAAAAATTTAAAAAAAAAAAAGAATTTTTTTAAAAAAAATATCCACTTTTTATGGATTTTTATCAGAAGTTGGAGATAACTTGAGGCGTTGTCAATTAACTCCTTGTGGGAAATGGTTGCTTACCTATGATCTAAATACTCTCTGGCTAAGTAGAATAAGTAGAAACCAAGAAATTTTGTGGAATTATTCACACACAAAAGTTGAAATTCATTAGAAGGGAAAAATATGCTGAAATTTGATCCACAATCCAGATCAGATACAAAGAATGATATTCAAAAACCAAGAAGGTCCAGGAGAAAACAGTTACAGATTGGAAAAATTTACTAAAAGCATAAGGATATAGTTAAACGTTCTACAAACAAGAAAAAAAAATATATACATATAGTACCTGATGCAAAATCATGGGCTTGTTGGCAAAATCAACAAGTGGTTTCGGCACACTTAACGTCAATGGCCTCAATCTAGTCCCAAACCCTCCAACAAGAATTAGTGCCTTCATATTTGCCTGTAATTTTCCTTAGTGATCAACCTTGGAAAGACAGTGATATCAATATCTATGTATATATACACAAATGGAATTGAATCTGTCTCCGCTCTATTTATGCTTGCAAGATAGGATGAAAACACCAATCAAGAAAAACTCTAAATTGGCATCTTTAATGTAATAATACTAAATATTATACTCTCAATGAAGTTCTTGGATCTCTGCATAAACTAGCTTTTCCTAAGAGTGACACAAATGCAACATGAGGATGTATGATAATACGCACTAACTTGAGTTGGAAAGAGAAAGGACATTTAAAGTTGAGGTAGGCATATACGCGGTAATATGAATATAATTTTTTTAATTAAAAAAAGAAAAAAAGAAAAAAGAGAAGTTGATGAATAGTCCATAAAATCCGTATGAAAGGTTTAACTGAAAGAAAGAATTCAAGCAATGCACAGGCTGGATTGCGCATTAGATTAAAAGATTCAAAGAATTTCTTGTGGGCTTTCCTTGCAGTATTTGCTAACCGAATTTGCTATTCAGTAAATGGAAAAGTATTTGAAAAATTCTGATAACATGTTACATTGTACTAAAACTATGTAATGGCATAAACCATATAGTATTAATTAGCAAGACTCCTATAAAACATGATCCACTATTTCATGGTTCCTTTTTAGGGAAAGAAGAAAACGAAAAAAATAAATAAATGTTGCTACCGAGTACGAACAGAATGCAGAACTTCGAGTGATAAGGTAAATGAACCATCAATCTAAACGTGCTTGTTTTCCTTACTGACGGAAGATAAATTAAAG
Organism: Hygrophila difformis; assembly: GCA_030278955.1. NCBI lineage: Eukaryota > Viridiplantae > Streptophyta > Magnoliopsida > Lamiales > Acanthaceae > Hygrophila > Hygrophila difformis. Next base: position 11,561,922 of record JAOANR010000007.1, read on the forward strand.
GGGGCATTTCTAACCTATCAAAAGATGTTGAGCTTCTGCTAGAATTACTGATGCAGTGACATATCAGGAATCTAACTTGAAGGCGAGCCGAAAAGGAAACAACAAAGATCCAGGGCATAGTAATCTTAAGATGTTCTCCCAAGTGAAGCTATTAAATGAAACGACCAATTATAATATTCAATTCCTTCGGACTACTTGTTCATGTTCATAAAGGGCTCAATTAAAATAATAAACAAACTGAGCTTCAACAAGAATGTTGATTCACCAAGCAATGGCACACAAACATATATGTAATGTTTAATGAAGTGAACCAAACATAAACCAACACATACGATTTGGTGTTTGTAAATAATTAAACAAATTTGATCAGCTAAAAGCCAAAACTTGAACCCTATTTCAAGCCAATACGTTACCCAATTTAGTAAGATCACGGTTTACAGGCATACTGAGTACACAACTCAAAGAAAAAACTCCATCCATGATGATAAGGCCATGGCACCTCACGCCAAGCATAAAACCAATACACATGAAGAAATAATGAGATAAAAAGCGTAAGCAACAGTAACTAAAGCATAAATAGAACAATGAACTCATCGATTTGAACCTCAATTATCAAGCAAGATCTCTTTGATTTGATGAACAGGATATCCGAAGCTATTACCACCACTAATTAGATGCTTACAATGTGAATCCAACAAGAAAAAAGATGTGATTCAAAAGCAGGATGCAGCAATCAAAAACTTAGAAGCAATCCTGATTCAAACACAACGGGATCATAGTGCCTGGACCATAATTCTATCGCGTAATCAAATCCATCAGCTTTCTAAAGCTCCAAAATCAATGAAGAAGAAAAACACCGTATATAATAAAATTATGTAACAGTGCAGCAATAACCGGCACAATTACGGAGACAATTAAGGCACAAACACATCCACATTGTTATAATTCCAAAAAAATAAACAAATTACAGGATGAATGTCAACGGCGCGCGCAGATCACAGGAAACATGAATTGCGAAGGAAAAAGAAACGCAAATATTAAAAATGGATCAATGTACTCCAGACCTTTTGGGTAAGAAACAACACCAGATCCAGGCGAACGGAGAAGTCAGTGACCGAAACCGAAAAGATCCCTTTCGTAATTAATTTCCCTCCGTTGGCGACAAAACCCCAACGGCTGAAGGTGTCGTCAGGGTGTCTCTTCTCTCCTCTCCTCGCCTCTCCTCTGTATACGCGAGAGTTGTGTGTGGATGTATGTATATGTGTATGTACTAATGTACATATGTGAGTGCATAGTACATCTGTGTCGGTGCGGTGGAAATTTCTAAATAGAGTAACGAATGGCTTTTCGTAGCATTAATAATAATTATCAAGAGGAAATAAACAGCTCAGCTGTGGCCTGTCCTCTGCCTTCTCTGCCTTCTCTGCCCTTCATTTTATCTACTCCTACATTCTAAATCTTCTGCATATACTACATAATAGTACTACAAGTACTTCATGAAGTAATAATAATACTCCCACTCTCGAAAGGATTCATCCTGTTTTAAACGATAATACATCTCTTACGTCGTACAGTATCTATTTAAATTTACTTTTAAAAAAATACTATGTTCTGCCTTTTCAAGCATTTTAATTTTGTTAATTATATATCTTAATGTAATTTTTTTTTGTTAAAGTTATGTAAACAATATAGTCAAATAAAATATTATTGAATTAATTAGTTTTATAATATTATTCTTTATAATTTAGAAGGAACATTCCATTGTTTATATTAATTTATATAGAAGATTATTTATAATTGCAAATTCCAGTCCAGCTACTGTATGATTTTTTTAAAAAAATTTTTTTACAGCTTTTAAATGTATTTAGAAAGTATCAACGGTTAGTTTAAAATCATTTATTTTAATTGAGAGTTTGTTTTTACATAAATTTGAATTTATTATTGTAATATTTTAATAAATTTAATTGATTACTAAATGGCAAACTGGGATATTCGGTACCAAAAAAAAAAAAAAAACCTCATTTACCAACCGGTTTTTTTTTTAAATTAACTTTAAAATTTAGTATATGATGAAGTCAAATACATTCACAATGAGTAGGTGGGTCTGCATTGTAAACACCTTAAAAGATTAATATTCCCTAGTGGAGATTTGTCCCACAACAACAAAATAATTAATGAGACAATAACGTACTTCCTCTCTGTCCATTCATTTCTCATAAAAATAAATAAATAAATAAATAAAATAAAAATAAAAATTAGTAGTTAGTTAGAATTATATTGAATACAAAGGTAAAAATCATCCTGCCTGATTTTTTTTCATAGCTTTGTATTACTTCTATGGCCATTTACTTGAATAGATAGCCCATCTAAAAAAAACAAGACGGCACGCACGCCTTGCCAAATCGAATGGATAAGTGAACTGACAAAAGTTACAAAATAAGGTATTTGGGCTTCAATCAAATGACAAATACTTCCTCTGTTCCTTATTAAATGACACATATTGACTTTTGTCACTGTTCATTGAGTAACTTTGACTCGACTTTTTTAATACAATTATATAAGATAAATATAGTCAAGTGAGATCTTGTTGGATTCGTCTAATCGCATAGATTTAAAATATCAAATTTTCATAATTTTTACTTTTATGGAATTTGAGTTATTACGAATTGAAAACGTGTATTGGATTGCGCGAAATGTGGGTCCGTGGCAATTAAAAAGGAACGGAGGAAGTACTACTTACCATTGTGCTATTTTTATTCATTATTTAAAATGAAAAAAAGATGATGATGATGATGATGAAGCTGCTGCAAGAAACCAGAGAGTTTTTTTTTTTGCTTGACAAGAAACCACAAAGTTAATACTACATCAGGGCTCAGGCCTTTTTCGGTTGACATTTATGAATTTTAGGTAGATTAAGAAGAGTCAGTAACTTACCAATAATCCCTGTTAAATATACAGTATTTCCTTTCTTATAGTAGTATTTTAGTTGATGTTTTGAATGATTTGTTATTTTATACTATTGTAGAATTTATTAATTAATAGTAGTTCCTTTTGAAAATGAATACCCTTCCCAATGGAGTGGTAGTTCTTTAAAATTGTTGTGCCCGACGTTTACTTATACTAATAATTTATTCAATATTTTATTGCGACAAATATGAAGAGACTGAAAAGGTAAATAATGCTTCCACTGTTTTCATGATTCTGCAACATTCACTCTGCGCACGCAATTCAATGCATAGTTTTAACCGTTAATAACACACGTTGTGTAGGAGTAAAAATTTAAAAAATTTAATATTCTAAAACTATAAGATGAGACGATTATAACAAGATCTCACTTGACTATGTTTTTTCTTCTGCAACTATTGTATAGATGTGAATCAAAATTGAATAATGAATAGTGTCAAAAACCCAAATGTTTCAAATTCATGAAAACGGAGGTAGTAGTAGAATTTTAAAGTCCAAGTAGTAAAACAGTAAAATGGGAGAAAGTAAAATTACGGCTTGCCGGCTGGGAAAGTGCGAGACGTCGTGTAGTAAAAATTGCATTTATCCACACACACAAAGATGAATAGATGATGAAAGAAGGAAAGAAAGAAATTCACATCAAATTCACATAGATGCTAAAGAAAATACGACGAGAGAACATTTAAACATAAAAGCTCCATATGTTTGTTGGCATGCCAAAAGTGCATCAAGTCATTATTTCTCTTCACAGATCTCAGCAATCAGCACCTAGAATATACTCCAATGCACAATCTAGTTTTGTTAACAGTGACAATCATCCCCCAGAACCTATGTATTGTACGGACCAGCTTTTGTTAATCGGCTAATTTGACCATTAAAGAATGACAGACTACAAGGGCATACACACATACATATATACATATATATATATATATGCATACACAAGCTAACTTACTTGCATATACATATAGCATAAATATATGAGCTTATCTCAAAAATAGTCAATTGCTAACCTAACAAAATTGTGGCCAATAATCCAAGAAGGTGGAGTGGGGGGGTATGGGTGTGGTGGTGGTGGTGGTGGAAGTTCAAGTTGGTGACTCAGCCAGCAGAAGGGTGTGCCACCAGCCACAAGCAATGTTTTTTGCAACGTACCCATCCATCATGACTTGTGTGGGGATATTTCGATCAATCACGTCACCCAAACCGAGCTGGTTCATGGAACAAAAGGAACTAGTTATCACGAGTTCATGACTTAAAAAATGTCCAGTTGATGAAAATATTATCCCAATAGTATGATGGATATATTGGCAAGCTAGACAGCCAAGAACTTTAAAGAATTTAGGAGGGAGCCGAGAGAGATATTATAAATAATTCATCACGGTGGGAATAAATGATGAAGTGCATAGCTTGCAAGACCTCTACAGCTCTACCACTAAAATGAATGTAATATAAAGCTATAAAACAAAGGTAAGAACTAAGAACTATTAAAATAGGTGTGTTGTATTTAAATTTAAATGAAGATCTTCATTGCAACAGATATCTCACCCCACCCTAAATAACTGGCTAGCGGGTCTTTCTTTTAACAGATTGCTACCCCATATAGCAGGGAGAGGATCTCTATATTATGTTTCAGCAGATGGTCAACCCCACACAACTGGTTAATGGCTTAGGTGGCAATGAGGTTATGAAGACTACTCAACCATTTACATTAAGGTACAGAAATATTTTGAGTCACACAGCACATGTAGGTAGGAAAACATATATGAATTCTGAAGCATATACCTGTCCATACTTGTTCCATCCCCAGCAGAATGCTTTTCCATCCTCTACAAAATAAAAGAACAGAACTAGTTAATTTTATGCAAGACTTCGGTGCAGCAAATTTAATATAGGTTTCAGAAAATGGAAATTTGGCCACTTAAAAAGTTATTGTGCAAGAGAAAATGCACATGTACATATGCGTAAACATGTATATTGCAGCTTGGTTACATCTAATCTAATAGTGCAAGCAATCTTATCATTTCATTGTCACCCTATAATCCTAAAACTAGTACAAGTAACAGATCATTAGACATCAGTTTCAGAGGCCATGTTTTTCATACACTTGGTGCTATGACTTCTTCTGCATGATTTAGAATAGGATAATTTTGTGGGTATTGTTGTTTATTCTCATAAGATTTTCATCTAGTTAGTTCCATGTATAATCTCAATGCTTCAGAAATTGGGATTTGGACACAGGGGAAAAAAGGAGTCTCAGAATTCCAAGCAGAATAGTAAGCGAAAAAGATTATCAAAACCTAGTACTTTCAAATGATGTCATGCTCTCTTAAAGACAGTAAGTTTTTCCATCTAGTGTGGAGATAATACTTCCTCACATTTTGCCTAATTGCAATTGCTACCGCAACACTATGGGCTTTTGATTCTGTTCCAATTTATTACAATCCCTAAAGGAAGAAGTTGAAATCAGCTTCAACCTTCAAGGGAAAAAGCCCAAAGTCTAAGATGAGAGCAAAATTTCTTTATCTCAAAGTTTGACACACCTGTGACAACTGCACTGTGGCGAGCTCCACATGATACGATTTTGGCATGAACCTTTTCCAGACTTGGAGCATCTAGAAGTCGAGGCAAAGTCTGTACGAAATAACCAAAATAATAATTTAATTTAAGTTCTGAATCAAATTCAAAACTACCAGAGTACTGCAAGGTATGAGCAGAAGCTAATATCGAGCCATGGAGCAATATTATTACAACTTTAAGAGAAATTTTCAAAAAATGAAAAAAAAAAAAAGAAGGGGAAAAAAAACACATTGCAATTGCTTTCATTGCCTGTGGTTTTCTTTTGTTCTAATTAACGCAATCATCGCTCCATTATTAGGCATCAATTCTTAAATTACAACAGTCAGTGTGCCATGGTAAAGCTCAATTCAAGTTCCGCAACACCATCTAAGTATGGTACATACCTCAGCCTGATCAGCACCAGTTCCCAACTGACCAAATTGATTACCCCCAAAAGCATAAACATCACCATCAGCAGAAATACAGATGGTATGCCAAAGCCCTGCTGCTACACCATCGATTCTGATGCCAAGTAACGAAGACACACAACTAGGACTTAGCTCATCATCTGTACTTCCTTGACCACACTACATCAAATAGTAGAGAAGACATTTCCTCACATACAAATGTTTGTCAAATACATAAATCAAGTATAATGACAAAATACATTGACAGTATACAGAAAAAAAAAAAAAGAAAAGAGAGTTCTTTGAATCACCAAAGTCCACCATATGAAAGATAAATGGAAATGCTGGATTACGTGACATTTTATTACAATTATCTTGGGTTTCATATGAAAGAGTGTGTATTTGACACTAAACTCACTGTAAACAGGAGTTTTATAGGCGCATTGCAACTATGTAAATCGAAATTTAAAAGCAATATGGTAATGCAGATTTTTAAAGCCATTGTAGCTCTACGAGAGCATACTGTTGACTGCATTTTAAGCTAACCTTACAACGCCAACCTTGATGATAGCTGAATTCTAACTCAAGAGTACATGGAGAAGTGCAGGGTTCTACTTGCATTATTCATTTTAAGTTATTTCCAATTTAGAAAATATTGCATCAAGGATAATGTTTAATATAATTGAAAAGTAAATCAGTTGTTACGAGAATATGTTAATAGCTAACAGCCTAATCTGCGAGGTACTCTGATGCCTCAAGAACATAGATTTGAATGAATGGTGGATGTATAGTCCCAGAAAACAAATTCTAAAAATGGGGCAATGAGGTTTAAAAGAAGTGAAAATGATTGCCTGTATGTTCAACACAAATCAAGGATAAGCCATTTAAAAGTTTGGTTAAGGAAGCATATATTAACTTGGTGGATGAAGATAAGAAAATTGCAGAACAAAACCATTGTGTATGGAATCAATGTCCTTGAGAGAATTGACAATGCTTCAGCCAGATATAGATGACAGCCCTGTACTAGTAGGTTATTGCAAAACATGATGACCAAGTACTTGCCAGAATCTCTTTGCATATATCTGTTGAAGTTTACAATAGTACTCCCTCCGTCCCATTTGAGATGTCACATTTCTTTTGGGCACGGTATTTTAAGTAGAATGAGTTATTGTGTTAAAGTGGAGTAAATAGTTGATGTGATGTTTGTTTGAAGGAGAAAAATTTTCTAAATAAAGAAATGTGACAATTGAAGTGGGACGGACCAAAATAGAAAATGGGACATTTGAAATGAGACAGAGGGAGTAGTAGATAGAATGGTATTACGGTTATGTTGTAAAAGGAATACAGCAAGCAAATAAGAACATTTCATGAAACTCTTGTTCATATTTCTAGTCCAATATTTATCTGCATAAATATGATTTTCATTGTGAAGTGTAGGTGTGTAGTATTATGAGTTCACTGAACGATGAGTTAATAATTCTTTTGAGGAATTTAGTCATCTCACTTCAACATTCTTTAACCTTGGGGGATAAGCATCACATTAATGATTATTTTAATATAATTCCTGTAGAATGTAATAGCAACAATATAGTCTTATGCCTTCAGATACATGATTAATTTTGCAGAAGCCACAAGATCTGACACTACTAAAACAAGAGATGCTCACCTGACCATACAATCCCCAACCAAAGGTTAGTAAGGCTCCAGCATCTGTTGGGGGAAAGAACCCAACAAAACAATGTCAATATATCAATATCTTGCAACAAAAATCAGATATTCTTAAAACTGCCTTCTGCAATTATAAACAGAACGAAAGTGAACAATATAATTGGGTCCACAGACCAGCTAAATAAAGGTGAAATGTAGACAACAGCGACAAAAATCAGATATTCTAAAACTGCCTTGTGCAATTATAAACGAAAGTGAACAATATAATTGGTCCACATACCAGCTAAATAAAGGTGAAATGTAGACAAATAATCTACATAGACTCAGCTACATAAAGCTAATTAACACACCTGTAACAGCTGCACTATGTCTGCCTCCACACGCAATAGCTTTAACATAACTTCCATGAACTCTAAAGCCCTGACCATCTGAACTCATGTTTCCACGAGAAAGACCCATAGCGTGATCCTTGTTGAAAAATGATTCAATGCATGGCACAGGATGAGGTGAGGATACCATTCGAATACGTGATCCCAGTCCAAGCTGCCCCTCTCCCCCGTAGCCCCAACCCCACACCTGTCCTACATCTGTAACTTTCACAAAAAAAAGAAGAGAAATATAGCAGCTCTGCTGCTCATGAAGTGCCATATCAATATTAAATAAATAAATGCGAAGTATTACCTGACAAAGCTAATGTGTGTCGACCACCAGCAGCAACCGAGGCTATCCTTATACCTGGATTGAGTGATACTAAACAAGGGAATGCAGAAAGTGCTTCATCACCAGATGCTGAGCTTTCTGCTGCCTGTTTAGCTGGTGAGAGTCGTCTTCGCTTAGAAGTTTCATCGGACCCTCTACTATCACTACCAGATATTGAACCTCCTCCACTAGATCTTGAACCATGGGAACGCGGACTCACTATAAGGAAGATACCCATTGACTTATAAGTTCATGAAACTTGAGTATGATGTTAGGTACATCACTGAATATGAGAAGACAGCAATACCTTGTTCAGTCAACAAGAAGTTTTGCTTCTCAAAGGCATCCTTATCTATGCTTAACCCCGTTGAAGGGTCAGTAAATACCTTTCCCGAGGGAACACATTCTTTCCATCCCCAAGTGTAGACTTCTCCAACAGCTGTATTTAATACTTTAATTGATGAAACTTTTTCCAATTCATGAATGATGCACAATCATAAGCAAGAAACAATATTAAATATGCAGGTCATGTATGTATGCAATATTTCAGCTGACCCTCAAAACATGAGGTCCTAAAATGTACATTTCCCATCTGTTAATGGAAGAGGTCCAAATCTCAGAGCTTCTATGTTCTTACATTTGCTAATTCAATGGTCGAAAAGGAAAAACATATAAAAGACTTTATCATCATTCCTTGAGGCCATACATTTAGATTATTTTCAAATTTCTTATAATGGATGCCAACCTTTCCTTTCACTCCCAAGTGAATGAGGAATCTAGGTCACATCTATTGTCATTGAAACCAAATTTACAGGCTAGCATGTATCTACTCAATGAATATCTGAAAAGACAACCTGTTACAGCAATGCAGTGTGCCCATCCAGCGGCAGCCCTTACTATTATGGCATCTGGGGGAAGTGGAAAAGGCTCTGGCATTTCCTTAATACCATCAGAGAATAAAAAGAAGTTATAGCGACTGAAATTGAAGAAACGAGGTGACTAATTAAAAAAAGCACAACTATTTCATTACCCCATGTTTGCCAGATGTCACATAACTTTGGCCCAAGTCATCCGTGGACCCCCATGTAATCAGCTTCCCAGAATCTATCAATAACAATTAGATGTGCTAAACTGTATACAATAATCAGATAAGATCTCAAGTGCAAATGTGCATATCTGCATTAAATCAGGCTTAATCGAAAATATAAACCCAACCGTCTCAATTATTCATGTTCTTCAACTAATATCTTAAGTGTACAATAAAGTCGTTTATGAAAAGAAAATGAACATTTTAGGAATGTTGTTACAAAGGCAAATAAAATGTCTGCCTCAACTTTAAGTTCTGTTGTTCTTCAACCCCAGTAAGCCACTTTGCCAAACATCCTCACTTCCAAGACTCTCCAAATTAGAAATTTGTATTGATAACAACATTTATTCACAATTACAGAAGAGCATGAACCTAGGGCACAATATTGCAACACAAGCAAAACGAACCAGCATCAGCTTACAGATCTTTCAGGAATGCTCAAATATGCAAGTTTTTTTTAGAATAAAACGTTCTATAAGAAAATGAAAAACAATTTACTCTCAACCACTGTGAGTTCACTAAACCTTTCAAACAGAAATGGAACGAATAGAACAGCGACAAACAATTTAAAAAAAAAAAAACAAAAAACAAAAAACAAAAAAAAAAAACAAAAAACACCACTTCCAATTGTATCCAAAAGGACACAAAACCGAACTCGTCACTTCTCCATTATACCCAATGCCGACACTCTAACCGCACAATTCGGCCAGATTGAAAGAAATTTTCTGAAACTTACCCGATATAGCCAGCGCGAAACCGCAGCCGCCGCCACAAACATCCTTCCACGAATTTTCCCCATTTGGCGACCGCACGACCACCGGGGACAAAATCGGCGTCCTCTGCGGCAACGCCCCCGGCAAATACCCCCACATAAAAACCAATTTCTCCACCATTTTCACAACTTCTCCGCCTCCTTCCCCATCGACATTCATTCCGATAAATTATCCACAAAATGAAAATCCTTCCTAAACAACCAAACACCAAAATAATTTTTTTTACCTCGCGCTCTCTTTTACTCCTTTGAATTTACGAAGAAAGGGGCAAAAAGGTTCCAAGTAACAGCCGAGAGAGAATTTTTCGTTCAGTCTAGCAGATGAATCACGGAAAGTGCCCTAAACCCATAAAAAAGGGGGCGTATCAAATTTCGGGCAAGCAGGGGTGCCACATCGGATACTCACGTGGCCTACACGACACGCGGCGAATTCTGAGCCGCTAGATGTCCGACCATTCTCCGCCAGTAGTTACAGGAAGTTTCTGGAAGGTCAGGAAGAATTTCCCGCCTCCCAAATCCCAACTGCTCATCCTGGCAGATGCGTCCCGTTGATATTCCGCCACGTGTCCCATCGCTTCCAATTGGTTCAATCATTGAACAGGCCACGTGTCAGAACGCGTGTTGGACAATATATTTTTTCTACCTTGGAGTGTGCTGAAGTACCCGTAGGAACTCAATTGACCTCGTCGGAGGACACGTGTCGCATGCCAGGGGAGCCTCCTTTCTGAAGAATTTAGACGAACGAGATTCAGGTGCTTGCCCTTGATAACAATGTGTATTTTTGCAACAAGGGGCAACGGCAACCCTACAAGCTCCTCACTCCTCAGACTCCAGCAGTAGGTGGATCCACACCATTAGAGCTGTAAATAGAACAAAAAAGTTCGAAATTCATTTTTAATGAAATATATATTATAAAAAATAAATATTTTATCTAGTTGTTCTTTCCATTTTTCATTTTTATTAATTTCACATTTCTCTCATAAATTATATTATAATATATATTACATTTTCACACCTAATTTAATTCTAAAACAAATAAATTTATTAATAAAATAAATTATTCGTTAACTGAGCTCGACTAGGCTCGTATTCGTTCATTATTAGCTCGTTCGTAAGGTTAAACGAACAGAGCTCAAACATGAAAATTGGCTCGGTTCGTGTTCGTTCGTTGAGCTAAACGAACAAAGCTCAAACACTTAAAGTTCGGTTCAGTTCAGCTCGTTTACAGCTCTACACACCATCCATTAATTTATTTTTCTTCATTTATTTTTCTTTTCTTTAAAAGCCATCTCTATGGGTGGGGACTTATATTAGTGTAACTTCTTCATTTCTCGGCTGCAGTGGACTTCGAATACCTTTTTTTTTTTTTTTTTATAATTTGCATGGCATAGGCACCCACCCAAAAAAAAAAAAAAAAAAAAGAAACCATCTCTATTGTTTTATGAGGTATTTTTATATACGGAAATTTAGCACTTTGTATGATAGTTTTATTTTTTTTCCCTCAAACCCAAGTATTTATATTAATTTATTATCTTTTTCTATTGCACAGTATTATTTTAAAAAAATAATAAAAACACACACACATCGGATATTTTAAATTTTCTCACACTGATGTGGATTATTGACTACTTTTTTTTTAAAAAAAAAAAACTAATAATTTTGGGGAATTATTGAGAAACAAGAGATGGTATATTATGTATCCATCATATATAGTATATGTATATGCACAATAACTTGTTACAAAGATCAAAATATCTATTGTACTATAAGATAACAAACATGAATAAAGTATATCATTTTAAATTGGTCCATTCTTGCGCTAAAAAAAGCTGTCCATGGAATCCTTTGTGTTGCGATAAAAATGATGAAGTAGGGTTTCGGTATAAAGTGATGGAACACCTTTGTCAAGAATATCTACCAATGTAACCAAAGCGCAATGCATCTCTTTGTCACTTTTTACATCATAATAAAGTATAAAAGATTGTTTGGGGAAAAAAACACATCAAGCCCATGTGAACACTTTGGAAATAGAAACATCAAGAAACCATAAAAGTACAAAGATACTGCAATCTATTTTGGTACAAAGTTTAGTCCATGTATGGTTTTCATGCCAACCTTTTCTTCACGAAAAATAATCGGCTTAATCAATCATACACATTCGATTTCCCCATCTAAGTACCTACCCAACAAACAAATAAAGAGTGAGGGCATTTTAAAATATTTCAAAAGAGTTTAAGTCGGAAAATTACATATTAACAATAAATGAATAAATAATTAGTAGTTCTTTTCGATTGATTTGGAACTTTTTTTTTTTTTTGCATGATGATTGATGTGGATAGATTCATGTTTGAGTTGGTTAATTTAAAATTTGTTATTTTCATCATTTATAAAAAAAATATGCAAAATGTGAAACAAATTAAAGAACAAAAAGGAAAATTCAGGCAAATACTAACTCAAATAAATAAATGAGAGTATAAAATATCTTGAAAACACCATTTAATCCCCAAAATGATTGTGCCCGTTTCCAAACCACACGTAATTCAAGTGGTTTCCCTAGTACGGATCCGTATAACCACACATTATTTTTTTTATATTGGCCATTTTTCGGCCTTACATAATAATATGATTGTTATAGAAATAACTATCTTTATTTATGTATGTGTACAATAAAATGGTATATGGCTTATTAGCTTGTGTTTATAGTGGAAGTATTGTAATGGAAATTGGGATTAAATGGTGAAAGAAAGGAAGTTTAAAGGTGAGATAATAAAATGGATAAAGTGTAATAATTATGGCTATGAAATGAAACAAGTATTAAGCTTGCATAAAATTTTTTCTTAACTTCTCAATACATTACATAGGCTATTTATAAACTTTTTTATCCTCTCACTATTTACTAACCTCATAATCAAGGCATATACATTTCAAGACTTTCACATGTCTAACCTTATGATCAAGGCATGAACATGGATGTTGAACACTAGACATTCACATGTTTTGTTTACATGCATAATACTCCCCCTTGAATGTCGTCAATACGAAGAATATGCCTCGTTAAAACCTTACTTGGAAAAAACCCAGTGGGAAAAAATCCAAGTGAAGGAAAAAGAGTACAGTATTCTTGTATCAGATGCTCCCCCTGATTTGGACATCATTTTAAATCTCGAAGCCGCCGCATTCCAATTTTCTTCACGAGTTTCTCGAATGTTGCAGTCGGCAATGCCTTGGTAAATAGATCCGCTAAATTATTTTCTGATCGAATTTGTTGCACATCGACTTCACCATTCTTTTGAAGATCATGAGTGTAGAAGAATTTTGGTGAAATATGCTTCGTTCTATCTCCTTTGATATAACCCCCTTTCAACTGGGCTACACAAGCCGAATTATCTTCAAATAAAATTGTTGGGGGCATTTGTGGTTCAATGATTAAACCACAACTCTTCAATATATGTTGAGTCATTGACCTCAACCAAACACATTCTCGACTTGCTTCATGGATTGCTAGTATTTCGGCATGATTAGAAGAAGTAGCAGTTAGAGTCTGCTTCATTGACCTCCAAGAGATGGCAGTTCCACCACACATGAAGATATAGCCTGTTTGAGATTTGGCTTTGTGTGGGTCTGATAAATAACCTGCATCGGCATAGCCAATTAACTCATGTCGAGAGTCTTTTGGGTAAAATAACCCAAGATCAATTGTTCCTTGGAGATAGCGAAAAACATGCTTTATGCCTTTCCAATGTCGTTGAGTAGGGCAAGAGCTGAATCTTGCGAGTAGATTGACTGCAAACGCGATATCAGGTCGCGTGCTGTTTGCAAGATACATTAACGCACCAATTGCGCTTAAATATGGGATTTCTGGGCCAAGTTGCTCTTCATTATCTTCTTTTGGCCTAAATGGATCCTTTGCTGGATCAAGTGCCCGAACGACCATTGGATTATTTAGCGGATGAGCATAATCCATTCGAAATTGCTTTAATACCTTTTGGGTATAAGCTGATTGATGAACAAATATGCCCATTCCCAAATGCTCAATTTGTAGGCCAAGGCAAAATTTCGTTTTCCCGAAATCTTTGATTTCAAACTCCTTTTTCAGATATTCGACCGCATTTTTCAACTCTTCAGGAGTTCCAATTAGATTTAAATCGTCAACATAGACTGCGACGATCACAAATTCTGACCCATTTTTCTTTATAAATACACAAGGGCTGATCGGGTCATTTGTATAGCATTCCTTTATCAAACTTTCACTGAGGCGGTTGTACCACATTCGGCCAGATTGCTTGAGCCCATACAACGATTTTTGCAATTTGATGGCATAATTTTCTCTGGGTTTTGAGTTGCAAGACTCAGGTAATTTAAACCCTTCAGGTATTTTCATATAAATATCATTTTCCAATGAGCCATATAAATATGCAGTAACAACATCCATCAGCCTCATTTCGAGATTTTCTCGTACTGCTAGACTCATTAGATACCTGAATGTTATTCCATCCATAACTGGGGAATATGTTTCCTCAAAATCAATTCCCGGTCGTTGTGAAAAACCTTGGGCTACAAGCCTTGCCTTATATTTGGCAATTTCATTATTTTCATTTCTTTTTCTCACAAACACCCATCTGTAGCCAACAGGCTTCACATTTTTTGGTGTTTGGACAATAGGGCCGAATACTTTTCGTTTATTCAGTGAATCTAGTTCAGACTGAATCGCATCTTTCCATTTTGGCCAATCATTTCTTTTCCGACATTCTTCAACTGATCTTGGTTCAGGATCCTCGTTATTTTCCATTACATCAAGTGCAACGTTGTATGCAAAGGCATTATCAACGTTTGTTTCTTTTCGGTTCCAACATTTCCCAGTATTGATATAATTGAAAGAAGTTTCAATAACTTCATTTTCTTCTGGGTGAATATTTTCAGGTTCAACCTTTACGGGGGTTGAATCAATTTCTCCTTCGGGAGTATCATCTGTGATTGATTTATCACCCATATGGATAATTTTCTTCTTTCGTGGATTTTTATCCTTGGAACCCAAAGGCCTACCACGCTTCAGGCGTGCAGTAGGTTCATTTGCACTTGGAATTTGCCATTCTGGGACATTTATATTGGCTGGTGCATTTGCTGCATCATTTATATATGATTTTGTGACTTTAGCAGCATCATTAAAAGCATCGGGTAATTGATTTGCAATTCCCTGCAAATGCACAATTCTTTGAACTTCAAGTTCGCATTGCCTTGTACGAGGATCAAGGAAATCAAATGGACTTTGCCAAGATATTTCCTTTTTCAGTTGATCATTTCCTCCCCCTAATGTCGGGAATTGAGTTTCATCAAAATGACAGTCTGCAAATCTTGCAGTAAATAAATCACCCGTTTTTGGCTCAAGATATTTAATAATCGAGGGTGATTCATACCCGACATATATGCCCAACCTTCTTTGAGGTCCCATTTTTGTGCGTTGTGGTGGCGCAATCGGTACATAAACCGCACACCCAAAAATTCGCAAGTGGGATATATTGGGCTCCTTTCCAAACACAATTTGTGTAGGGGAGTAGCTATGATAGCTTGTCGGCCTTATTTTCACAAGTGCGGCTGCATGCAATATAGCATGTCCCCAAGCAGAAACAGGGAGTTTTGATTTCATTAATAAGGGTCTTGCAATTAATTGCAATCGCTTAATAAATGATTCTGCCATACCATTTTGCGTGTGCACATGAGGCACAGGATGTTCAACAGTAATTCCAATCGACATGCAGAAATCATCAAATGCATGTGATGTATATTCTCCAGCATTATCAAGGCGTATTTTCTTTATCGGATGATCTGGAAACTGTGCTCGCAATTTTATAATTTGTGCAAGTAATCTTGCGAATGCCAAATTGCGAGTTGATAATAAACAAACGTGTGACCAGCGTGATGACGCATCAATTAATACCATAAGGTACTTGAAAGGTCCACACGGTGGATCAATAGGTCCACATATATCGCCTTGAATTCTTTCTAGGAATGTAGGGGATTCAATTCCCACTTTTACTGGAGATGGTCTGGTTATCAATTTCCCTTGTGAACAGGCTGCACAATTGAACTCATTTGGGTTCAATATCATTTGCCTTTTCAATGTATGGCCATTTGAATTTTCAATAATTCGCCTCAGCATTATACTGCCAGGATGCCCAAGTCTATCGTGCCAGGTAATAAATTCACTAGTAGCTTTCAAGCCTACTAGGTTATGTATTTCTGCGGCACATATTTTTGTATAGTATAAGCCAGAGGAGCAACATGGCAATTTTTCATTCACAAATTTTTTGCCATTTTCAATTCGAGTTATCAAAAGATACTCGTGATCTGCCTCTTTTGAAGTTTCAATGTGATATCCATTTTTTCGAATATCATTGAAGCTCAGTAAATTTCTTCGAGCTTTGCGTGAGAACAAGGCATTTTCAATTGCCATTTTTGTCCCTTCAGGGAGAATATAACAGCTCTACCGGAGCCTTCAATGCATTTTGCATTACCGCTTATAGTTTTCACTGCGGTCTTTTCCAATTTTAAATTGGAGAAATAGCTTTTGCTTTTCAAAATGCTATGCGTTGTTGCACTGTCAATGAGGCAGATATCATCTCCGACTTTTGAATTTCCAGCATCCATTTCTTTACAAGAATATAAGAATGTTATTAAACATCAGCAATATAAATATTATTAATGCAAAAGCATATTTATATTATACATGGATAATAAAAGGGAAGTACACGATATCATTATTTATATTAAACAGGAATTATAAAAGACAAGTAAAATATATATATATAGCTATATAATATATTATTTGGTAACAGTATCTGGCTCAACAAAATCATCAGCTTCCAGGTGCGTGATATTATCATTTAATATATCATCATAAGTATCATCGTGGGCATTATGGTGTGCTTCAACACCTGGTCTTTCTTTTCGTTTCGAGGCCTGATACAGTTCAGCTAAGTGTTTAGCTGTGTGGCATGTTTGAGCCATATGGCCTTTAATTCCACAACGATCACAAATTTCATCATTTTGTTTATGCTTTCTTGCATAATTTCTTTGTTGTGGTTTGTAAGGCCTTCTGGTATCATATCTGCGATTTTGCTCAAATCGAGGCTTATTTCGATAATTATTTTGACGAGATGATTCACCTCTGCCTCGATTGTGATACCGATTTTGGCCACGATCATCATTTTGATTTTTAAAGTGCCCACGATCACGCACATATTTCGATGATTGAGCCGCGTTCACCTCAGGGAACGGCTTTGCACCTGCGGGCCTAGATTCATGATTTCTCAACAACAATAGGCTGTTTTGTTCAGCCAATAATAAGCAGGTGATAAGATCAGAATATCTCTGAAAACCTTTTTGACGGTATGTCTCACTCAATACTGAGTTTTTAGCATGAAACGTAGAATACGTTTTTTCAAGCATTTCTGCTTCAGATATCTTTTGCCCACATAATTGCAATTGGGCCGTAATTTTGAACACAGCGGAATTATATTCCCGGACTGTTTTAAAATCCTGAAGTCTCAGGTTTGTCCAGTCATCAAGGGCTTTTGGAAGCACCGTCTTTTTAAGATTATCATATCTTTCTTTCAGCTTTTCCCACAATGCCAGTGGGGATTCCACAGTCACGTACTCCATTTTAAGTGCCTCTTCGATATGATGGCACAAGAAAATCATGGCTTTTGCCTGATTTTGATGGCTGGGATTTTTGCCTTCAGCAATAGTATCTTCCAGACCCATTGAAGTAAGATGCATTTTTACATCTCGGGCCCAGGACATATAATTGCTTCCTTCAACGGTTAAAGGAGCAAATTCCTGCTTTGCAAGGTTAGCCATAATCTTATTGAAAGTTTAGAAATAAGAGATTATACCTCAAATGATAATCTGGACAGAGTCTCCTCGTGCTGATAACGTGTTATAGAAATAACTATCTTTATTTATGTATGTGTACAATAAAATGGTATATGGCTTATTAGCTTGTGTTTATAGTGGAAGTATTGTAATGGAAATTGGGATTAAATGGTGAAAGAAATGAAGTTTAAAGGTGAGATAATAAAATGGATAAAGTGTAATAATTATGGCTATGAAATGAAACAAGTATTAAGCTTGCATAAAATTTTTTCTTAACTTCTCAATACATTACATAGGCTATTTATAAACTTTTTTATCCTCTCACTATTTACTAACCTCATAATCAAGGCATATACATTTCAAGACTTTCACATGTCTAACCTTATGATCAAGGCATGAACATGGATGTTGAACACTAGACATTCACATGTTTTGTTTACATGCATAATAATGATTGGTTTGTTTAAACCTTTATCAATAATTGTTGCAATTAAATGTTATGATGGCCCACTAATGATACGAAAACTTGGACGAGACACGAGGTTCAATAGTGTCTATGCACTACAAGAAAAATGTCGATTACCGACCGTCAGTAGACGGGTCGGTTTTACCGACCGCAGCGCCGACCGCACGCTGCGGTCGGTAAAAAATAACCGTTATGGGCCCGGGGGGTTACATCGCGACCTAAACGCCGACCCCAGGTATGCGGTCGGTGATTACCGACCTATACGCCGACCCCATAGATGCGGTCGGTGATTACCGACCGCCTTACCGACCGATTTTGTGGTCGGTAACCTAGGGCAGTTTATTTCGCCCAAATCGCGATTACAGCCTCATTTCACCCCTTCCTTCCCCATTTTCACCCCCAAAGCAGCCCCTCCGACGACCTCCGCCACGACCGCCGCCCGACGACCACCCATCCTCCGACGACCCCTCCTCCGACCAGCTATCCTCCGACCACCCCTCCGACGTCCGCCATTCGAGTGTCAAACGAGCACCCTCGTCGCCGCCCACCGTATCGATTGAAACGAGCACCATCGTCGCCGCCCACCCTCCGCCTCCGCCACGACTGTCGCCGGCACCAGCCTCCGCGTCCGCTCCAGCCGCCGCTGCTGCTGCCGGAGCCGCCCCCTGCCGCCCCTGCTCCAGCGCCCCCTGCCACCGCCGGCCGCCACTCCACCACCGCAAGCCACTGCCACCACCATTCGAGCCATCTCCATTCGAGCCGCGGTGCCTTTGTTGACAGCCATCCATTCGAGACAAGGTAATTTTGTTTGTGCATTTCTCGTTCGATTGGAAATTTACACATTCGATTGATATTCGTGTTGTGTTCATCCTTAATTTCAAATCGATTTAGATAGTTCAGTCTAGGATTGTTATGCATTCGTTTACACATTCGATTGGTTTGCTCTAATTGATTGTTATGGCTTTCATAATCTATATATTGCAAAAAACAAATTATTTTTGCATAACAAAAGCTGTGGCTATCTGTTTTGGGCTATTACGGAGTTTATATTTGGAGGCTTGGCTCTTTGGTTGCGTAATTGAAATCCTCTCGTAGCAACTTTTGTGTTATATGTTGATGTGAACTTTTGCACTAGTAGATGTGAAATTTGGCTCACTTGAAATTTGGAACTTTTCGTCGTTTGATTGAAAATAGGATTATTGGCTCACTAGTAGATGTGAGATTGGGGATTTGAATAATTTCCACATTCGATTACTTGGTTTGGTCTTTAGTAGTTATTCGATTGGTATTGTGTTTTTTTTTGTTAAATTCGCTTATTGTGATTCAATCGGTGAATAATTGTTAAGCCTAAGTAATTTTAGTATGTCAGAAGCTATCATGAAATGAATTTAGTATGTACCAGCAATTACTTTAAGTCCTCGTTGAATTAATTCTTTCATTTAAATAAATATTATTGGTGCACTTTGTGAATTTGATTTCGAAATGTAGTTATTAAAACGTAGTTATTATCGGTTAGGAAGAACCATACACAACCTTTAGCAATGTAAACGAAGTTATAAAGTTTTTATTGAATTTGTGTTATGTTTAATAACTACACCACAATAAGCGCACACAAATTATTGATTAAAATGATTTATCTCAAGTGGCCTAGTGCCATATTTGTAGGTGATGGACCGTAGTTGGATGTACCGCTCCCGTCGGGAGACTGGAATACTTACATCCGAATTCATTAATGGAGTTGAATCATTTTTGCGTATATGTCACCAAAACCCAAACGTCGATAGGGCCCAAGGAAAAATAAGGTGTCCGTGTAGGCAGTGTAGGAATAAATGTTATCTACCTGATGATGACATCAAGTATCATCTTCAATGCAATGGATTTGTCCACAATTACGAAAGGTGGACATGTCACGGAGAGCCACATCAGTTTACTCGGTACTACGACACCGATGTTGGGAGCTCTTCAATGCCTGTACATGAAAATGATTACATACAAATGGTGCACGATGGAATGGGAATTGGTATTCCCGAGACAACACCAACCGAGCACGGTGAGGAACCTAGAGCACCGGAGGAACCTAACCCCGAAGAGAGGTTGTTCTATCGTATGTTGGCGGCCGCTGACAAGGATTTGTGGCCTGGATGCAAGAAAATGACCCTACTATCAACAATTGCTAGGTTATTAAATCTTAAAGCCGAGCACAATCTATCGGAGAGATGCTTCGATACATTGTGCCAACTGAGCATTGATAAAATCATTTATTATGTTCTATACTTACATGAATGGTATTCAGGTACAAGGACTACACTCTGGATATCCGGAGTAAGAAGAAGCCATATCCCGTGGACGAGCTAGTTGCACAGAATTGGAGACGGATATGGGAGTCTGCGGCGTTCAAGGCGAAATCAAAGGTGGGGAAGCTGAACAGACGACGGGGGCAGGAGGATGCACCAGCTCTCCCCACACATACAGCGGGTTCGAAGACATTCCGAGCCACGAAGGATAAACTGGTATGTTGTACTTATTTAATGTAATTACATAAATACATGGATTATTAGTCATCCTTACACAACGTACCACTTACAATCATTACAAAATGCAGTCCACCGAGCAAAATAGGGAAGTCCATTTACATGAGCTTCACGAGCACACTCACACAAGGAAACATGAGAAGGAGCAGTGGATACGTGATAGGTCACGGGTTCTGCACGTAAGAATCGCACAACTTATAATACTTACCCTCGTATGCGTACTAGTTTAGTTTGTTGTATCCTATCTTGACTTAATTACCCACTTCAAATGAAGGAGAAGTTCAGTGCAGTCGATGAGCGTCTTAGCCAGGACCCCACCATTGGGCCCCAGTTCGATCCAGATCCTGTCTTCTTCGATCTTACAGGTGGACCCGACAGGCGCAAGGCCGTATACGGCATGGGATCGTTGGCCCGGTCGCTTAGGCCCGGAGGCGATGCTTCTTCCACTCCTCCGCCATCATCTTCAGAGTATGTGACACAGCAGCAGATGCAGGAACAATTTCAGCAATTCCAGCAGACTCTCCAGCAGATGGCACAGCGGCAGGAGAGCATGGCCGATCAGATGGAGAGGTTGCTCGGATCTAGGAGGCCTCGTTCCCCTCGTGACGGAGATGATGACTTTGGAGGCGGCCGGGGAGGAGATGGGCTCGGGGCACATTGACTTTGACTGATGGTTTGATGGTTAGTATCAAGCGGACAAGTTGTTTCTGTTGGAGTGTTTTATTTATGACTTAGCTTGTTGCACATTCACTCATTTTGGATTTGATTATCAACTTGAATGGTTTGAAGTGAGAATATGATCAGATTGTATGACTTCATTGGTTTTGAACTGTTAAATTATTGTTAATGGATTCGGTTGTGGATGAAATTTGGTTGTATTGTTGATGTTTAATATGAGATTGTAGGCCTTGTGAATGGAATACTTGTTGGCATTTGATTTGGTTTTATTGTTGCAGCAGGGTGGCTGTGAAACAGCCAGTTCTGTTGCAACCTGCAGTTGGGTACCGACCGCAGCGCCGACCGCATGTCGGTCGGTAATTTCCCGACCGCACCAACGACCGAATGCGGTCGGCGAACTGCGGGTCCAAGAGGTCCTGGAAGCTTGGGTACCGACGGAATATCGGTCGGCCACTCGGTCGGTAATGTTACCGATCACCATTCGGTCGGTGATTCTGTCGGTAAATTACCGACCGAATGGATTTGGGTCGGCAGCCGACCACCTACCAATGGATCACCGACCGCAGGTCGGTGTTGCGGTCGGTAGACTCGATTACGACCCGTTTCCCCCATATTACCGACCGCATATGCGGTCGGTAAACCCGTATTTTCTTGTAGTGATGGGCCTTTGATCACTTTGCATTTCGAAAAGGATATACTTCCTCCGTTTTTATTTGTTAGCTACGTTTGACAAATTGGTACTGGTCACTCATATACTTTGACTTAAAGTTTTATCATGGTTATATAAGTTAAAATATAACCATGTGAGATCTTGTTAGATTCGTCTCGTCTTGTAGTTTTTAAATATCGAACATTTAGAATTTTTACTTGTATCGAATTTGAGTTATTAATGGTTTAAAATGTGCATTGGACTGAGTGTTGGGTGGGTCCGTAGCTATCTTTAAAAAATGGAGGAAGTACTACTATACTCTATAGGAACATTTTTCAGATTTTTTTATTTTTTTTTATTTTTTTATTATTATTTTTTTTTTTTGGAGTAGTTCGTTTTCGATAAGCTACTACAATATGCACGATTAAATCAAGCCCCCTAAAAAGAAAAATGTATAAATCACGAATGGTATTTTTAAATGGGGACGTATATAAGAGGGAAGAATCATTTGTTTAATTATTTATACTAGTTTTAGGGTATTTTCGAATTCCTCCTAAAAAATGATAACTAAAAACAGAGAATTTAAAAGTTAAAAGTAACCTCATATATGCTGCTTCTCTCAAAAAGAGATTTATTCTTTTTAAGTTTAGTAATTTAGGGGTGAGGATTTAATATAATTTATAATTTATATTATATCTGTGTATATATAAATACTAATATTTAATCAAATGGGTTGACAACCATATAGTAACCCAATCCCTCCACGGTCCATGAATTAGATGTCATTGCAAATAATAAAGTGGTCCTAGTTTCAGCATTTGGCAATTCCATATTTCCAATAATGTCTTTAGATTTTTTTTAGCCTTATTATTTCAATTTTCGGCCCCTCAATTATTGCTTATCATTGAATAATAAGCGTCGTTGTATTATGATATTTTTAGTGAAATTTATTGCGAAACTATGTAATCTTTTATATACACACTTTATTGATTTGAAAGCTCATAACCAATCGAATATGACTTGTTAATAATATCTCATCATGAACTATATCCGAACTTTTAAATAATAGAATTAAAATTCCATTTGTCGGTTCGAAATACACATCGTTTTCAATTTTTTTTTTTTCAAAAATGAAAAAATGCAAATGCTAACATTAATTAATTTTTTTAAATTTTCCCCTCTGTTCATCAGGGGCATAAGCTGCTTTTGTGCAATAGTATATTGCAATTAATCAACAATAAAATAAATTCCACAAGAAAATTATAGTACTTCAATATTTATTACATGGAAGTCGTTTTTAATAAAATAAAATAAAATTCAATAATACAATGAAAGTGAAATTTACCTAATGACTAATGTAAGGTCTCCACAAATGCGTTGTGTGGCTCACCAAAATGGTGTTGAATGTTGATGGGCAAATCGTATGGACAGGAATTACCGTGCAGTGGATCCAAGATGAGTGGCTGAGATTGAACTGGGCCGGTGGGACTGGGAACAAGGTTGATGGGTGCACCCGCACGTACGGAACCTAATAAGAAGCTCAAACTCTTTTGCACAATCTTCTAATGGGCCCATGAGATCTATGTCCGTATCACTCCATTGGCCCACTAAGGATCTTTTGGGCTAAGAAATGGGCTTACTATTTGAGGTATACACAGGCCCAAGAAATTCCAAAATATATTAATCCACCCAACTTAATCACTCAAAACACTCAAAATGCTCGTATGGTGAGCGATTATTGCATGTATTAATGCACGGTATTAGTGTAGCATGTTTCACTAGGAAATGATTTGATTCCCTTCACTGTTACACTAGGAAATGATTCAGCCTTCATAGATTCAACAAGAACGAATATATATGAGTCAAAACTCAAAAGTAGAGCCTCAATTATATAGCTTGACATGTAAAAATTAATTATATATAAACCAAAATTTTGTTTGTTTGTTTGTTTTTTTTTTATATATAAAAAATAGAATACAATTTTGGCCTTCTTTGTTTCGAAAATTTCAGAAGAAAAATTAACATTGAATTTGGAAAATGAAAGATCATATGGAAAAGGAAGCTGTGGAATCTAGTCTTGGATGGTTCCCCTGTATGGATGGTTTTATTTGCCGAGGCCCAAAAAGCAGCGATATATTCATTGATTTCACTCATTATTTCCCGTGCCACCAATTAAAAGTAAAATTTAAAGAAAAAAACATAATGGATAACTGAATCTGAATGTGACATCACGCGTTCCCTTTTGCCTCTCCGCCGTGGCCCCCGAAAAACGGCAAAACCCCATCCACGCCGTCGCGCTTTTCATGTCTGCTCTGCTTCGTTCCCCCCAACAACAATCCTGCCGTTTACTTCACCATTAATCTACACCTGACCGATCTCCTTATTGTCGCATTCGCTCATTTGGATTCGCAATTCAGTCAGCAATCAGGATCGGTGAATGTTCTTTTTCCCCCTTTTTCAATACAATGAAGTGGATTGGCGGCGGCGGGGCGTTGGAGCTATGTAAAACCACCAATCTGATAAGGATCCCAGCATTTCTAGTCATTTCGGTCATGTTCTTCTACTTTGGCAAACGTGTCTCCGATGGTACCGCCCTGCAACTCCAATTCGTCTCCCCTCCAGAAAGCACAAAGCCTCAGAGAGGCGCAGCTGTCGGCCTCTCTCCCCATATCAATAAGACGTTCGATATCTCCTCCATTGTGAACCATGGCGCTCCACCGCCATTGAAAAGTGATGGGACTGAATCACAGAGACCTTCCGGTGTTCCGCCGCCTCCCCCTCCGCCGGTGTTGCAAAGGATGGGAGTGGTGGACGAGAGTGGAAGGATGACGGACAATTTTGAGGTAGGAGAGTATGATCCTGATTTGATGGAGAATTGGCTGAAAACGAATGAGAGTGGCGGCCTTGAGACTGGTGGGAAGGGGGATAAGGTAAGGGTCAGGGTCCGGAAATTCCCCTTTTGTTCAGAGAGTATGGGAGAGTACATACCGTGTCTGGACAACGAAGAGGCAATTAAGAATTTGAAGTCTACGGAGAAAGGGGAGAAATTTGAGCGGCATTGCCATCCACCGGGTCAAGGCTTGAATTGCCTGATCCCTCCTCCTAAAGGATATAAATCTCCTATTCCATGGCCCAGAAGTCGGGATGAGGTATAATTTTCATCCGGTTGAATGATACTAGCTTTTCATTTTTATATGGCTCGCTTTGGTTTCATTCCCTGTATTTAATAGGTGATGAATTTTATGGTAAAACAGTTATTTTAGTTGGAAATGGAATTCGTTATGACTGTTTAGGAGTTTCATTAGACAATTATTTGTACTTCTGTAGTTGAGGGCTTTGTTCAATTCTTAAAGAAATTAATTCATATCTACTTATATATTTGGATCAGGATGTTGGGACCTTTGATTGGCACTGAGCAGCATTTTTGTCTTTCTGTAAATTTTTTAGCCTTATTTTTTAATTAATAAAAGGGGAAGAATTATAATTATCTAAAATGCTTAAGAGTAGAATGTGCCTCTTGTTATCCTATCCAGGTTTGGTTTAGTAATGTACCACACCCTCGCCTGGCTGAGGATAAAGGGGGTCAAAATTGGATCATCATTAAAAAGGACAAATTTAAGTTTCCTGGAGGCGGCACACAGTTCATTCATGGGGCCAATGAGTACTTGGATCAGATTCAAAAGGTGTGCTGTTGTTACAGAATTATAGCAACCAGTATTGTTTGTGATATAAACTTTGGTTTGAGAATAAAATTGTTATGCCTTCTTAATAATTTTTTGTCGCCTGTAATGTTTAGATGGTTCCTGAAATTGCATTTGGTCAGCACACTCGAGTTGCTTTGGATGTTGGTTGTGGTGTTGCAAGTTTTGGTGCTTATTTGCTGTCACGGAATGTCCTCACCTTATCTATAGCCCCCAAAGATGTTCATGAAAATCAGATTCAATTTGCACTTGAACGTGGTGTGCCTGCAATGGTTGCAGCATTTGCAACACGGCGCCTGCTTTATCCAAGCCAAGCATTTGATTTGGTACATTGTTCAAGGTGTAGAATCAACTGGACTCGGGATGGTAAGGTTTTGTATCTGGCATTATGCTAATCTTTTAGAAGTACTTTCAGAACGCCTTGTCTGTTTAGTTTGAGAGTGATACACTGTGCAACCAAATACACTGTGTTACGAGTATGCATGTATGATAAACACATCGCTTTGATAATTTCTATTTTTGGTTATGGAGGTTTAAATTAATTGCTTGAAACCCACAAAATTTTTCATTCTGTAACTAGCAGATTTTTATTTTTTTAAAAATTAGTGGATTAATTGTGGGACGTTGAAATGGGAGAATTCAATGTACTATATTATATACACTTCATCCTAGAAGATATGTGCTTGTGCGAATCATTAGTTCTTTAAGGCTGCCATTTAAATCTTAAATATAAATTTTGTCTTTCACAAAAACTCTGGAGTCAAGAATTTATAAATCCATTTCAGTTTTATTTTGGTTATTTATTTTTGAATTTCTTCATGTTCCTTTTATTGGATCGATGTTCATTACTATAATGTCATTATTTGATGATGGAACCTAAAGTCCTAAAATTTATTCTCTGTAGCGAAATTCCACTGACATTAATCAGTGATCAAGCACTACATATCTTGATGGAAAGCTTATAATGCAGAAATATGACTCCTTTTGTCTGTTCAGTCTCTGGAGAGTTTCCATTCATAAATCACACCCATCCTACATACATTGCTTTCATGTTGGCATCTTTTCTCTTTATTTGGGCATAGATGGGATTTTGCTACTCGAGGTCAATAGGATGCTCCGGGCTGGAGGATATTTTGTTTGGGCAGCACAACCAGTGTATAAACATGAAGTAGGCCCTGAAGAACAATGGCAAGGTATAACTTTGAAATTTGGTCTAAATTACTTCGTTGAAAATAGGCTATTGTTTTCTAGTAGTCTATTGGATTCTGGTTTATTACTTATTAGTGCATCTGTAGAGGAATTGTGGTCTGTGGGATCACAGTTATGTGTAGAAACCCTATAATTTACACCATTCTCTTTGAGTTTTCATAAAATTTTGAATTTATCACACAGAATGTGCTGGAGCTTGGCACTGCTAATAGAGAACTTTGCATGACCTAGCATTTAAGCTACTCAAACGGGAGAAAGTTATGTTGATCTGTTTAATTTTTTCTTTTTTTGCTTCTAGACATGACTAACCTTACCAGTCGGCTTTGTTGGACGCTCATTAAGAAGGAGGGGTACATTGCCATATGGCAAAAGCCCTTTAATAACAGCTGCTATTTGAGTCGTGAGGAAGGAACACATCCGCCACTATGTAATTCTGATGACGATCCAGACAATGTTTGGTATGTTCAGATTTTGGGTTACCCGCTATCCTATGTTTTCTTCTTGCCTTGTATGTCTATGAAATTTAAGAGTTTGTACATAGGCAGTAACTGTGTGTCATATGTTTTATTTGTTGTGGTGTTTATATTACAATCATTTGCAATTCCCTACTTTAAGCATTTTGATTGGCTGAGTCTGTGGATATGAATGTTAGCATGTTTCCAGTTAATCCAGTATGTAGCCGACTTAAATGATTACTTGCCCTAACTGTGTGGATTAGGTTACACAAGTACCAATCTGCTATTCGAGCAAGCTCATGACTTTTCCCTCATAAGTATCATCCTCAAAGAGAATTGATTGGGTTTGATGATAACCGACAAGGCATGTTAAAATCTAACTAATATGCTATGAATCGCCTTAAAGCTAGTTAGTATCGGTAGAAAAATTGATGAATTATATTGAAGTGTTATACACAAAACATGATTGGAAAATGCTTAATTTGTGTTAGGTATGTTGATTTGAAGCCTTGCATAACACGTTTACCAGAGAATGGATATGGTTCAAATCTGGCAACCTGGCCAAAACGCCTGCAGAGTCCCCCAGATAGGCTTCAGAGTATAAAGTTTGAGGCTTACATGTCAAGGAGAGAGCTATTCACAGCAGAGTTTCGATATTGGAAAGAAATTGTTGATGGCTTTATACGTGTTCTGCGTTGGCCTAAACTCAAGTTTAGAAATGTGTTGGACATGAGAGCAGGCTTTGGGGGGTGAGTTCTCCATATTCGCATTTTTATGTTACATTACTATGCCATTATGTTCTTTTGTAATTAGTTCCCTTAATTGCAGTTTTGCAGCCGCTCTAGAAGATAGCAAACTGGATTGCTGGGTACTCAATGTTGTGCCCACTAATGGACCCAATACGTTGCCTGTCATTTATGACCGTGGTCTGTTAGGAGTTATGCATGATTGGTACTAATTTGTTAACGAATTAATTTCTTCCTAACGAAATATGCTGGAACTGGACATTGCACACCATATCGTGTTTAAACCATGGGCAATACATAATTGAATGCATTGACATTTCAGGTGTGAGCCATTTGATACATATCCTAGAGCCTACGACTTGATTCATGCTGCTGGACTTTTCTCAATTGAACAAAAAAGGTATTTAAGCTCTTTTTGCTTGAATTATGAAGCAAGATTGCTTTTTCAACCCTGTTGGAAGTTGGGAAATACTCACTCTGTCCTAGCCACTTTGGTTGGGCACCTTAAATTAAGGTGGGTGGGATTAGTTTTTAATTATGGGAGACAATGTAGTTGACTAATTATATCCTTGTATGAAAATGTAACAATTTGGGTGGACGAACAAACAAATATAGTAAGTGTAACAATTTGGGTTAGACGGAAGGAATATGAACCAACTTTTTGGAGTCTCTCACACTTCTCAAAATTTCAATTTTGAAGCGAGGTCTGAATTACTTTATAAAAAGAAGTTGTGGCACAATTAGTTGCATTCATTTTTTTTTCCATTGATGGATCCAAAATTATGTTATCTAATTGTATTGAAACGTTTGTGAAAAAACATCTCCATGAATATTATGGAAGGGCAGCATTTAGTTTTGATGATAAACGACCATTGGTATGGGATTAGTGTTGACACAATTTATATCACTATATCATTCAAATTTGGTAGCAAAGTTATTTTTTTTAAAAAAAAGATATTTGTAAAATCGAAAGAATACTTTATTATGGAACCAAAGATAAAATTTGCCTAATGCATAATCTTCTGGCAGTGACAAGGCAGGGTTTTTTATGTTGTTTTTGTTGGTATTATTGAAAGTTCCTTAGAATTTTGAAGCACTTGTTCGTAATTATGCTTAATTTGAGTGCTTGAATATCTCAGGTGCAACATTTCTAGCATCATGCTGGAAATGGACCGAATGTTGAGACCTGGCGGGCATGTATACATCCGTGATTCCATTGCTGTAATGGATGAACTTCAAGAGATTGGAAAAGCCCTGGGATGGCGATCAACACTGAGGGACACATCCGAGGGTCCTCATTCAAGTTACCGGTTATTAACTTGTGAGAAACGCCGAGCACATAAATGAACAAGGAGCTTTATTTTTCCTAAACATTGGGGGACATTCATTCCCATGTGGAGCGTGCTCTGGATTCAGTCACATTTTGTTCACATTAAATTGTGTCCATCACCCCGAAACGCTTTCTTTACTGTCAGTAGAGAGAGGATGAGGAGGAGGAGGAGGAAGCCTGATCTTTTTTGAATTTCGACTGAAGCTTTTTACTTACAGATACAAGTGCTACTAGTACACAAGATTTTTCTTGTAGTACCGAGTACCCTTGTTACAGTAGAGATGTGAATATTTCAGTGCAGTTCTTTGTGTTCCAATTATTGTACTACTTGTGATGTGATATCATAATTTTACATTCTTTGGAAATCACTGATTGAAATTACCAGGCCGGGGCATGTTGTGGTTGTAACTTGTAAACTGCAATAATAATGAATAATTGGTAGGCGTTGTTTGGTTGCCTCTTTTTCGCTTTGGTTTTAATTGATCGTTAGAAAATGAAAAGGAGAGGAAACATGAAGTATTAGGGACTCGCGGAATTGTTTTTTAATCTTTGCTGGATAGTATTTTGTACTTCTACTACTACTAAAATTCAGCTCCCCGGCCTATAGAGCCTGATGTGATGTATATTGTGCTGTGCTGTGCTGTGACGTTGAATCCTGAATTATTAGTTGTTGATTTGTGAAAGACTGTTCAACCCTACTGACACGTGTTCGTGTGTTGTAACTTATGCTTGTATTTTTATTTTATTTTTATATGTATTGATAAAAATTCCAGTTTGCAACTTAACCACTATATTTGACCTGAATGATTGATTAGTAGTAGTATATTTTACCTATTCATAATTGCCGTTCTATGAATAATTTCGTGTCTATAGGTTGTACTTGTACCGAAAGGTTGGCCGCTATCCCCTAATATTTTGCGCACCCACCCCCACATAAAAATACTGTCACGTACTAGTACTAGTATTATATATGTATGGGGTTGGATCCTTAATGCAAAGGATTTTGCCATGTATGTTATGTACCCGTGTGTTCATATTGGGATAAATAGTTTTTAATTAACAGTTAACCAAAATAATCTATGAGTAAATGTCAGTGATTTTGATTGTTCTTTATATACGTGTGGATTAATATAGTAGTATTGTACTATTCCTACTAGTAGTATAATTTATGAATGGTTGGGGTGGAAGAAACGCACTGCAAACATCCTGTCATTAATTTCGATAAATTAAAATGTTCCACAATATAAGTATATCTTAATCATCATGATGACAATTCAAAGTCAAGATTGTAAGAATTATGATAATGAAAAAGTAGTTTAGTAAATAATTAATAATGGAAGAGTAAACCAAATAATTAAGTACTATATATATGCGGGGTGAAAGCAATTTAGGCACAAAGCAGCAGTGGAGTTCCAGCTAGCTCATATGGTACACGTATGTTATACATACATTCATTCTCATGACTCATGACTCATTCATCTTTTCGTCTTTATCCCAATTCCATTGAACGTACTTCCCTACTTTTTTTTACCTAATTACGAATAAGGGTTTCAACTGTAGGCTGGTGTTTTATCAGCTGACAAACGAGTTTGTAATAAATTATTACTACTATTAAACATGGAGTATCTGAATATATAAAAGTAAATTATTATACAATTAATATTCAAAAGCATTTATTTATTTGTTCAGACTTCAAATAATTCAATTCAAATTGCTACTGCTAATTAATTCACCCAACCTTTAATTAGTGTTGGTTTACTGAATTTTCATATTTTGAGTCAAAATAATTCCCTCAATAAGTTGAGAATAAATAAAAGTAATTCTTTCATGTTCTACTTCAAACTTAAATGGCACAATCTTGATCGATGTATGAGGTGTGGACATTATTAATCTCTACCACACATCATCATAATTCATAAAACAACACGAGGCCCAAAAAAAAAGGCTAGATGGTATTATTTTATTAATTGAGGAGTATTAATCAAAGCCAGGTTGATAGAGATATAATACTTAAGTTTGTTTTACATTGCTTGAGTTTGCAACATTGATTTTTCTTTTTATGGCAAAGATATTTTGGAAATATATCGGAGTAGGGTTGTTGGTGTTGGTGAAGTGGCATGATCGTGGCCGTTGATCAAGGGTGGACGATGCACCACGTAATTAGTTGGGTAAGATGCCCAAATGTATACTCATTCCAAGAGCTGTCTCACTCTCCTTAAAGCTCGAATCCCAAATGGGGCCCAATAAAATCTTGTGTGGGCCCACCTCTTGCCCCACGTGTCACATTCCATAAGAATTTGTAGAGTATAATGTTCCTCGCGCCTGTAATAATCCTCATACATTACACCTTTTCATTTTACAGTTCATTTGTGAAACAAAATAGTACTACCTCCGTTTTCGTATGTTTTTGATAAAGAGTAATATGTTACTATTCACCCACAAACTTTTACTTAAAGTTTTATCATAGTTATACAAGTTAAAATATAGTCAAGTGAGATCTAACCGTCTCGTCGAGTAGTTTTTAAATATCGAACTTTTAAAATTTTCACTTATACCGAACTTGAGTTATTAATGGTTTAAAATGTGCATTGGACTGCGTAAAAAGTGGGTATGTAAGAAACATTTGAATACGGAGGAAATATTTTTTTTGATAAACTTTAGGATTTTTGGGATCTATAAAAATATATATATTTTTTGTAAAGCAATTTCAAATCACTTACTCTGGCTGCGCCAAAAAAATCACTAATTACTTAGAGTCTGTTCTGCACGCAGCTTTTTGTAGCTTTTGGGAGCTTTTGGTAGGTTTAGCTTTTATTTCAAAACAAAAGCCCCGTTCTGCACACTAGCTTTTGGGAGCTTTTGGTAGCTTTTGGAAGCTTCTTTTTAGAAGCTACCTGTAGTAGCGTTAAAAAATAAGCTATGAGCTTATTTTTGAGCAATCACAATTTTAACCTCATAACCAACCCACTACCCAATAGTATACATAAATATTTGTCCTTTTATGTCATTTCATACAGTTTTTCACAGCTACAACTAGTTGTACAAAATACTTAAATAGAACTGACAGCTATAGCTCCCACAGTTCCTTACAGTTCCAGCTCTCAACAGCTCCAGCTCACAGCTGCAGCTCTGCGTGCAGAACAGACCCTTACTCTGGAACCAAACGAAGTTGACCTGAGCGATATGGGGCTCTATTAGCTTAAGAAAAAGTTTCGGTTCGAGCCTTTGTGTATGCAGAATTCTACTCTGGGAGAGGCAACCTTCGGAGCCTTAGACTTGGGTCCAATGTGGCCTGAGGATACTCGATACACGCCAACAGAAAAAAAAAATAAAAAAATCTCTGGAGTGGGCTAGGAAATTTTACTACTTGTTCAAGTTCACATCCCCATTATAAAATTATTATTTTAAGCTTAAATATTTTTTTCATTTAATTTTATAAACTCACTTAATTTTTGTGGTGATATCACTCAAATTAATTAAATTGTTATTTAAACTTAAAAACTATTGTTTTTAGCTTAGTAAACTCATACAATTTTTATTGGTGATAGCACTATTGAGGATATTTCACAAAATAACTAAATTGAATCAGCTCATTTGTAAGACATTGTGATTTAAAATAAAATATCTTTTTAAAAGATACAAAGGGGATGTTTGGGAGTCAGCGGATCCGCTAGCAGATAGCAGATTCGGAGAGAGAACTGTGAGACAATATGCTCTTCCAATATGCTATATGCTGGTCAATATGTTGTCATCCAAACAGCCCCAAAATAACTTAAAATAGTGTCAAATAAGCTATTTTTGAATCCACTGTAAAAAGTAGCATTTTGGGTTTCAACTTAACAAAGACAAAATTTTGGTTTCAAAATGGCCAAAGAACTAATTTTGATTAATTTCAACTTAGAGTCCGTTCTGCACGTCGAGCTATAGCTGCGAGCTGCAGCTGTAGGAAGCTGTAGCTGTTGGGAGTTGTGAAAGCTGTAGCTATCAGTTTTCGCATAAGTGTTCGGTACAACTAGCTGTAGCTGTCAAAACTTATAATTTGAAGAGGAAAATTAATTAAATTTGGAAAGTAGCTTCCGCAAGCTCTCTAAAGCTAGTGTACATGATGGGCTTTTGCTTTGAAATAAAAGCTAAAGTTACCCAAAACTCTCAAAAGCTGCGTGCAGAACAGACTCTAGTTTTCTTAATAATTTTGATTAATGTCAAAATCAAAACGTGATTGGATGAGCATTTTGTAGATGGACTTTTCAATATTAATTTTTACCAACAGCAGTTGGCTTTTGAGTGGATCGGGGCTCTAGTCACTTATTAAGCAAGGTCTCGGGTTCGAGCTTTGTGTATGAAAAAAATAGCATTGTGTATGAAAAATATTATTATTATTATTATTATTATTATTTAAAAAAAAACAGTTGTATAGGTTCCTTTTTCTTTCCTCTCCTCGTCTCCCTCATTCTGTAGATTTTTGTAGTTTTTTCATTCGCCGTGCTTGTGCATCACCCTTAAAAAAAAGTGGTGAAGGAGGGGAAAAAACACAAACAAATATATTATATTCTAAACGTATAATTTGTCAATAACAAAGATGCCAATAGTCAGCTGCGGACTCAAATTATAGGAAGATAGATGGCCAGAAAAGGAAATGAAATGGTGAAATGAATGCGTAATTAGGGAAATGTTTGTGTCGTATACACCACCTACATTTGGGATACATGAGTTGTGAATATTGGTATAACATTGTTGGACGAAATTAGAACCCAAGGAATTGATTTTTCTATTAATGTGACGCATTAGCATTAATCTCTACACAAGAATGAATTGTCTAGGGCTGTTCAACCAAAAAAAAAAAGAAAAATTGTCTAAGGCTGCTTTTGGTAAAGAATTAACATTACTATAAATAATTAATATATTTTTTTTAATAACTGAATTTTAAACTCTACCACTAAACTCTAAACTCTACTCACCCCAGCTTTTAACTTTTAAAATTCTAATTTTAAACTTAAATACAAAACACCATTATTTAAAATTATCTTAATTTAAATTATTTTTCACCACTATATTTGAAATTATAAACTCAAAACTCTACTTCATAAACATAGCTTAAAACACTTCATGAAGTTCAAAAATGCTAATACTAATCATTCCAACTAGTCAATGACTTTCCCGCCTCAATATCAAATGGTTCATAAAATATTTAATTCAATTTCAGACGTGGTTCATAATTACCGCCAATCGTTCATTTAACATCTACAGATTTATATACCAACATAAAAATAATATTATTGTTACAAGTATAATTGCATGTATGTATTGCAATTAGTCGTATTGTTTTTTTTTTAAAAAAAAGAATACAAAATTGGTTGGACCAATAATATTGGAGACAATATCAGATTCTACCATATTTTCGTGGGTCCTTGGTGTTCATTTTTCTCCTATTTTAAATCCATCTAATTATTTAGTCAAGCTGTAAAATACTTAATGTGGGCATGCACTAATTAACAAGAAATTATGAGGCACTGTTAGGGTGACACCTGGTCTGGCTGTGGTACACCTAGCCAACCTGTTTTTTTGAAATTTCCGACAATCCTGTTTTATTACACGACTACCAAACGTGGCACTATGTACATACAGCATTAAAATAATACTCTCTATTTCTTTTTAGTTGTCTTTTTAGAAAGTAAAAAGTGTTCCAAAATAGTTGTCATTTTTAGATAGTTATAGGTAGTTATGCTATGTTTTTACTATATTGTCATCCACTTTACATAAATGCTATTTGTTGACATTTATTAAGAATAAATTTAATTAAAAAGTAAAAATGTAAATTTATGAGTTAATTAATGCACACCTTAGTTATTGAAATTGAACTGAAAGAGACAACTAAAAAAGAACGGAGGGAGTACTCCCGAGTCTCCGACTAAAAATAAAATAAAATAGCATAAGGGCACATTGGAACTTCAAACACCCAATTTTCATTTAATCAATTTGCTACAATTAGATTAAAAACATTTAAACACCATGATGATGATGAGCATAATTAACTCACATCACTATATATGGAGATATTTAAATTTTTAAAACTAAGTCCAGATCTAAATCTGACCGTGAAATTATATACTTCATTTTTATATAATATGTTTTAAAAATGTATATTGATATATTAATTAAAATATTTTTTTTATTTTGATTTTTCTGGCTAGAAAATGTCGGAAATTCCCTCCCTTCCCCGCCTTCATGGCTTCATAGGCTTCTTCTCAGATCGACGACCACCACGCTCACGTTGTCCGTGCTGTGACGCGCCAGGGCGAGCTTCGTCAACAGAATTGACGCGTCAGAGCACGCCTTGTCGGAGCTTTCCTCCGCCTCCGTCACCGTTATGTCATTCCCTGGCGATCGCGGCGGCGAAGCCGGTTTCCGAGACTGAAGGCACATGCGCGCCACACCACACGCCGTCTCGTTAGATACGACGTCCCAGAGACCGTCGCTGGCCAGGATCAGGCACTCGTCGTCCGCCGACCGTTCGGTGATCGTCACTTCTGGCTCGGAGATCACGTATGGTTTCAGATAATTGTCGCCTGCGAAAGGAAGGAATGTTAGGTTGACGATATAGATTTGATTTTTGATTTAACCTAATGGTGATATAACTGGGGATATTGTGGTTAGATTTGTACCTATTGCGCGAGACATAGCTAGCACTCCGAGAACCCTAGGGCCGTCCCAGAAGATCACTCGGCCGCCGGCCTCTTGAATCCGGTTAAATTCGTCGGGGCGGTCGGGCTGAGGTGAAGGGAAAAGTTTAGCATCTGATTGAATGAATTGAATTTCATGTTAATAATTCTGTTTCAATTTAAAATCCTACCTTATGATCGACGGAAAGTGGAATTGCGTGGCCGTTCCGGCAAAGGATGGCGCGAGAATCGCCGCAATTTGAAACAACTATCTTGTCAGGCGTGACCACAGCGACTACAGCGGTGGACCCAACGGCATCGCACTGTGGCGTCTGGAGCTCGCAGCGGCAGGCAGAGATAGGAGCGCCGGATCTGCCGGCGGAGCACTCGACAACTTCCTTATCCATCTTTGCGAAGCTCTGAAACATAATTTTCTCCCACGACGCTGCTTGTTCGTTCTCAAATTCGTCTTTTACGATTTCGTGCATTCTATCGCGGCACCTCGTCGCCACCTGCAATTGATCCAGAGTACATTTCAGAAATTTTAATTCCTAATGAAGGTGGAAGCTTTGAAATTTGATAATTTATATCGATCAGTTTTATTCAATTCATACATGTGAGCAGCCATGGCCGTCGTAAACGCCGAAGAAATGCAAGCCGCTTCGGAAACTAGGGTTCCGGCGGCAAAAAGTGGGGTGAATAGCAACAGCATCTTCCATATCTCTCCTCCTTCCGCAAACAGATGTCATCCCAAATTTGGGGCAATCCGGCGCCACATCATGTTCGTTAGTCAAATCGGAAGGCGGCGAAGCCAGATCGGACGATGTGGATACCTTTACCTCGCCGGACAGTTGATTCTCCTCCTTTACCAGCGGCACCTCTTCGCCGTGTGGAAGATCACGGTTCCGAATAGCGTTGGAGTATTCTCTCGGCACCACAGCGTCAATCTTCTGCCTCTTGGCCTTCCCTCCGCCCTCAAGCGGCGGCGCAACCGCGGAATCTGTCGGAATAAAGTTAAATTGATGGATTTCCATCCTCCTCCTCCTGGCAGACCTCGAACTCGGCTCCACCGGTGCCGTCGCCTCCGTCTCACCGATGTTTAGTCCACAGCACATACCCGCCATAGTATTAAACCTCCAATCCAAATAAAAAAACCTCAGAGAAAATATTTCTCGACTCCTCCAGGCTCTAATAAAAGTAATCAACAATGAGAAAAAGGAAGATCACAGCTTTGTGATCAATAAAAGGGCAAGAAATAATCAAAATCCCAAAAGATATGAAATCTTCGACGAGCGGACCCAAGGAAAAGAGAAATGCGAGGAGACCACATTATACTAGTTGATTGGGCGGGCGGAGTGGGCAGCTGCCCGTCACCGCCTCGGGCAGGAAAGTGAAATGTATCCGACAGACACAGTTGGTGTGACGTAGAAACGCTGAATGCAAGACCCCCCTAATCTTGACCGTCCATTTCACACCATCCGTCCTCCAATGACTAACACGTGTTGCGGAATTTCATAGGGGATAGGACACGTGTACCAATTAGTTTGCGACGCGATGTGGGGGGCCTTTCTTTACTGACACGCATGTGGTCTTCTGGGCCGCGGCTGGGCCCACACTGGGGGTCTGTTATTTGCCTTTTTAGTTTCTTAATATATTAAAGTGAACAAATGAAAAATTTGGGTTTCTGCTTTCTACGAGGATTATCACCACGTGGCGGGATCGTGGAGCATGAGATCCAGGGTTTTGATACGGGGTATCACGCGAAGATTCGGCGCGTGTTCGATGGAGAAAGCGGGGAGCAGGTATAGCGTGAGGAGGACGCGAGGGAGGAGAGAAGTGGAGTGGGAAATGAAAATGGAAGGTGGAGAAACTGCAATAAAGGCGTGTACGTAAGAAGAGGAGATGGAGACACGTAAGGGAGGAGAGGAAGCAGATGTCAAGGTCGATTGACGGTCCCAGAATATCTCGAACGCCATCGACACGCGTCCGTCGTTGACGTGGATCCTATGCTGCCGCTGCAATTTTTATTTCCTATATCTCCTTGGTCCTTGCTTCTACATCGCATCGCTGCCGGCCAACATTTCTAAAATTCCGCACCCATCCACCTTAGTCTTAGGTTATGGGTTTCAAATTTGCAAAAGTTGTAGTGAAACTAATACTCCCTCCGTTTTTTGTATAAATATAACAACATTTGTATAGTTGTTACATTGAGTAACTTTAGTTTAATTTCTAACATAGATATTTAAGATATAAAATAGTCAAATGAGATCTCGCTGGATTCGTCTAATTGCGTAGATTTAGAATATTAAATTTTTATAATTTTTACTTTTACACAAACTTAAATATTAATTGTTAAAAATATACAATGTTGCAAGTTTTTGAAAACAGGGAGTACTATGTGCTTTCATTTGATTTGGGGCCAATAAGTGTCCACTAGAAAACTTGTTAACTCGTAATGCGCTACTATTGGGAGTTGGGCCTAAACAGTGTCCACAAGCAAACTCGTTAAATTGAATATGACCCAAGTAGTTATAGAGGTTTGGTGTTTTTTAGCCCAATATAGTTTTTCTATGTTATATGGAACCAGCATAAAAGAACATCATCATCATCATCAGCACTCAACAGAAGCTGAAAGAGGACCTCTGCCATGTCTACTGACTACTGCAAGTTATCGGGTGCAAGAGCATTGGCAACAACATTGCCCAGTTACAAACCATGTCCAGGTGGATGATCCAGGATGTCACGAATGTTACAAACAATGGGGTAAAAAACATGAATATTCTTCCCGCACACCATGCAAAACCATCGGAATCGAAATAGACCCATGCCCCGCTATCCGCATCAACCCATTTCACAGGCCATGTAATTTCATCCTCCAGAATATAACATGCATTTCTTTCTAGCCACACACACCAAAAATTTTCTTTGATAGTATTTTTCCAGAAAGAAATCCTAACGACTAATAATTCTTTGGCATCTTTTTTTTTTTTTTTAGTGTATCCCCAGGGCACATTGGACCCAAGAGTAATCCCTCGAGGATCTGGTCGGCATTCAAGGGTTGCCACTCCAAAAGCAGAATTCTGCATACACAAAGACTCGAATACGAGATATTTGCTTAAGCTATTTTTATATCAACACTCCTAAAAAGGACAAAAAGGAAAATTGATATTTGTGATTAAAAAATTCTATCGCTCACTCCATACACTCACTTCTTAACCATTTATATGTTGCCACGCCTATCTTGTATTATTATTATTCCTTCATCTATATAGCATGGGGACGTGGTGACGGTTACGGTAATGTGGGAAAAATCACACTACATCAAGACATTAAATCATGATCATTGAAGTTATAGACTAAAACTAATATAATTGTCATAACATATTAATAATCAATTTTAGTAATAAATCATTTAAGCGACATGACAATAGCATTTCAACCACAATGGCAAAACTATTTCAGCAACACGACAAGACCATTTCAGCGACGAGGGCAATGCATCACTTTCAGCGAAAACTTATGGAGAGCTGCTTTTAGAATCCGGAGCCAAATATTGTTGAAATGGTATACACATATTACGGAACATGTATATCAATGTGCCTTTGAAATGTATAAAATTATGTTTTGCAAATTTACTATTTTATTATTTGAAATTAGTCTAAACTATTAAAATTTAAAATAGATGAATGATGGAGAATAAGCCCGTACATACTGTGGAATTGCCCCACTGCATCCTAACATCACCGATCTAACATATACTCCCTCCATAATTTAATGATACTAACATTCTTTGTTTTCACGCAATCCAATATATATTTTTAAAGAGTTTTATCTGAAATTTTATAAAAGGAAAAAATATAAAACTTTAATATTATAAAACTATGTGACTAGACGAATCTAATAAGATCTCACTTGACTATGTTTTATCTTATGTAATCGTGTTAAAAAGTCGAATCAAACTTACTCAGTGAATAGTGTTTACTATGTAAATGTTAAAATTATTAAATGACGGAATGAGTATGTAATAAAGTTAAATTATATAGAAATATATGTACAACTAAAATTAAATGGAAACTTTAAATTATTAATTAAATTCAAATGGTTCAGACTAATTTAGTAAATAATATAAATATTACATATACTAAATTAATTTTGAAAATAAAACTGAATAAAATAAAATATATAAATTGAATTTATGAAAGGAATAGTAAAATTAATAAAAAAATAATAAAATAATATAAAATATATATGTAGACGTAAGATTCAGTTAATTAAAAAATAAAATCAAATAAAAATCTATAAAATAAACAGAAAAATAAATAAAATACAAAAATATACAGAATACAAAATAAAGAAAATTAAAAATGAAATCAGTATAACTCAATTAAAATAAATAAACAAGACTAACAAGATAAAACCAAAGAATGAATGTTAGTAATAAATGAATCATTATAGCTCAATTAAAATAATAATAATAATAAAAAATAACTGAAAGAATGAGCGTGACGTAATTTAGTTCTTTATGAAATTAATTACTAATGTAATTTACTTTGATTCTTTAATTAAAACCAAAGGGTTGGGATTTATCCTAGTGTTAAGTCCTTTTACTTCCATTCATATCCCATCCAGCCCCTTATCCATCAATTTTGTTTCTTTTATAATTTGTATGGTATGGACTCTACCATCCCTTTCAATAGCAACTAAAAAAAAAAAAAGCAATGCGTGCATAGGTATTTTAATTATGGAAAATTTCTATATGTGTAAAGCATAGTATTTAGGATGGATGGGGATAGAGTGGTCTCATGTAATTTAGTTTGACCATCATAAGAAAATGATTAATTAAAGATTAATCCAAACCACCTTTAGAATCTAAACTGGGAGGAAGTTGAATTTTTTTTATTAGGGATTAATAAGTAATCTGAAATTCCTCCCAAAATCTCACCCGCCAAACAGTTGCCTGTTTCTGGAATTCTGGTTGGCAGTGGTAGTGAGTGGTACACAACAACACCTCTGTACTCTTTATTCTGTATTCTGTAGTCTGTACGTGCCCTTCTTCCCTGTGGCTGTACCGGAGAATAGCCCACATTCCTCATTCGTCGCCCACTGCCCCAACTTCCCACAACACCCATTTATTTCCCCATTCAATTCCCTGTCTCCTTCTGCTATCCAACACTACCTATTTTCCAAACAACAATTACGAAGAATATCATGTGTACCTTTCCTGATACTAATAATTTACCCCGCCATCCCTTTAAGCCTCCGTCGATGGAGAAATCCGCCGACGCCTTCCGAACATCGCCGTTAAGGATTTCCGTTGCGCTTGTTGCCGTTTTGATCTTCTCAGTGTCGATTGCTTTCTACTCCAACCTCCACGGCATCGCCCGCCCCGATTTTTTCCGCTGGTCGGGCGCCCCGGACCCCGCCGTGTACATGAGCCGGCTCAATTCGGATCACGCGCCGACGAATATCTCGCACGTGGCTTTCGGAATCGGCGGGTCCACTAGCACATGGGGGAAGCGGGTGCCGTATTCGGATCTGTGGTGGAAACCGGGGATTACGAATGGGTATGTTTTTCTGGAGAAGAAATCAGAAATGAAGAGCCGGTTTGGAATTCCGGTTCGGGTTTCGTCCGATTGGAGGCGATTCAGGTTTTCCAGCGGGTCGGACTCGGCGGTGCGGATTGCGCGGGTGGTGGTGGATCTGTTCCGGGCGGGGCTGCCGGAAAATGTGCGATGGCTGGTGATGGGGGACGACGATACGGTGTTCTTTCCGGAAAATCTGGTGGCGGTGCTGGCGAAGTACGACCACCGGGAGATGGTGTACGTCGGCGGGAACTCGGAAAGCGTGGAACAGGACGTGATGCATGCGTACGGGATGGCGTTCGGCGGTGGGGGGTTCGCGGTGAGCTACCCGCTGGCGGCGCAGCTGGTGGCGGCTATGGACGGCTGCCTTGATAGGTACCATTATTTCTACGGATCCGATCAAAGGGTTTGGGCTTGCGTCGGGGAATACGGTGTGGAGCTCACCAGAGAATCCGGCTTCCATCAGGTATGCTAAATTTTTTTTTTT
Organism: Hygrophila difformis; assembly: GCA_030278955.1. Classification (NCBI taxonomy): domain Eukaryota; kingdom Viridiplantae; phylum Streptophyta; class Magnoliopsida; order Lamiales; family Acanthaceae; genus Hygrophila; species Hygrophila difformis. The sequence continues at coordinate 11,604,443 of JAOANR010000007.1, forward strand.
TTTTTTTTTTTTTTAAATAATACTAGTAAATAATACTCCCTTCGCCATGAATTCACATTTCACGTAAGTATTGTATTTAGTCGTTAATAACTCAAATTGAATACAAGTAAAAATTATGAAAATTAGATATTCTAAATCCATACTATTAGACGAATCCAACAAAATACTATATTTTATCTTATATAATTGTATTAAAAAATCGAATTAAAATTACACAATGAATAGTGTCAAAAGACCATATATGTCAATAAATAAAGAATGGAGGAAGTACTCAACTACTATAATATACGTAATTGTTTAATTATTTAAATTAATTTGTGAAGCATTGAATTTAGTGTAATTTAATAACAACAACACTTTGTAGCACTACTAAACACAGAAACGTGAAATAGGCCATTTGCGGATTTAAGTATGCATGATTTTTTAAATAGTAATGAATATCGAATTAAAATGAACGACGTGGAGTAGAGTATATTGTTATTTTAATGGCCTGGGGTGGGCTGGGTGGCGCTGGCACGTGGTGGTTATAGGGGGGCAGGGACTCGGGAGGGAGGAAATTTTGCATCCAAGTCTTGAAGTAGTAATGCGCGGCGTGATTAAGTTAAGCTACCGTGACAGGTGGGGTGGGGGTGAGAGATTATGGTCATCCTCTCCTCTCCTCTCCGTTTGACGTACGTAGGTATTTGAATCTCGACGACGACGTGTTTACTAACTGTGGAATGCGTGGCAATTTTTGAATGGGGATTTGCTAAAGTCACGTGGTGGTGGTGGTGGTGGTAGGTGACCAGGGAAAATGAGCTTTCGCCACGTTAGGCTCACTGCATTTCCTTTTCTTTTTGGGGGAGAATAATGATGTGCCGTGTATATTTGTGGACTGTGATGTTTTGTTCGAGGCTGAGGGTGACTTTAATTATGTTTGTCATGAAGACGCTTCTTGATTATTATATCAATAATAATAGGATTAGAATGGAATATCAATTTTCAGTAGGGAGAAGAAAACGCCACCAGGATAAAAGGTTTGAGATTGAAAGTATTTGGGGGGGAAGACTACAACTGTCGACTGATGTTGGTAGAGAATTGAGATGGTAGAAAAGCAAATACTTTTACTAGTCATTAGTCAATTAGATTTATAGTATTAAATAAATGATATGTTTTGTTTTTTTTGGGAATTTTACCTTTGTTATTGTCCCTTTAGCATCAATCATTGGGGTGGGCAGGCAATCTGTGTGCTACAAGTTTGTTAATTTGTGTGAGGAAAAAAAAAAGAAACAGGAATTTAGTTATTAGTGGTTAACCTTTTTAATTGAAGATGGAAATTCCAGGTGGTATTATTTCTTTTAGGTTCTAATTTTTATTTATTATGAAAGCACCAATTTTTAAGTGAGATATTAAAATAACTCGTGCCATAAATAATAGTAGTATCTGTTACATCTACAAGTTAGTAAAGAAAGGTAACATAATTTAGTTATTACTATGAGCTTATAACACTGTTTAGGGAATTAAAGCTTTAGTTTTGAACTAAAAGTTTTCATCCTCAGCCCAGCCCAGCCCTGCCCTCGAATTGTACATTCACATAACTACTAATAAACAACCCTTTTCGCTACTTGTTTACTGTATTTGCCAATATTTTATACACACACACAAACACCATTTTGTTGATATGATGTTGCAATACTTTCATGCACACAAATGTAGACTGGAATTGACTCCTTTGTTCTGATGGATATTTCGACTACACTCATAGTCATATACATCTGCTTTATTGTTCTTGATGGCATAAATCCTGATGTTCCATCTGTTCATTAGCTTGACATCCGAGGCGACCCCTTCGGTCTCTTGTCCACGCATCCACTTTCGCCTCTCGTGTCCCTCCACCACCTCGACGATGTGCAACCATTGTTTCCCAACCGGACACAGCTCGACTCAATTACATCCTTGATGAAAGCATACAATCTCGACCCTTCCAGAACCTTGCAACAGTGCTTTTGCTACCACCACAAGCGCAAATGGTCTGTCTCTGTTTCCTGGGGCTACACTGTGCAAATACACCCAACACTGCTGACAGCCAAGGAGTTGGAGATGCCAGTCGCAACGTTCAAGACTTGGAGAAGCTGGCACGACGGGCCCTTCACATTCAACACCCGTCCCATGAGTTCCGACCCTTGCCAACAACCCCTTGTCTTTTACTTGAGCGCAGCCATGGCAGAGTCCATAAACAACACATTGACAACCTACAAGAAGTTCAAGGATGAGGCTCAATCTGCAAAGCAGTGTGGTAAGAATTATGCCCTTGCCCATGCCATCGAAAGTGTCGTGGTTTCAGCGCCAGTAATGGATCCTCAAGAATGGAAACAGGTTTGTCTGGTTAAGCCTCGCTGGTTTCATGTTTCTTTGGTTTAAATGGACTTATCAATTGTGTGTCTATGATTTTATTGGATTTATTGAAAACAAATTTTGCGAGTGATGTTTTTTGTATGTTTGTGAAAAATGCAGAGTCCTAGAAGATATTGCTGTGACATCAGAGGGAGCTTGGGACAAGGAACAATGAGGATTAATGTAAGAAAGTGTAGGCATACAGAGAGTGTTACCATATAACCTTGTCTCATTTTGTTTCTGAATCTAATAATATATAGAATAGTGTCGAAAGATATAATAGTTCAGAATTTCAGATGATGGGTGGATTAATTACTGGGGAATTGGTAAAATCTAACCATATTAGTTTGCTGCATGTTTGATGATATTTGGCATCGGAATTGCGGAATGTGGTTTACATATTCTACACTTGTAAATAATTCAAAGATGATTTTTGTACATTTTACCATATTTTAAACTAACAATTATTTGTTTCGGTGATATTAAACTAACAATTGAACTAAAAATATGCCTATTTATTTAATTTAATGAGTGGGCAATTTTTAAACCTACTGACCTTTTTATGCGTCAGATAGGCAAAGCACGTCGGTAAACATAATTAAACAATCGATCTCCATATATTGAGCAATAGATTATCGTTTTTAAATGAAAGCAATCATTCCAATTTTCAACAGTAACTTATGCAAATAGCCTACTTCAGATTACAATAAATTACAGCACAATATATCCAAATTCATGGACAAAACATTTGTGAAAATTCTTCATGGGCGGGCTGCAGTAGAAATCATAATTTACTGTTTAGGCTTGATATTAGGCCCAAATCAAGAAAACTATAAAGAAAAGGTAAATAAGAAAAAGGAAAATGTTTTCTTGACTTATACTATCTTACAGAGGTCCTAATAAACAAATTCAACTACAATAGTATATATAACACCTACTTACTTATATTTTTGTTAAATATCCTATCTTACAGAAGTTCTAATAAATTTTTAACCACCAACAGTTGCGCGAACTACAAATAACCAAATCAAAGAAATTCAATAATATATCAAGCAAAATTAAAATGAAAAACAATTTCATGCAAACAAACCATTAAACTAGCAACATCTTAAAAATTCATATAAAACATTTAATTCACATGTATCAAATTATATTACCTTGCTCTGCAATAGATCGATGCAGATCGCCTATTGAGTGGGATATTGCTTTCCTAAATTCGGACCCAAGTGTATCTGTTAATGCAATATTCGAAATTAGCCATGCATGTACTATATGAATATAGGTCACATCTAACCATATGCTTTAACAAATTTCAAAAACATATAAGAACATCGAATAGAACATCTAAATTATAAAAATCCAACTCCAACAGCACATATAAGACCAACATATCAGAATGACTCAAAAAAACTAATCCAAGTGAGGACACTACATATAACAACAATATAAGAAAAACCCTCAAAATAACTAATCCAACTCAACACTGCATATAAACTACAAAGTGACTTCACTTTCGCATACGAATTCCAAGAAGAGCATATGATATACGAAAAATTATCTACCTGGCGAGAGGAAACCAATTATGCGCCCATAAAATAAAGTCTACCAAAATTTAATGGGGGTTGCACCAAATCAAATCTGTCCCAGTTTTCTCAAGCAAAAAATTGTCAATAACAATAGGAATGATGATTTTGCCAAATAGAGAATAACTACATACAATCAACAACTACAAACCAAAAAAATAAATGCACAGGGTTGAGCATCAATCATGTTTTCCAAAAAATGAGTTCAATACCAACAATCGAATACAATGCAATAAAAATGACAATAATCGAATAGGTAATTGTTCAATCGAATACCTTGTTCGAGTGAGGTGGCTCAAGAAGGGCTTCGTGGGGGTGGCTCGAAATGCTTCTCGGCAGGGGCGGCAGACGGCGCGGCAGCGACTGGCAGCGGCGTCGGGCGGCTGGCAGGAGGCAGGGGCGCCGGAGGGCTGGCAGGGTGCAGGGGCGGGCGTGGGCAGGCGAGGGCGTGCGAGGGCGCGCCTGAGCGGGCGAGAGCGGGCGAGGGCGGGCGAGAGGCAGGGCGGCGGACGACGGATGGAGGCGAACGACGGGCGACACTTCCGCCCTTCAATACAAAACAACCCACCGCACTATCGTCACTCGAATGACGCGTCGAGTGTCGGGATCGTCGGATGGGCTGTGGTCGGCGGCGGTGGTCGGCAGAGGCTGTCGGTCGGGCGGCGGGGTCGGAGGTTCGCCGGTGAGGAAGGGGCGGGTAAAAATGGGGAAATCGTTTTGTTTCTTTTGCTGTAATTCGCTCTTACTGCGCAAGTGGGCTGATTTATTCCCCTAGTTTGCCGACCGCATATGCGGTCGGCAACGCGGTCGGCACGCCCAACCGCATTTATAGCGGTTGACGATTTGGTCGGCTTGACCCCCGTGTAGCCACAACGCTCACTTTTTACCGACCGTCGCCCTGGGGTCGGGAAAGAGGTCGGCAATGCTGACCGCTTACTGCCGGTCGGAAATTCCGGTCGGGAATCCCGCATTTTCTTGTAGTGTTAGTAAGAGGGTGTTTGGATTAGCGATATAAAATAGATTATTTGATTATTGCGTTTTCAAAACGCAAATAATCAGGTTTGCAGCACCTTTTTTAGCGGTTAAACTGATTATTTGCGTTTTGGAAACGCAATAAGCAAATAATCCATTTTCTTGCCGTTTATCCAAACACCCTCTAAATAGTTTTATTTTATCTCGGAAAAAAAAGAAAGAACTTTCTAATTCTTCCGCATATTTTTGTGAGACAAAAGTAACTACTATAACGTATTTTACAAAGTCAATTAATATAACGTATTTTACAAAGTCAATTAATATTGGCAGTCCGATACAAACTCAGTTGACTTTTAGTGATATTAGCTCTGGCAGTTTAGGGAGGTTCGAGAATATTGAAAGTCCCCTCCCATTTCTTTTGTTCATTTGTAGTAATTTATATGGCATGAGCTCCCACAATTCATTTACTATATACTCTATTGAAAAAAATTATAGACAGAAAATATATATTTAAGATGTAGGAAGCATTTTTAATCAATTCAGTGGTTCGACGTGATTATTATATTAAACTATAATAATAAAATAATTATTTCCATAGGGGAAACCATTAAATTTAAATTTAACTATTAAATTTGAATTATATATTAAGCAATTAAATTTTAATAGTATAAAAAATTTCAGTATTAAAACTTAGCAACCAAATTTCTATAACCACCAGCTCATCAAAAAAATTTATATAACCACCAAAAATATCGAAATGGATTGTTAAATATATTACTTTATTTTATTTTTCTTTCGGTGATAGAATTGGATTTCCAAAATGTATCAAACTAAAGCCAATCCTTCACTGTGGTGATGTTGGTATTCTCATAATCTTATTTTTTGGGAAAAGCTCATAATCTTATAATCTTATTGAATTTGTCATGCCACTTTATTTCCATATTCATTATTTACAATATATTTGTGAATTCAATATTATTATTATTATCGAATACAGTACAATTTTTACATTTTTTCCTTTTCATTTTTTTCATCACACATGTCCAGTGGGAATCCAGTCGCCAGAATCCAGATATACAGTCTGTGTGTGCACCAGTTCACTGAGATCAGATAGGATCAGTACCAGACCCTAATTGATATTCCCAGTAGTACAATTTCTTCATAATAACCTAACCCCCACTAAGTTCTAGTCTCCCCCACACACACAAACAGCAGTGCAAAGGACGCCCTAACCTCCCTCCTCTTCACTCTTCAGTCAGTCTCTCCTCTCAGTACGACTCTGAACCCCATATCTGTGTTTTTTTTTGTTATTATTACCCACCATGTCCATTGAATGTTTTTTGCCCTAATTTTTGGGGTACTGCTGACAAATGGGTTTTCTTTTCTCTGCATATATTTCCTTTGATTGTTCAATCAATTTTTGCAGTGAGATAGATCTCTGATTGTCTTCCGGTTTCAAGCCTTTTCGCCGTGTATCCATTACGGAAGGAGGAAGAGGACAATTTGTTTACGGTAATTGCAAGTGGGCGTTGGTTAATAAATAGCGTTGGTCAGACAGTCTGCCACAAGAAGATAAGATTTGGTGTTTATCTGTTACGCCCATTTTTTCTGGGGGTTTTGGTTTCTTGTCTAGATCCCGTTCCAGAAACTCCCAGAGAAGAAAATTCTCTAGATAATTCGATTTTTCCCTATTGGCGTGTTTTCGAGGCTGTTTTGTATTCTTCAAGAAAAAGGGAAAAATTTTCAATTTTCCTTTGGAAACCGGAATTAGGGTTTCAAGGAATGGCGAGCAGATGGTGGATTGGGGCTGACGGGACGGACGCAGCTATCAACGCGTCCAACGGAAACCCTAATTCCCAAAACGAGATTCATCGGGAAATTGAAGACGACCAGACCCACTCCGGTGGCGATCTCGATCTCGTGGATCCACCGCCCGGGTCCGGCGGCGGCCGGAAGCCCCGTGGCCGGCCCCCGGGCTCGAAGAACAAGCCGAAGCCGCCGGTCGTCATCGCTAAAGAAACCCCCAACACCCTCCGTAGCCACGTCCTGGAGATTAGCAGCGGCAGCGACATCGCGGAGAGCATAGCCGCCTTTGCGCGGCGGCGTCACTGCGGCGTGTCTGTCCTCAGCGGGAGTGGGATCGTCACCGACGTCACTCTGCGGCAGCCAGTGGCTCCCGGCGGTGTGATTAGCTTGCAGGGGAGATTCGAGCTCTTATCTTTGTCAGGGGCGTTCCTACCCGCTCCGTCGCCACCCGGCGCAACCGGGCTGACCGTGTACCTCGCCGGCGGTCAAGGACAGGTCGTTGGGGGCACCGTGGCGGGGACGCTGACAGCGTCAGGACCGGTGATGGTAATTGCAGCTACTTACTCAAATGCAGTCTATGAAAGGCTGCCGTTGGAGGATCAGGAAGCGGCGGGAGAAGGGATTCCCCCGCAAGGCGGCGGTGGAATGGAGGAGCAGCAGAAATCCGCCGCGGCTTCGTATGGTTTGCCACCAAATATGGTTCCCAACGACGTTTTCTGGGCTCCTCAGCCATGCCCCCCGCCTTACTGATCGGACCAAACTAATGGGGGGTTCATGTTGGAATTTTGAATTGGGGAGAAGAGAGTTTAGATGTTATTGTTCTAAATCTCGTTCTGCATTTTTCACTAAGATTACACGGCTATTTATAGCCGAAAGGATTACAAACTTAACAATATAAAATACACCAATTTTGACAAATGAATCTGCAATGGTTGAAGAACACAGCCGTTTCTTTTGACAGTGGCTTGTTGTCGGTAATGACTTTGCCGACATTGGAATGAGTTTAATTTTTAACATTTTCCCCCCTTAAACTCATTCTTCCATCATCTTGTATTCCGAGCTTTTTCCGCAAATACTGGAAGGTTTCAACTTTCAGTGCTTTGGTAAAGATGTCTGCGACTTGCTCACTTGAGTTGATATACTTCAGCTCTACTTCTTTTGATTTTACATGTTCACGTATGAAGTGAAAACGGGTATCAATGTGTTTCGAGCGTTCGTGATGGACTGGGTTTTTTGCAAGGGCAATGGCAGACTTGTTGTCGACATGAATTTTGATTGCACTATCTTGTTGTATCTTCAAATCTCCAAGCAATTTCTTCAGCCAAATTGCATGACAGACGCATGCAGCAGCAGCAATGTATTCTGCTTCACAAGTCGATAACGCGACAATGGGTTGCTTCTTTGATGACCAAGTGAATGCATTTCTACCGAGGTAAAACACGAACCCTGATGTGCTTTTTCGATCTTCTTTGCTTCCAGCCCAATCACTATCACTGAATCCAACCAATTCAGTGCTTTGATTTGTAGAATATAGCATGCCATAATTGATTGTTCCTTTGATGTACTTCAAAATTCTTTTCGCAGCTTTCAAGTGTGAAGTTTTTGGTGTTTCCATGTACCTGCTAACAAGACCAACTCCAAACAAGATATCAGGTCGTGTGCAGGTTAAGTACCTCAAGCATCCCACAAGACTTTTGTAGTAGGTTGGATTTACTGGGTTTCCTTCTCCTTCTTTGGTCAATCTGGTGCCAACTTCCAGCGGAGTGTCGACACTGCAACAATCTTCCATTGAGAATTTCTTCAGGATCTCTTTGGCATATTTTTCTTGTGAGATAAAAATTCCTTCTTCATCTTGCTTGACTTCAATGCCTAGGAAGTATTGCATCAACCCCAAGTCGGACATTTCAAACTCCTTTTCCATTGATTTCTTGAACTCCTGGATCAAGGCCTTATCATTACCTGTAAAGATAATGTCATCAACATATAGACATACCAATAAGAATTCTCCAGACAGGTTTCTTTTTGCATATAGGGAGTGCTCATATGGGCACTTTACAAATCCATTTTCGATAAAGTATTTATCGATTCTTGAATTCCAAGCTCTTGGTGACTGCTTCAATCCATAGAGCGCTTTCTTCAACCTGTACACCTTGTCTTCTTGGCCTTCAATTATGAATCCAGGTGGTTGTTCAACATAAACAACCTCTTCAAGATTTCCATTCAGAAATGCGGATTTAACATCCATTTGATGTATCTGCCACTTCTTTTGAGCTGCTAGTGAAATGAGCAGCCTTACTGTTTCAAGCCGGGCAACTGGGGCAAAGACTTCTTCATAATCAATTCCATATCTTTGATTGTACCCCTTTGCAACGAGACGGGCTTTGTGCTTTTCAATTTCTCCTTTTGCATTTCTTTTCGTCTTGAACACCCATTTGACTCCAATTGCTCGATGTCTGTCAGGAAGTGATGTGAGCTCCCATGTATTATTTTTTTCAATGGCTTGAATTTCTTCCTCCATAGCTTTTTGCCACTTGACTTCTTTAGAGGCTTCTTGAAATGTCAATGGGTCAAGACCTGCAAATAGACAGAAATTATTGAATTCATCATCAATTGGCTCACTGGAGTCATATATGTCCTGGACTCTTCTTGTTCTTCTCACAAGAGGACTATCATCAGAGGATTGGCTTTCAACTTCAACATGATCAGGTACCATGTCCTCCATTTGTTGTTGCTGTTCCTTTTGCTTTTCATGTTCATCATCAAAAGGAACATGCTTGGTCGGCTCATCTTCATTCCATCTCCAAGTTTGATCCTCATTGAATATAACGTCTCTTGACATCACCACTTTGCGGGTTACAGGATTGTACAGTTTGTACCCGCTGAAATTTTCACCATAGCCAAGAAAAATGCATTTTTGGCTTTTATCTTCGAGCTTTGTACGCTTTTCTTCTGGCACTTTTGCAAAACAAATGCTTCCAAAAATTCTCAGATGATCAACTTTTGGCTTTTTCCCACTCCAGGCTTCTTCGGGAGTTATGTCTCCAATTCTCTTTGTCAGGGACCTGTTCAACAGATAGACAGAACAATTTACAGCATCACCCCAAAATTCTTTGGGAATATTTTTCTCTTTCAGCATACATCGAACCATATTCAAAATTGTTCGGTTCTTTCTTTCTGAAAGACCATTTTGTTGTGGTGTATATGGCATCGTGAGTTGGTGTGATATCCCATGCTCTCTGCAAAAATTATCAAATTCTCGAGATGTGTATTCTCCACCACGATCTGTCCGTAGGCATTTTAATTGGCACCCGCTTTGTTTCTCAACAAGGTTTTTAAATTCCTTGAATTTAGAGAAAACTTCACTTTTTTCTTTCATCATGTAGATCCATGTTTTTCCACTGTAGTCATCTGTGAAGGTAAGAAAATACCTGTTTCCACCAATAGAAACTGGAGTAATTGGTCCACAAACATCAGAATGTACTATCTCAAGTCGCGATCTAGCTCTTCTCGCGCCATACTTCTTGAAGGTGTGTCGATGTTGTTTTCCCATGACACAAACCTCACAAACATCATTGGAGGATTCAATCTGCGGCAGTCCTGTCACAATATTCTTTTTCTGCAACAATTTCAATGTATCAAAGTTAAGATGTCCATACCGGAGATGCCATAACTTGCCGCTATCAACAGTGGTTGCCTTCAAGCATTTTGAGTCATTTATAGTGAGCTTCAGCGGAAACATTCTGTTCGTCGTCATCTTGACATGTGTGATCAACCTGTTATTCTTATCTCGCAAACTAAGAGCCAAATTTTTCATTTGGATTTCATATCCCTTTTCCAACAATTGACCAACACTCAGCAGATTACTTTTAATTTCAGGTACATAATAAACATCAGAAATGCATAGATGTTTTCCATTATGTAACTCAAAGGTAATATCTCCTTTACCTTCAATTGGCCTTTTCGACAGGTCACCGAATGTGATATTGCCCATTCGTCTTTCATCAAGTTTGGAAAAGAATTCCTTTCTTCCGCACATATGGTTTGATGCACCTGTATCCATGTACCATGTGACCGTATGAGGTGGCTCTAGTTCTTTGCAAGACATTAGTACTACCGGACCATCCTTCTCTTCTTTATCAATGAGATTCGCCTTCTCATCTTTGTTTTTGTCTGCATTGTACCAACATTCAGTAGCGAAATGACCAAATTTCTTACATACTCGGCATTGAACTTCTGATTTGTCAAGTCTTCCAAAGTTTCTGCCATGTCCGCGACCACGGGCTCGGAATTGTCCTCGGCCTCGATAGGTATTCTGGCCACGTTCATTTCCTCCATTATTTTCGCCATTATTGATTCGATTCTGATCATAGCGATTATTGACTCGGCCATCTCTTCCTCTTTGTGCTTGATAACGTCCACGTTGTGGACTTCCTCTGACAGCATTATTTCTTTTAAACGACAATTTCGTTTGCAGTGCTTGCTCCAAGGATTGTTCGTCTCCCTTTTTGAAGAGTCGATGCTCATGGGCTTGTAAAGAGCCCATTAATTCTTCAATTGTCATTGCCTCGAGATTTTTTGATTCTTCGATGGCAACAACGATAAAGTTGAATTTTGGGTCTAGGGACCTCAAGATCTTCTCCACGACACGAACATCTTTGATTTCTTCGCCATTCTGTCTCATTTGATGAACAACGGAAATTACTCGGGAGAAGTAATCTGAGACGGCTTCTGATCTGTTTTGTTGTAGAGTTTCAAACTGGGCTCTCAAAGATTGGAGTCGGATCTTCTTCACTTTATCTACTCCATCGTGGGCTTTCTTCAAAATTCCCCAAGCGTCCTTCGATGTTTTTGCGGTAGAAATCAACTCAAATGTGGCTTCATCTACGCCTTGATATATTGTGAACAAGGCTTTTTTTTCCTTTTTCTTTATCTCCTTTAATTGATCGTCATCTTCTATTGTTGATGTCAACTCTGCAAAATCTGTTTCCACCATATCCCAGACATCAAGGGATCCGAGCAAGGCTTCCATTTGGATACTCCACATCCTGTAATTTTCTTTTGTCAATTTGGGCACCTGTGATTGAAGAGAACTGGTTGACGCCATTGTGAACAATATTTTCTGAATGGTTGCAGGACCTCCTCTTCTGATTGCACCGCTTCCGGTAAATTGTGCTGCACAATGGATTTTTTTTTTTTAATTTCCACCGCCTCTATTAATTTTTCAACTACTTTTTTGAAAAATTAAAGGCCTTTGTCGGTTGACTTAGAACAAATAATTGTTCAATTTCCACCTCCACAACTACTTAAATGCTCAATGCTTCCTCCGCCCTTTTGCTTTTGGTTGTCCCCACTATTTTCATTAAATATGAGAGTTCTGGCCAGAAACTTTGAATCAAAACTTCCACTAACACAGCCACTTAGATAGATGTTGTTGACCAAATTTTATTCTTGAGCAGCGGTGGAGCAAAGGATTTGTTGCGTACGCAGGGGCGGCGTCACACAGGAGGGGGCCGCAACGCTGGGAACGGAGAGTAAGAGATGGAAGCACGGCGGTGGCTTGACGAGAGAGCAGCAGCAGATTGGCAAACGAGGCGGCGTTGGTGGTGTTGGATGGATACGCCGAGCAGCGACGGAATAGGCTGTGAGCGGCTCTTGGCACAGGAGCGGCAGTAGTGCATAGCACAGCGGAAGAGGAGCTTCGGTGCTGGGAGAGACCACCGGAGAAGATGGATGTTGACCGGTGGAGGATGGCGGCGCTGTGGCGGAGGAGAAGAACAGCGGAGGCGCTGGCTTGTCAGAGGCGGCGCTTCGGCGGCTGTTGGGCAGCACTCGGAGGAGACACCGGTGAGCAGATTAAGTGTTTTAATTTTGAGTGTTTATACTCAAGTTGTTTTGCTCTGAGTTTAGATCTCAGGCTCTGATACCAATTCTGTTGGAATTTTGAATTGGGGAGAAGAGAGTTTAGATGTTATTGTTCTAAATCTCGTTCTGCATTTTTCACTAAGATTACACGGCTATTTATAGCCGAAAGGATTACAAACTTAACAATATAAAATACACCAATTTTGACAAATGAATCTGCAATGGTTGAAGAACACAGCCGTTTCTTTTGACAGTGGCTTGTTGTCGGTAATGACTTTGCCGACATTGGAATGAGTTTAATTTTTAACAGTTCAGACATCATTAATTTTCTGTGTAACATCTGTGGAAGCTTAATTAATAAGGTTAGACTTTAATGTTTCTTGACTTTATTGTGTCATTATCTTGTAAATGGCTTCCATGTATTATTGATCCGGTAAGTGGTAATCATCATGACTAGGTCCCTTTTTGTTGTCTAATTAAACTTGTGGTTTTTGTGGTTGAAACTGCAAAAGAACACAATGGGACAAGAGAAGGATAATTGGATATTGGTTAAGTTATGAATATCTTCTGACTTGATTTTGAGAAAGTATTTTATGATATGATACTACTTTGAAATTGGAGTCGCATTTCTTGAGCCACTTTGTCTGTTGGATGATCCAATAAACACAAGTGACTGATTAATACTTTATTTTGATAGTTATGAGTCTATAAATGAATGAATTAATTAAGTGCATTGATTATTGACCACTTGTTCCTTCCTTTTTATTTTACTCCCTCCGTTCCTTTTTAGTTGTCTTTTTAAAGAGTAAAAAGTGTTCCAAAATAGTTGTTATTTTTAGGTAGTTATACTTTGTTTTTACTATACTGCCATTCACTTTACATAAATGTTATTTGTTGACATTTATTAAGAATGAGTTTTGTTGAAGGGTAAAAATGTAAATTTATGAGTTAATTAATGAAAATCTTGATTATTGAAATTGAGCTGAAAGAGACAACTAAAAAGAAATATTGAAATTGAGCTGAAAGAGACAACTAAAAAGGAATAGAGAGAGTATGATACTTTTCATTTTAAGAATTGATCTGATTGGATTTGAAAGTAGAAAACATCCAGAGAATGTGGAGATTACAGTTCTTTTAGATGTCTTGTGAGTTTTCTTTGTTTTTTTTTGCATGTGTGACATGTTATATATGCAGTTGATAGTCAACTGTGATGGAGGATGGATGAATGTGGAAAATGGGATAAGGACTTGATTATGATAAGGTTGTGACTCTATGATTTATCTATATGTACTACTATATATATTGTGTGCATATATTTGTTTGGGAAATGTTGATTATCGTATGAAATCGGAAAGTCTTGGAGGTGGTTCAAGTTAGGTCTTGTCTTAATTGTTGGGATATGGTTATGTACTTTTGTCTAGTCTACTGATAAATACTACTAATAATTGTTGTATACGTACCTTTTAGGTATGCAGTATGTATGTATAAATAATTAGTATAAATATGTGTATATTATTATTGTTATTATTACTTTCTAAATAGAAAGTTAATTTAATAGTATAATTTTTAAGATATTATAGTTGGTTTTGGAGAGCACATTAACTGTTTTTTTTTTTTTTAAAAAAAATAACCTACATATTCCCGATCACATTGGATCTAAAAAGTAATCCTTTAAAATCTGTATGGATAGCACATTAAGTCATTAACTGTTCATTCATGTAATTTCCTTTTAAGAATCTGTATGGAGAGCACATTAACTGTTCATTCATGTAACTTTTTTTAAGAGTCGAAGCTAGCTCGAAAAGAATAATATTATTATCTTGTACTATATACAAATACATCTACAAATGAAGTTATTAAAATAATACTTTCTCCGTTCTTTTTTAAATGCTACGGATCCATATTTCACGCAGTTCAATACATGTTTTTAATCCTTATAACTAAATTGCATATGAATAAAATTTATGAAAATTTGATATTCTAAATTTATACGATTAGACGAATCCAATAAGATCTCACTTGATTATATTTTATTTTATATAATTTGTGAAAAAATCGAATCAAAATTACTCAATAAACAGCGCCAAAATCCCAAATGTTGCAATTATAAAGGAACGGAGGTAGTATATTTTTACTAATTTATTTTTAAAATAGTCTAAAATTGCCATTTCAAATATTTATATTCGTGATCGCTATCTTGATAGGCAATAAAAAAGAAATAAAATAAAAATTGAAATAGTAAAAGTGACGTTTTTATCTTTAAAAAAACCACATTTTAGGAAAGCTAAAAAAAAACAAAAAAAACACATTTTGAAATAATGATTCATATAAAAAGTAAATAAATAAAGTCATTAGGGAGATATGTGGAAAAAGTCATTTTGAAAACAAATAATAATGGCAATACGATTTTCAGAAAAAAGGTGAAGCGGCAAAAGGCCGCAAATATGAAAAAAGAAAAAGAAAAAAAAGAATATATATTATTATGCATGTGAGTACCTATATCTTACATGTGAATGTCTATTGCTATGCATGTGAAGATGTTAAGTCTTACACTCAAGTGCAAGTTAATTTGCATATTATTCATCTATCTTTTAAATTTAATGCAATACATGAGCACTATAAATATGTGTAATTTGCAACCAAAAGTGTACAAGCAATAAAATCATTTTCATCTCATAGCCATAATTATTACACTTTATCCATTTTATTATCCCACCTTTAAACTTCTTTTCTTTCATCATTTAATTCCAATTTCCATTACAATACTTCCACTATAAACACAAGCTAATAAGCCATATACCATTTTATTATACACATACATAAATAAAGATAGTTATTTCTATAACACGTTATCAGCACGAGGAGACTCTGTCCAGATTATCATTTGAGGTATAATATCTTATTTCTAAACTTTCAATAAGATTATGGCTAACCTTGCAAAGCAGGAATTTGCTCCTTTAACCGTTGAAGGAAGCAATTATATGTCCTGGGCCCGAGATGTAAAAATGCATCTTACTTCAATGGGTCTGGAAGATACTATTGCTGAAGGCAAAAATCCCAGCCATCAAAATCAGGCAAAAGCCATGATTTTCTTGTGCCATCATATCGAAGAGGCACTTAAAATGGAGTACGTGACTGTGGAATCCCCACTGGCATTGTGGGAAAAGCTGAAAGAAAGATATGATAATCTTAAAAAGACGGTGCTTCCAAAAGCCCTTGATGACTGGACAAACCTGAGACTTCAGGATTTTAAAACAGTCCGGGAATATAATTCCGCTGTGTTCAAAATTACGGCCCAATTGCAATTATGTGGGCAAAAGATATCTGAAGCAGAAATGCTTGAAAAAACGTATTCTACGTTTCATGCTAAAAACACAGTATTGAGTGAGACATACCGTCAAAAAGGTTTTCAGAGATATTCTGATCTTATCACCTGCTTATTATTGGCTGAACAAAACAGCCTATTGTTGTTGAGAAATCATGAATCTAGGCCCGCAGGTGCAAAACCGTTCCCTGAGGTGAACGCGGCTCAATCATCGAAATATGTGCGTGATCGTGGGCACTTTAAAAATCCAAATGATGATCGTGGCCAAAATCGGTATCACAATCGAGGCAGAGGTGAATCATCTCGTCAAAATAATTATCGAAATAAGCCTCGATTTGAGCAAAATCGCAGATATGATACCAGAAGGCCTTACAAACCACAACAAAGAAATTATGCAAGAAAGCATAAACAAAATGATGAAATTTGTGATCGTTGTGGAATTAAAGGCCATGTGGCTCAAACATGCCACACAGCTAAACACTTAGCTGAACTGTATCAGGCCTCGAAACGAAAAGAAAGACCAGGTGTTGAAGCACACCATAATGCCCACGATGATACTTATGATGATATATTAAATGATAATATCACGCACCTGGAAGCTGATGATTTTGTTGAGCCAGATACTGTTACCAAATAATATATTATATAGCTATATATATATATATATATATATTGTACTTATCTTTTATAATTCCTGTTTAATATAAATAATGATATCTTGTACTTCCCTTTTATTATCCATGTATAATATAAATATGCTTTTGCATTAATAATATTTATATTGCTGATGTTTAATAACATTCTTATATTCTTGTAAAGAAATGGATGCTGGAAATTCAAAAGTCGGAGATGATATCTGCCTCATTGACAGTGCAACAACGCATAGCATTTTGAAAAGCAAAAGCTATTTCTCCAATTTAAAATTGGAAAAGACCGCAGTGAAAACTATAAGCGGTAATGCAAAATGCATTGAAGGCTCCGGTAGAGCTGTTATATTTCTCCCTGAAGGGACAAAAATGGCAATTGAAAATGCCTTGTTCTCACGCAAAGCTCGAAGAAATTTACTGAGCTTCAATGATATTCGAAAAAATGGATATCACATTGAAACTTCAAAAGAGGCAGATCACGAGTATCTTTTGATAACTCGAATTGAAAATGGCAAAAAATTTGTGAATGAAAAATTGCCATGTTACTCCTCTGGCTTATACTATACAAAAATATGTGCCGCAGAAATACATAACCTAGTAGGCTTGAAAGCTACTAGTGAATTTATTACCTGGCACGATAGACTTGGGCATCCTGGCAGTATAATGCTGAGGCGAATTATTGAAAATTCAAATGGTCATACATTGAAAAGGCAAATGATATTGAACCCAAATGAGTTCAATTGTGCAGCCTGTTCACAAGGGAAATTGATAACCAGACCATCTCCAGTAAAAGTGGGAATTGAATCCCCTACATTCCTAGAAAGAATTCAAGGCGATATATGTGGACCTATTGATCCACCGTGTGGACCTTTCAAGTACCTTATGGTATTAATTGATGCGTCATCACGCTGGTCACACGTTTGTTTATTATCAACTCGCAATTTGGCATTCGCAAGATTACTTGCACAAATTATAAAATTGCGAGCACAGTTTCCAGATCATCCGATAAAGAAAATACGCCTTGATAATGCTGGAGAATATACATCACATGCATTTGATGATTTCTGCATGTCGATTGGAATTACTGTTGAACATCCTGTGCCTCATGTGCACACGCAAAATGGTCTGGCAGAATCATTTATTAAGCGATTGCAATTAATTGCAAGACCCTTGTTAATGAAATCAAAACTCCCTGTTTCTGCTTGGGGACATGCTATATTGCATGCAGCCGCACTTGTGAAAATAAGGCCGACAAGCTATCATAGCTACTCCCCTACACAAATTGTGTTTGGAAAGGAGCCCAATATATCCCACTTGCGAATTTTTGGGTGTGCGGTTTATGTACCGATTGCGCCACCACAACGCACAAAAATGGGACCTCAAAGAAGGTTGGGCATATATGTCGGGTATGAATCACCCTCGATTATTAAATATCTTGAGCCAAAAACGGGTGATTTATTTACTGCAAGATTTGCAGACTGTCATTTTGATGAAACTCAATTCCCGATATTAGGGGGAGGAAATGATCAACTGAAAAAGGAAATATCTTGGCAAAGTCCATTTGATTTCCTTGATCCTCGTACAAGGCAATGCGAACTTGAAGTTCAAAGAATTGTGCATTTGCAGGGAATTGCAAATCAATTACCCGATGCTTTTAATGATGCTGCTAAAGTCACAAAATCATATATAAATGATGCAGCAAATGCACCAGCCAATATAAATGTCCCAGAAGGGCAAATTCCAAGTGCAAATGAACCTACTGCACGCCTGAAGCGTGGTAGGCCTTTGGGTTCCAAGGATAAAAATCCACGAAAGAAGAAAATTATCCATATGGGTGATAAATCAATCACAGATGATACTCCCGAAGGAGAAATTGATTCAACCCCCGAAAAGGTTGAACCTGAAAATATTCACCCAGAAGAAAATGAAGTTATTGAAACTTCTTTCAATTATATCAATACTGGGAAATGTTGGAACCGAAAAGAAACAAACGTTGATAATGCCTTTGCATACAACGTTGCACTTGATGTAATGGAAAATATCGAGGATCCTGAACCAAGATCAGTTGAAGAATGTCGGAAAAGAAATGATTGGCCAAAATGGAAAGATGCGATTCAGTCTGAACTAGATTCACTGAATAAACGAAAAGTATTCGGCCCTATTGTCCAAACACCAAAAAATGTGAAGCCTGTTGGCTACAGATGGGTGTTTGTGAGAAAAAGAAATGAAAATAATGAAATTGCCAAATATAAGGCAAGGCTTGTAGCCCAAGGTTTTTCACAACGACCGGGAATTGATTTTGAGGAAACATATTCCCCAGTTATGGATGGAATAACATTCAGGTATCTAATGAGTCTAGCAGTACGAGAAAATCTCGAAATGAGGCTGATGGATGTTGTTACTGCATATTTATATGGCTCATTGGAAAATGATATTTATATGAAAATACCTGAAGGGTTTAAATTACCTGAGTCTTGCAACTCAAAACCCAGAGAAAATTATTCCATCAAATTGCAAAAATCGTTGTATGGGCTCAAGCAATCTGGCCGAATGTGGTACAACCGCCTCAGTGAAAGTTTGATAAAGGAATGCTATACAAATGACCCGATCAGCCCTTGTGTATTTATAAAGAAAAATGGGTCAGAATTTGTGATCGTCGCAGTCTATGTTGACGATTTAAATCTAATTGGAACTCCTGAAGAGTTGAAAAAGGCGGTCGAATATCTGAAAAAGGAGTTTGAAATCAAAGATTTCGGGAAAACGAAATTTTGCCTTGGCCTACAAATTGAGCATTTGGAAATGGGCATATTTGTTCATCAATCAGCTTATACCCAAAAGGTATTAAAGCAATTTCGAATGGATTATGCTCATCCGCTAAATAATCCAATGGTCGTTCGGGCACTTGATCCAGCAAAGGATCCATTTAGGCCAAAAGAAGATAATGAAGAGCAACTTGGCCCAGAAATTCCATATTTAAGCGCAATTGGTGCGTTAATGTATCTTGCAAACAGCACGCGACCTGATATCGCGTTTGCAGTCAATCTACTCGCAAGATTCAGCTCTTGCCCTACTCAACGACATTGGAAAGGCATAAAGCATGTTTTTCGCTATCTCCAAGGAACAATTGATCTTGGGTTATTTTACCCAAAAGACTCTCGACATGAGTTAATTGGCTATGCCGATGCCGGTTATTTATCAGATCCACACAAAGCCAAATCTCAAACAGGCTATATCTTCACGTGTGGTGGAACTGCTATCTCTTGGAGGTCAATGAAGCAGACTCTAACTGCTACTTCTTCTAATCATGCCGAAATATTAGCAATCCATGAAGCAAGTCGAGAATGTGTTTGGTTGAGGTCAATGACTCAACATATATTGAAGAGTTGTGGTTTAATCATTGAACCACAAATGCCCCCAACAATTTTATTTGAAGATAATTCGGCTTGTGTAGCCCAGTTGAAAGGGGGTTATATCAAAGGAGATAGAACGAAGCATATTTCACCAAAATTCTTCTACACTCATGATCTTCAAAAGAATGGTGAAGTCGATGTGCAACAAATTCGATCAGAAAATAATTTAGCGGATCTATTTACCAAGGCATTGCCGACTGCAACATTCGAGAAGCTCGTGAAGAAAATTGGAATGCGGCGGCTTCGAGATTTAAAATGATGTCCAAATCAGGGGGAGCATCTGATACAAGAATATTGTACTCTTTTTCCTTCACTTGGATTTTTTTCCCACTGGGTTTTTTCCAAGTAAGGTTTTAACGAGGCATATTCTTCGTATTGGCGACATTCAAGGGGGAGTATTATGCATGTGAGTACCTATATCTTACATGTGAATGTCTATTGCTATGCATGTGAAGATGTTAAGTCTTACACTCAAGTGCAAGTTAATTTGCATATTATTCATCTATCTTTTAAATTTAATGCAATACATGAGCACTATAAATATGTGTAATTTGCAACCAAAAGTGTACAAGCAATAAAATCATTTTCATCTCATAGCCATAATTATTACACTTTATCCATTTTATTATCCCACCTTTAAACTTCTTTTCTTTCATCATTTAATTCCAATTTCCATTACAATACTTCCACTATAAACACAAGCTAATAAGCCATATACCATTTTATTATACACATACATAAATAAAGATAGTTATTTCTATAACATATATGTAATTTTCCCCCTATATAATAATTACCCCTACGTCCTATGTAAAACATTTTATTTGACTTTTTAACACTGTTCATTGTTCAATTTTAACTCGATATTATTATAAGCATAGTTATTAAATCGCGATTCTGATCGTAGCATCGCACGATCCTATCCATGAAAAATGATCGAAAATGTGGTAGGATCGGGGTGGGATCGGTATGATCAGAGTAGGATCGTCCTACTCCTTTGTTTTTTTGTTTTTTTTTTTTCCCCGGAGCAAAATTACTTATTGTATCTAGCTCTTTGTGGCTTTTGTTATGATTATGTTATTTTTGTCAATTTTGTTTAATGTATCTTTGCATATATTGAACTCAAAATTGTTGGGTTCTATGTCAGTGTTTAACTTTTATTAAATCATTAATAAATATATAATTAACTATCAAATTCTTGTTAAAAATTGATCTAATACATATTTTCAATTATACATATCCCCAGTTTAGTGAGATAATTAACAAATATTAATTTTTAAAAATATAAATAATAATTTAATAGGATCTTAAGATCCCGATTCGATCTTACGATTTCGATCTTACAAAGACAAAAACGATCCTATATAGGATCCCGATCTTCATAACCTTGATTATAAGTATATATTTGAAAAAAAATATTTGAGTTCTGTCTTGTTAGATTCGTCTAGTCGTATATTTTTAGAATATATATTTTATATAATTATACTTGTATATATTTTGAGATATTAAAAATTCAAAAATACATTGGATTTTGTGCAGAAGTCAAACATGACATTTTATTGGAACGAATGGAGTATTGGAGTATTTATTTACATATAGTTATATTTTATGATATTAATAATAACTATATTTATAATTCTTAGCTGTTTCGCAAAAAAAATAACTGTAATTATAATTTTTATTATGGGTATACAAAAAATAATCAAATATAACTTAACATACATGCATATACGCATCAAAATGTCAATTTGTTTTTCAGTGGTCATGTCTTATGTTTTCCAATCTTATAGTGAGGATTCGTTTCCCACTTGGCCCCTTATCAATCCATTTATTCCCAACCAAAAAAAACTATACTAAAAATGAGAGGTTTACATCTCCATCGAAATTATAGTTCATCCGTATTTGAATAATGTTAATGTTTGCATAGTAAATACTATTTTTCACACAGTTACATAAGATAAAACACAGTCAAGTGAGATCTCGTTATATTCATCTAATTACGTAGTTTTATAATATTAAAGTTTTATAATTTTTTATTTTATAAAATTTGAGATATTACTCTTTAAAAATATATATTGGATTGCGTGAAAACATGAAATGTCAAAATTTTTTGAATACGGAGGGAGTATTTATTTTAAAGCTAAATTAACCGTCGAATATAATACTCCCTCTATTTTTTTAAGGTTACACTTCATGTTTTCACGCAATCCAATATACATTTTTAATGCTTAACATCTCAAATTGTATAAAAGTAAAAATTATAAAAATTTGATATTCTAAATTTATACGATTAGACGAATCCAATAAGATCCCATTTAATTATATTTTATTATATATAATTGTGTTAAAAAATTGAATTAAAACTATTCAATGAATAGTACTATACAAATGTAACATTTAGAAAAAAACGGAGAGAGTACTATATTGAAGGTGCATTGAAATTGATTAAAACTAGCATTTTTGGCCAGCACGTTGCGCACGGGCGTATTGCTTTCTTATTATGAATATAACTAATATATATTTTTTTTTAGTTGAATGAACAAAATGAATACGTAGAAGTATGCAATTTGGAATTTATAGTCAATGATAATTTCAGAGATAATGGTTTAGAGTTTAGAGATATAAAGTTAAAAGTTAAGGAGGAATAGAGTTTATAATTTAACAATCAAATTTAGGATTTCATTGTTAAAATGAAACATATTTATTATAAATTAGTTATTTTAACATCCCATTATCTCTCGACCCTCCTCCCATTATGTGAATTTTCTTGAATGATATAACAATTTTCTAATAATTCAATTCCCTCTCCTATCCACATGATCTATTAAATAATTCGATTCCACAATACTAAAGCTAAATAAACTCGAAACCTAGCCTGCTTGGTTGAAAGTGGGAACCAAGTATTTTCTCAACCAACTTATAGAGTTTTTGATACAACTCCTCCACCTGCCATCAACAAAACATTCATTATCACTCCTAAATGATACAATTTCATATCAGAAATGTTTTTAGTTGATATTTAGTGAAAACAATCATCAGGACAACCAAAAATTCTCAACACAGGCTAATTCCTATCTCCACTCCAGGTAGAGCAATTCAAGTTATGCTTATAATAATAGTATAGTTTTTGTAATAGTTAGTGAGAATTATGTGTGAATGTCAATCATCAACTCTCCAAGGATAAAAGGAAAATCAATAATTACATTAATGAGATTTGGCACACACCTTATAAATCAACTCCTCAATTTGTTCATCGTGATCAATTGAATCTTTGGCCATTCAATCGACGGAACAACAGAAGTGAACACTAATGCAATGCCTTTAGCTGTAAAAGAAATAGTCAATTTAGCATTTAAGAAAACTTTTTACCCATTTGCTCCATTGGGCACAAATAATGACCAAGCAATTGGTAGATCTTAACCTTTCTTTGTTCAAATTATGTTCCTGCAAAAGGGTGGTAGAAATTAGAATTACTACATTATCCAATATTTTATGTTTATATGCTCCAAGGAAACTCACTATTAACATGTGGCTACTTTGTCGAGCATGACTTCAATGGTGAAGCTGCATCTTTTGTAGAAAGTTCATCAGATTTTGAATATCCGTTCCACTCAATTCTTTGATTTTATTGTTCTGAATAAAATTAAGAGGTTGTTCTTTGGGGCATTAAATCAAAAACAATGATAGGAATGCCAATATAATACCCTTAAGTGTAAAAATCGGGAGTATGCATGCACAACCAGAATGAATTATCCAAGCAATCCACACAGCTCTTGAAGCGAGTCACTATTGGCATTGAAGTAAAGTTAGTAGAGAAAACCTCGGATCGTTTGGTGAGGCAGAGGATGAGAGGAACATAGAAAAGAACAGATGAATTTATTGATGTTTATTTATTTATTATTTTATTTTTTTTTGGCTGATGACGTGTTTAATTATATGACATTACTCAGCAGCTATCAATCTACCCGCTTGTTTTAATAAGAGCATTTGATCTAAAAATGAGCGTATAATGATTGAACTTATATGAGGATATAAAATGAGAATATAATTTTTTTCTTTTTGAATAACATGAGATTCAAGTCTTTTGTTTATGTTTTCGATTTTTTCTTCTTTTTTCTCTTTGCCCGCCTTCTCAGACTTGTTCACCAAAAAAGGCTTTTGCTTAAAATAGTGGTTGGAATGCATGTAACAAAAATTTAAAAGGGAAATAAATGAGAGAATAAGACGATTGAAGAAAAATTCAAAGACACAACCAAATGAACATAACATAAAATAAATTACTTTTAATGTTAAAAACCTAAATATAAATAGTTTCACTTTCATATCTAAAATAATGAGAGCAAGTGGAAAACTTGATAAGTTTAGTATTGTATATTTATATTTATGATTAATGTTCACTTTAGATTATTCTTCGTGAAAAATAAAATGGTAAATATGTTTGATTGAAAGTTTATATTCACATGTTTTGTATCATGTTTGAACGTCATGATCACTTAAAAAAAATATTAGAGCTTTTGGGTAAAAATATTGCTACAATCCAAAACTAATTATGATTATAACACTCCGTATAATTTTTAAATAAAAATTCAAAATAAAATAAAATAAAATAAAATAATTAATAAATAGTTATTCAAATTTTCTCACAATTTAAACTTTTTAGAAATAAACATGAGTCCGAATTAAATTGACTTATAAGTATTGAGTTATATTTTGTCATAAATTATTTAAGCTCATATTAATTGATTATGATTATTTAGTCAAAATTTAATATAAATTATAGAATTAAAATTAAGAATACTCAACCAATTAATTTATGCAAATCAAGCCGAACCGTTTTATTAATAAATTGTCTAATTAAAAGATGTGAATTATTTTAAGTTAATAATTTTATTGGAAAGGATACGATTTAGTAATAAGGGATGAATTAAATTGTATGATTAACTCCCCATAACTTGAATAAAACACTTAACAAATTATATTATAAAATTAACGAGGGACCGAAATATAACTAATGAAATTGTCGAGATTAAAGGATTTGGAATATTAAATCATTTTGCTAACAGCGGAAAATTAATAGATAATTTAATCCATTAAATCCGTTAATTTGAATTATAAGTGTAAAAGTGTTTTAGAGTTAAATTAAATCCTTACAATTAAATTATTCGACCCATTTAATTATCGAAAATTGTCCGACTTTTAGTTAATTATGATCCCGAATTGGAGAATGTGGAATTTTGGATTACTCGACTAACGGTAACGGTTTATTAATTAAGTTAAGTCCACAATTTAAAATAACTAGTTAATTAAGTCCATAAGCTAGTAATTTATAAGCTAGTAATTTAATTTGTGCCACAATTATTAAGTTTTATAGTCCAATTAACTAGGTCCAATCCAATGAATAGAATAAATTATGACCAAACCCAATGGGAAGCCCAAACCTCAAGCCCAAGAAGACAAACCCTAACCCTAAATTTTACCCCTGCCACCGCCGCCTCTCCGGCGCCGTCGCCGCCGCCGGCGAGCCGCCACCACCTCCGGCCTCCTTCATTCTTCACCACGGTCTCGCCATCCCAACTCCATTTCCGGCCATCACACCACCACCCGCGGCCCCTGTCCGCCGCTGTCTTCACCACAGCACCACCACCGAACCACCATCTCCATCCTTCCCCAAATCCATCTGCGGCCAAGCCGCCGCCATCACCACAGCCCTCTCACCACCCTTCAATCCGGCCACCACCGCGCCTCCATCGTCATCCCAAATAAATCAAGTAACCACCAACACAACGAAATCCATTGAAGCCGCGGCCTCCGCCACCACCGGCAGCCTCCGCCCCCTTCACCACCATCCTCTTTCCAACCCACAAAATCTGAACACCACCATTTCCAACAACACAGAACCAAACCAACAATGAAATAAGAAAAAAGAGAGAGAGAAGGGAGACGAGAGAAAGGAAGAAAGAGGGAGCTCGAGCCCCGCTGCCGCCGCCGAGCCTGCTGTCGCCGCCTCCATGGTGCCGGCCGGAGATTCTTCAAGTGAGAGAGAGCAAAACAAACAAAAAAAACAGAAAGAGAAAGGAGAGACGGAGAGGGAAGAGGAGGACGAGAAGAGGAGAGAAGAAGATAGGAAGGAGAGGAGAAGAAGGTTGCCGCCGCTGCCGCCTGCCGTCCGTCATCTCCGTGCGCCGCCGCCTCGCCGGAGCTGCCATGGAGAGAGGGGGCGGAAGAAACAAAATAAGGAAAAGGGGAGGGGACAAAATGGACAGTGTACTGGAAGGGGTACACAAAAAGAGACTGAAGAAGGGACAAATAATTGCTAAAATGGGGAAGGGGCAAAAATTTCACTGGCGGGTTCAGCAAAATTAATGAGGGACAGAAGACAAAATGAGGAAATATGTGTTAGCTGTAAAGTGGAACACACTCGACTTATTCCAACCATTTGCCTATATATACCCCCTTTCCTACTCCCTTTAAACTCACGCCCCAAACTCAATATTTATCTCTACTTTCAAGTTTTGATTTTAATAGGTAGAAGTTATTTTATTTTAGTGGTTTGAGTTGGTGTTGAATTTATTTTCGGTGCAAGCCAAAGAGTTTTAGAGCTGAGTAAGGATTAATACAGATAACTAGTCCGTGAGAGTGCTCGGGTAAGATTTATTAAATTAGAAAATTTTAGTATTATTTCCATTAAAATATTATTATAGCAAATGATGTTAATATTATAATTTTTGCTAGTCAAATAGCTGTAAAGGGATATCTGCTCGTAGGCCTGTGCGTGTGTTGAGTTCCATTCTCCCCACGGTGACTGTAAGTAGATTTTTTACTCTTTGGAGTAAAGCCAAATTTATTTTAGCTTAAGCATAACTTTTACTACCGCTTTCTTATTTTAAATTTATGCTTATAGCTCCCTACTGCTTTTGGATTATTGGTATGCCATTTTACTGTGCTTTACGATACTTGCAATTATTCTCAATGTCCTATGGATTTTTGAGCGCGCATTGTTACGGGGTTTGGTCCAAGTTTTGGGTCGCTGCTGCCACCTCCGCCGTTTGCTTGTGTTACACGACTTACGGGGACAGATGTTAATCCTCCGCCGTTTGCCTGTAATACACGACTTACGGGGACTGATGGAAATCAGCCCGATGCCATTTCTCGATTCAATGTGGTCTGAGGAAATTTCTTACCTCCACCACAACCCTTGAATGTATGTGAGATTTGGGCCCTACAACGGGGAACCTGCACATCATGTTGGCTGAGAAATTATTTCTTGGTAACGCATAGTGTCATATTATCTCTTCCCGGGATTAGATTTATATGGATTTGTCTGTGCTTAAATTAATTCTCGTTTTAGCATACCATTACCACAACTGTTGTCTTTAAATTATTTCTGCAACCCGATCTCCTCCGGGAGTAAGGGTCTACTTACTCAGCGATTGTTTTCGCTGACTCTACACTTGTCACCATTTCCTTTCAGGTTTTGAGATCTGCAAGGCATCATCTGCACGGGCACGATTTGGGGTATTATTTATGAAAATGTATATTTTAAAACCCCCTTTTGGGATAAAAAGCTATTACTTGGCATAGATAGTGATTTATCGAGCATAAACAAAATATTTGGGTTTTATCCCATTTATGAAAATATGGTGCCCTACTGTTTTAAACAATGCATTACGCGTTTAACAGTATTTTTGAGTATGAAATAGATAACCCCTTTTTATGAAATAAATCTTCCATGGATTTACTCCATTATTGTTATTGCGCGCTTTGAGGAATGCAGTCCTCCGTTTGGTTACGCTATACCAAACATTTTTTTATTAAGCTTATTTTATACTTCTCATAGTATATAAGCTTCTTTGTGAATTATATGCTAGCTTGTCCGGAACGTGGTTAGCATATACATTCAAATCTGATTTTCTGCAATTATTTATGCTAGCCTTAGCGTATTTCGGGCAGTCCGGAATACGTGGCGGTAGCACCCCACCCATTGTTCCCGCTCTTTTCTTCCGCTGCATCATTAGGGAAAATGGGGGTGTTACAGTTTGGTATCAGAGCGGTTTTGCTCTATGGATATGTGCATTTAAATTATTAAAATTTTTGCACAAGGAAATATTTTTGAAAGCAATATGGTTTTGCTAGTAGTGCATCTAAATTTTAAATTTGTGCACGAAAGAATTATTTTTGAAGCATTTTGCCCAAGAAGTAGTGCATTCAAATTATTGAAATTTTTGCACGAAAATATTTTGAAAAGACTATGCCAAGTATTTTTTTTA
Organism: Hygrophila difformis; assembly: GCA_030278955.1. Classification (NCBI taxonomy): domain Eukaryota; kingdom Viridiplantae; phylum Streptophyta; class Magnoliopsida; order Lamiales; family Acanthaceae; genus Hygrophila; species Hygrophila difformis. Next base: position 11,632,688 of record JAOANR010000007.1, read on the forward strand.
GCTATTTTGGGGATGGGAACACACACACACACATATGCATATAGGCACGAGCAGAATTTTGGATTATGACAAGGATCTCCCAAGATATCGGAGTCCGAGCTAGAGTCTCTCTCCGATTATCTTATGATTATTTTGCTAAGTATTGCCTTAGTATCTACCCCTAGACGTGTCTTGGATAACCTACTAGTATTGCACTAGTTATTTGGCTTCTCAGTTCAGTTGCCTTATTACGTAAGATGATGCCTACAATAGGTGACGATGTTTGCGATTACTTTTATTTTTACTATCGGTAAGGTATGGGAACGTTTACCCCAAAATTATACCTACCAAGTGGTAACATGGTATTGAAATGGTCTATGACCCTTCTTTGATCTATCAAGAATTTGCCGTATCACAAATTGTTTTATGGCCTTAGTACGAATTGCGTTCTCGCCTTAGTCAACATAAGGTTATACCTTAGACTTATAAGCACACAAATTATATGTTAGCACGATGATCATGCGGATGACTAGGAATAAGAATTTCCTAAATACTATATGGTCTTAAAGATAAGACGCAAGTGCTACGAAAGAGCACCAAAAGATTTTAAACTCACAACGAATTTTATAAAATATTTACGAATTTCCCTCAAATCCATATGCCAATTTGACAAGGACAGTTGAACATTTCCTTGGCAATATTCTTAAAGGGATTATTACCAACAATCGTGCGCTTAAAGAACAACCTAAATCATTCCTCCTATTCCTTTGAGCCTTATAAATTTTGAATTCGATCTCGGGATAAGGATGCACTTAAGGGATGATTGAGATAGAAGGCCGGTAGAGAGAATACTTCTCCCAATCGCCCTTCGTATAATTTTTGTCTACCACGATAGTTGTCCCAAATATGTTGTTCCTATAGTTTTCCCTTGATAAGGACACAAGAGCCCATAACAACAATTTCATCCCCTTTTCGAGAAATCGTATGAATTATTAAGGACTAGGGTTCTGATAAAGGACGGTGAAATTTTCCACCCGAAAAATTTTAAAATTTCATAATCACGAAATTATTGGGAGAATAATAAAATTTTTGATAAATGATAAATTAAGAGCAAATGAAATTCTCTTAAGACTACGATAATGTTTCAGATGCCACCACGAGGACGCCCAGGAAAACGTCCGGCCGACCCCCTATATGCATCTGACCCCATGGAGGATAGGCGAGAAGCTATAGAGGGACGACAAGATCGATTGGAACAAGTGATGTTAACTATTGGTACCGCAGTAGAGCGGCAACTGGCAAGGGACGAAATACGAGGGGAACCACCCACAGATTTCATCAAGGCTGTACATGAGTATCAACCCACGAGCTATACCGGACAAGAGGACCCGGATGAGCTAGAAGGGTGGATCGAGAAAATCGACAAACTGCTAGAGGCGGTACGGTGTCCCAAGGAAAGGAAAGTGGAGGTGGTTACATTCTTCCTGGAAGGCCAGGCAAACACCTGGTGGCGAAACCACGAGAATCGAGACATTAGTTGGCCAGAGTTTAAGGAAAGCATGCGGGCGAGATTTTACCCAACTAGTGTAAAGAACGCTAAGTATGAGGAGTTCGTCACCTTAACACAAGGCAATTTCTCTGTCCATGAGTACTACAAAAAGTTCAATGAGCTCCTCCGCTTCGCTCCAGGGTTAGTGAACACCGAACATTCCCAGGCCCAAAAATTCGAACTCGGATTGAACCGAGAGATTCGAGAAGGGTTAGGTGGGAAACAATTCTTTAGCCTACAGAAGCTATATGATCGGGCGATGACAGTTGAGCGAGTCCGGAAGCCTAAACGGGGAAAAGAGCAAATCAAACAAACCTCTAAAACCCATAAGGAGAGGCGCATCAAGAGGAACCCGGGCAGAGGAAACCAGAACCAGCATCGCAACTTTGACGGCCCTAATCTAAGAAATAATGACCATCCTCCAATGGCCGCACGCTGCCCAAAGTGCGGCAGGAAGCATTGGATGCAGGCATGCCCGCAAGATGGAGAGTGCTTCAGATGTGGCCTCACCGGACACAGGATTAAAGATTGCAGCACCCGTCTGGATCCTAACAAGTTGCGAAATGATCTAAAAGGAGATCATCGCTTCCAAACGGAAGCATTACTGAATAGAAAGCCTAGGAACCCCGCCACCTGCGGTAAGAAGTAATCAAGGAAGGTTGCATAAGGACAACTTGGGCAATCCTTGAGAAGGATAAAAGGGGAGCTCGGGCACACTCGTTGGAGGACATTTTGACTTTTGCTTTGGGAATGTAGCCCCTAATATATCGGTTTAGATTACATAATTACTCTCTAAGAACATCGATCAATCGGGCATGGTAAAATGATATGCAAGTGGAGCGATCATACCCCAACTTTTGAACCAAGTAATGCGCTTGATATGTATAACCAAGGCATTCCCTTTTGTTGCGAAGCATTTTAAGATTCCGCCTAAATGATAATCCCTGATGTAATACTTAAAATTTCTTTTCCTTTGGAAGGATTTGTTTGACCTATAACCAAATGTTTAGATTGTCTGCCATGCCTAAGTAAAAATATGGAACCATCAAGAGCAAAGTTTATCTCAAGGTCAGTAAATTATTATATCCAGTAAAACATCTACTTATCAAATTTGGTAGAGAATGCTTAACTGGGCAGCGCCATCATCATTTATCTAAACCATGTTCAAATATACCTTATTAGATAACTAAGCAATTTCTCCAAAGAGCAACGTTACCAACAAGGAAGAGTGAGATTTACTAAGGATTATGGAATACTCAAAAGAAGACTACCAATTTAACTGAGTCATTGGAAACCGGAAAACGGGAATAAGATAACATATTAATAGGTTTTTATCCTAGACTTATCCCGGATACCATTAGGATATGATTAAAAAAAAAAAAAAAAAAAAAAGTTGTAACTAAAGGAGTTAGCACGGATATTAAGGATAAATATCCGTGGCCGTTTGAAGAGAATCATATAACCCATTGAAAGTTTTCCAAAAAAATAAATAAATAAATAAATAAATAAAAATTAAATAAAAATTAAAATAAATAAATAAATAAAGATAATAGGAGATATACATCTAAATTACTATTAGTTTTGTCGTGAGGCTCCGAGGGCGAAGCCTTATTTTAAGGAGGGTAGACTATAACACTCCGTATAATTTTTAAATAAAAATTCAAAATAAAATAAAATAAAATAAAATAATTAATAAATAGTTATTCAAATTTTCTCACAATTTAAACTTTTTAGAAATAAACATGAGTCCGAATTAAATTGACTTATAAGTATTGAGTTATATTTTGTCATAAATTATTTAAGCTCATATTAATTGATTATGATTATTTAGTCAAAATTTAATATAAATTATAGAATTAAAATTAAGAATACTCAACCAATTAATTTATGCAAATCAAGCCGAACCGTTTTATTAATAAATTGTCTAATTAAAAGATGTGAATTATTTTAAGTTAATAATTTTATTGGAAAGGATACGATTTAGTAATAAGGGATGAATTAAATTGTATGATTAACTCCCCATAACTTGAATAAAACACTTAACAAATTATATTATAAAATTAACGAGGGACCGAAATATAACTAATGAAATTGTCGAGATTAAAGGATTTGGAATATTAAATCATTTTGCTAACAGCGGAAAATTAATAGATAATTTAATCCATTAAATCCGTTAATTTGAATTATAAGTGTAAAAGTGTTTTAGAGTTAAATTAAATCCTTACAATTAAATTATTCGACCCATTTAATTATCGAAAATTGTCCGACTTTTAGTTAATTATGATCCCGAATTGGAGAATGTGGAATTTTGGATTACTCGACTAACGGTAACGGTTTATTAATTAAGTTAAGTCCACAATTTAAAATAACTAGTTAATTAAGTCCATAAGCTAGTAATTTATAAGCTAGTAATTTAATTTGTGCCACAATTATTAAGTTTTATAGTCCAATTAACTAGGTCCAATCCAATGAATAGAATAAATTATGACCAAACCCAATGGGAAGCCCAAACCTCAAGCCCAAGAAGACAAACCCTAACCCTAAATTTTACCCCTGCCACCGCCGCCTCTCCGGCGCCGTCGCCGCCGCCGGCGAGCCGCCACCACCTCCGGCCTCCTTCATTCTTCACCACGGTCTCGCCATCCCAACTCCATTTCCGGCCATCACACCACCACCCGCGGCCCCTGTCCGCCGCTGTCTTCACCACAGCACCACCACCGAACCACCATCTCCATCCTTCCCCAAATCCATCTGCGGCCAAGCCGCCGCCATCACCACAGCCCTCTCACCACCCTTCAATCCGGCCACCACTGCGCCTCCATCGTCATCCCAAATAAATCAAGTAACCACCAACACAACGAAATCCATTGAAGCCGCGGCCTCCGCCACCACCGGCAGCCTCCGCCCCCTTCACCACCATCCTCTTTCCAACCCACAAAATCTGAACACCACCATTTCCAACAACACAGAACCAAACCAACAATGAAATAAGAAAAAAGAGAGAGAGAAGGGAGACGAGAGAAAGGAAGAAAGAGGGAGCTCGAGCCCCGCTGCCGCCGCCGAGCCTGCTGTCGCCGCCTCCATGGTGCCGGCCGGAGATTCTTCAAGTGAGAGAGAGCAAAACAAACAAAAAAAACAGAAAGAGAAAGGAGAGACGGAGAGGGAAGAGGAGGACGAGAAGAGGAGAGAAGAAGATAGGAAGGAGAGGAGAAGAAGGTTGCCGCCGCTGCCGCCTGCCGTCCGTCATCTCCGTGCGCCGCCGCCTCGCCGGAGCTGCCATGGAGAGAGGGGGCGGAAGAAACAAAATAAGGAAAAGGGGAGGGGACAAAATGGACAGTGTACTGGAAGGGGTACACAAAAAGAGACTGAAGAAGGGACAAATAATTGCTAAAATGGGGAAGGGGCAAAAATTTCACTGGCGGGTTCAGCAAAATTAATGAGGGACAGAAGACAAAATGAGGAAATATGTGTTAGCTGTAAAGTGGAACACACTCGACTTATTCCAACCATTTGCCTATATATACCCCCTTTCCTACTCCCTTTAAACTCACGCCCCAAACTCAATATTTATCTCTACTTTCAAGTTTTGATTTTAATAGGTAGAAGTTATTTTATTTTAGTGGTTTGAGTTGGTGTTGAATTTATTTTCGGTGCAAGCCAAAGAGTTTTAGAGCTGAGTAAGGATTAATACAGATAACTAGTCCGTGAGAGTGCTCGGGTAAGATTTATTAAATTAGAAAATTTTAGTATTATTTCCATTAAAATATTATTATAGCAAATGATGTTAATATTATAATTTTTGCTAGTCAAATAGCTGTAAAGGGATATCTGCTCGTAGGCCTGTGCGTGTGTTGAGTTCCATTCTCCCCACGGTGACTGTAAGTAGATTTTTTACTCTTTGGAGTAAAGCCAAATTTATTTTAGCTTAAGCATAACTTTTACTACCGCTTTCTTATTTTAAATTTATGCTTATAGCTCCCTACTGCTTTTGGATTATTGGTATGCCATTTTACTGTGCTTTACGATACTTGCAATTATTCTCAATGTCCTATGGATTTTTGAGCGCGCATTGTTACGGGGTTTGGTCCAAGTTTTGGGTCGCTGCTGCCACCTCCGCCGTTTGCTTGTGTTACACGACTTACGGGGACAGATGTTAATCCTCCGCCGTTTGCCTGTAATACACGACTTACGGGGACTGATGGAAATCAGCCCGATGCCATTTCTCGATTCAATGTGGTCTGAGGAAATTTCTTACCTCCACCACAACCCTTGAATGTATGTGAGATTTGGGCCCTACAACGGGGAACCTGCACATCATGTTGGCTGAGAAATTATTTCTTGGTAACGCATAGTGTCATATTATCTCTTCCCGGGATTAGATTTATATGGATTTGTCTGTGCTTAAATTAATTCTCGTTTTAGCATACCATTACCACAACTGTTGTCTTTAAATTATTTCTGCAACCCGATCTCCTCCGGGAGTAAGGGTCTACTTACTCAGCGATTGTTTTCGCTGACTCTACACTTGTCACCATTTCCTTTCAGGTTTTGAGATCTGCAAGGCATCATCTGCACGGGCACGATTTGGGGTATTATTTATGAAAATGTATATTTTAAAACCCCCTTTTGGGATAAAAAGCTATTACTTGGCATAGATAGTGATTTATCGAGCATAAACAAAATATTTGGGTTTTATCCCATTTATGAAAATATGGTGCCCTACTGTTTTAAACAATGCATTACGCGTTTAACAGTATTTTTGAGTATGAAATAGATAACCCCTTTTTATGAAATAAATCTTCCATGGATTTACTCCATTATTGTTATTGCGCGCTTTGAGGAATGCAGTCCTCCGTTTGGTTACGCTATACCAAACATTTTTTTATTAAGCTTATTTTATACTTCTCATAGTATATAAGCTTCTTTGTGAATTATATGCTAGCTTGTCCGGAACGTGGTTAGCATATACATTCAAATCTGATTTTCTGCAATTATTTATGCTAGCCTTAGCGTATTTCGGGCAGTCCGGAATACGTGGCGGTAGCACCCCACCCATTGTTCCCGCTCTTTTCTTCCGCTGCATCATTAGGGAAAATGGGGGTGTTACAATGATTCCCACAAATCTTCACAATTATTTATACTAAAATACTTCTTATATCCTTTTACAATACAAATTATTTATATAAAAAAAATTTGTATAAAAATTTACTTTGAATTTCATATACATATATATTTATATTGAAATAAAATAAGGATTAAGGATATTATGTCTAAAAGTTAAACTATGATACGTGTTAGTCTTTTTTTTTCATTTTCTTTCTTTTCTTCTTAAGAAAGAAAAAAAAAATGTAGAATTTGGCTAAAATGGTATGGAATTTTTAAGTGATTAGTTATTTTATATTATCAATTTTTTTTAATGTCAGTTTAATGTTTACACCATATTTTTAATGAAATATTTATATTTAAAATATGTCATTGATTAAAAATGTTTGAAATCTATTATTTTAAATTCCTTATATTGATATAGGATTATATTTTAGACACATATTTAACCTAATTATATTTATTTATTAATATTATAATATGTTAATATTTCTTAAATACTCCTATACTATTATATATTTGATCAAAGAATTAATATTATATAGTTTTATGTTTATAAATATTTGATATGATAAATATATTTACTATAATTTAAAAACATATATTTACTTCATTTATACTGTTTAATTTCAATATTAAGCTAGGTAAAAAAATTAGGATATAAAATTTATTAAATTTTTATAGTTCACAACATTTCTTAAATTTAGTTATTCAATATATTTTGAATGAAATACTTTTTTAAAAAATATCATAATTATATTCCTTTTATTGATACAGGATTATATATTTTATAGAGATAAATTTTTAATCTAACTAAATTTATTTAATTATATTATAATATTTTTTTTTAAAAAAAAATTATATGTATAAAAAAAGTATACATAAAAAAATAATTTATATTATATGTATCAGAAAATAATTTATATTATATGTATCAATATTATTTGATACAATATTATTCAATATTATATATAGGTCACCAAAAAAATAATTTATATATATGAAGTATATATCAAAAAAGTTGTTATATTAATAGATAGATTTATATATGCAATCAAAATAATTTATATAAAAAAATTATATTTTTTAAAATATATATGAAGATTTTCACACGACTTTGTTATGTTAATAGATAGATTTGTTTTCTAAACTTAGATATTGGTGACGTGGTCGATGACATGGCATTACTGGGCAATTACTCAGCATCTATGTGTCTTTGCAAGAGCCGTTGATTTAAAAATGAGTCCATAATGACTGATTAACCCCTGAAAATTAAGAAGGATAGATTAATTTTAATAAGGACAAAAGAGTCTGCACATGTCAAAAAGTATTCAGGATTTATTATATAGATTATGAACTGAAGCGCGAGGATCCGTATGGAAAAATGTCTTTAAAAAAAAAAGAAAAAGAAAAAGAGAGGTAGAAAGGAGATAGTATGAATAAAAGATCAGGCCAATAACATAGCCCACGGTAAATTGTTGGATCAAAACTGGGCTTTCAAGAAGCCATTTAGATTGGAATTGGTACAACTGTGTGGTCTTGGGTCCGTAGCCCACGATATATAGAAGAAAAGCTCCCCGATTTCCTCCCGGCCGGAACCCAACGCCGACTCGGCATTCCCGTAAACATTCAGTCCGGCACTTCCAAGCTCCCCCGCAGGCACTTGGATGACTTCACTCACTGCTCGGTTTTTGATTCTGTATTCTTCTTCTTCTTCTTCTTCTTGTCATGTGGCAATACCTTCTGTACCCCCAAGCACTGGAATGTCGATAAACGCCATCCCCTGGCTGCGCCGCATGTTCCAGAATGCTCGTGATGTGGCGCTGCTATTTCTGTGCCTGTGATGGTATACATACTTCTCAGTTTTATTGGCCGTATCCGTGTCTTGGAACATCAATTCACTTTTGTGTTTTTGAATTCTTCTTGCTGACGCACTATTTTTTCTTCTTCTTATGGATTACCTACCTGATACTTGAACTTGGATTCAGTTGAAGCTAATATTCGTTCATCGTGAATATGATTAGATATTGAAATAGAGATTCAACAATATTTTATTCACCCTTCATGTTATAGGCCAAATTTGCCAAAATGATTACTATTTCTAATGATCTGTGACTTATATATACTACAGGTTCACCAGTAGAGTCTCAGGAGAGTTCTCCCACAACAGTATTTGTTTAACTCGGAACCCATTCGAGAGAAGACGACCCAGTATAAATTCTGTCAAGTTTCTTTCTCATCCAAAGGTTAGCTGGTCTCCTGTCATGTATAGAAGGTCATTTCTGGAGGGGAACCTGTTGTCTTTTACTGTGTCCTAGTATTTTTGCGCGAGGACATAATTTTTGGCCAATGATCTGATGGAATGGAAATAACCAAAATACTAATGATCTTGGTGTCTTGAGCAATTTTAATTTATCTGAAACATGGCTATCTGTTGCTGTATTTCCATTGCAATTGTTGGGAATCCATTAATGCTTAATACTATAAAGAATTAACACAGTTGAAGGTTGAAAATATTGAAAATCATAAAGGTAACATTTTGCATGATGAATTCATGGAACTATTATTGGTGAGGATTTTTTTTTAATTTTTTTTATTTCCCAACATCATTCTTTCATTGTCAAACTGTGATATAAAATGTACTTAAAACTCATTAATTACCCCATGTTCTCCTTATATGTATAATTGAAAATTAAAACTATGACGTATCAAACAAACTTCAAAAGTCAATGCTGCTCTGTCACCCTTGATATTGCATAATCTCTTATTTTCATTAAGATAATTATTCTATATATCACTATCAATCAATGTGATGAAGGGAAAAATAATCTAATTAGTTACAACTTACAAGTCAATAAACACCGGGGCATTAAGAACTTCCTTTAGAAAGTCTGAAAGTGGGAACAGTGAATTTTACCCTTCCCCAGTAACAAAAAACAGAAATATTTCAAAATCATACAGGAGACAAACAAAAATTTTGCATTTGGCCTGAAATAAATTATTAGGAAGCATGTAGAAATTAAATGGCGGATGATGTCAGGCATTTGGCCTGAAATAAAGTACTAGGAAGCATGTAGAAATTAAAAGGCGGATGATGTCATGCATTATGTAAGGAAGATATCTTATTCCATGCATAATATATATATGTATATATTAATATATACATTAATACAAATGGCTTGTTTGGAAGCTGGCATATTCATGAGCATATAGCGGATTCAATCAGCATATTCTCTCATAATTCTCTCTCTGAATCTGCTATCTGCTAGCGGATCTGCTGACTCCCAAACATCCTCAAAGTATGTTCTGGCACTTTGTCTGGCTCTTGGATTCGGAGTGAAGAAAAACAGGAAAATGTTTTGAGAAAATTCTTGCCCTGGTGTCCATAACAGATGTTGCATTTAATGATCTTTTTTTTATATATATTTTAAAATAGTTGATTTATTAGAATAACTGCAATGAAAAAGAAGATTCTATTGTATAGGAAATATGAGTTTTGGGCTATTTAAGATTCTTGTAAGTAATACTAGAGTATAATTATTTGAGATCTGGTCTTTATAATGCATCAACTTGAACCCCTCTTGCCATCCTTTGCTTGATTCTTGCATTTCTTTTGGGAGGATTGTTGAAAAGGAATTTCGGGTTTAGCTTTGTTAAACAATCTAGAGATTCAGAATCTAATTGGCAACCTGCCCCAACCACATGGTACACAATCTAGAGATTCACCAATCCTAGTGTCTCATTTCTTCTTATCATTTTATCTTATATAGAAGGAAGATGTCAACCACATGTAAAGTTTCACATTTCCTCCACTTTCTTTCTTCCCTCTTAACTTTTTGCTTTCCTCAAGTTTCTTGAACCTAACATTGATTACTAGTATTACATTACAACATCTACTATTTAGGGCAAAGTTACTGGTCCATTCTATTCGATATCTCAAAACCCTCACCTACCTTTCTTCTTTCCATCCAATATCCCCACCACTTTTCTCCTCCTCGTTTCTTTCCTTCCCAAAAAAATCCAAATTCTACTACCATGTCAAGTATGATCAATGTCTGAAAAACTCTTCTTGATCTTCAGTTTCCTTTATGTCCTCACAGGGGAACCCTGCCTGGCTGATGAATTCACCTTCCAGGGCTTCCAAGGTGCCCACTCCAAAATATACCTAAATGGAGATGCTGAGATCAAGCACAGTGGGATACTGAAGCTCACTGGTGACTCCACCAGGCTTGTTGGCCATGCTTTCTACGATACCCCAATAAGGTTCAAGAATTCATCACATGGGGAAGGTGGTGTTGTCTCCTTTTCCACATCTTTTGCCTTTGCCATAGTCCCCGAGTACGACAAGCTTGGAGGCCATGGATTTGCATTCACCGTCTCCAAGTCCAGGGAGATGCTAGGGGCTCTCCCAAGTCAGTATTTAGGGCTCATGGACTCTGATGATCTGGGGAACTCTTCAAACCATGTTTTTGCCATTGAATTCGACACGGTCCAGGATTTTGAATTTGGTGATATCAGTGACAACCATGTTGGAATTGACCTCAACAGTTTGGCATCAGATGCCTCTGTCAATGCCACCTATTTGGATATGAACGATTCGAAGAAGGAAGAGGTGAGCCTCAAGAGTGGCAGGATGATCCAGGCCTGGATTGACTATGATTCATCCAGGCAGCAAGTGGACGTGACCCTTTCGCTTTCTTCATCGAAACCTCCTGTCTCTATCCTTACATACCCCGTGAATCTTTCCCAGGTTTTCATGGATTTTATGTATGTGGGTTTCTCTGCCTCTACAGGTCTTCTTGCAAGTTCTCATTACATTTCAGGATGGAGTTTCACCACAAAAGGGGAGTCAAACTCCCTGGACTTGTCTCTGCTGCCATCAATTCCTGGTCCTAAGCCGAATCTGCACTTGCCACTGATTTTAGGTACTTCATTATCAGTTGCTGCCCTTTCAGTTGTGACAATCTTTTGTATAGTTAAGAAGACGATGAACAGAGATTCGATTGAATCTTGGGAGCATGAGATTGGTCCTCATAGATTTTCCTACAACGAACTCAAGAAAGCAACCAAAGGTTTTAGGGATAAAGATCTCCTTGGATTCGGTGGTTTTGGTAGAGTTTACAAAGGAAATTTGTCTAATTCAAACAAACAAGTTGCGGTTAAGCGGATAAACCACGAATCCAAACAGGGGCTGCGGGAATTTGTATCGGAGATAGAGAGTATAGGCCGGCTCAGGCATAGGAATTTGGTGTTCTTACAGGGGTGGTGTCGACATAGAGGTGATTTGATGCTTGTTTATGATTTCATGCCTAATGGTAGTCTGGATAAGCACCTTTTTGACGAGCCAAGGGCCGTGTTATCTTGGGATCAGAGGTTTAACATTGTGAAAGGTATTGCTTCGGGACTTCTTTATTTGCACGAAGAATGGGAGCAGACGGTGATTCACAGAGACATCAAAGCAGGCAATGTGTTGCTAGACTCGGAAATGAATGGCAGGCTAGGTGATTTCGGGCTGGCCAAGCTGTATGAACATGGACAGAATCCGAGCACTACCAAGGTTGTGGGGACACTGGGGTACTTAGCGCCCGAGCTAACCAAAACAGGCAAGCCCACAACAAGTTCGGATGTGTTCGCCTTTGGGGCGGTGCTGCTGGAAGTAGTTTGTGGGAGGAGGCCAATAGAGGCCAAAGCCATGCCAGAGGAGCTGTTTCTGGTGGATTTGGTTTGGGACAAGTGGAAACAAGGGTCTGTTTTCGAGGTTGTTGATCCAAGGTTGGGAGGTGAGTACGACGAGGTGGAAGTTGTCCTAGTGATCAAATTAGGACTGATGTGTTCCAACAATGCCCCCTCCAAAAGGCCTACCATGAGACAGGTTGCGAGTTACCTAGATGGCGAGGTGGCGTTTCCTGATGCCTTGGAAGCACCCGATGAGTCCGGCAGCAAGAAGCCAGAAGCTGATGCGCAGAGGTTTGGGGACTTCACATCGTCGACGTCTTCTAAGAAAGTGAGCTCGTGGTCAACAGAATACAATGGGGAGGGAGATGCAGATGTCGAAACCGGTTTAGTCTCTCTATTGTAGCGGCCAAACTGCAGACACTATTTCTTGTTCTTGCATTGTTTTTAACTGTTTGATTAAATGAATTTAGGTCAGATTCACAGGCTGCTGAATCTATTTCGAACCCTCTGCAGCAATTATGTAGATATAACAATATTCAGCATTCAATAATTCTTACTACTATTCTAGCTTGTCTAGCCATTTGTGAAAGGTTTATGGTTTCATTTGTAGTACAATAGTAGTACTATAATTTAAGGCAAGTAGTTGAGGTATGATTCCTCCCATGATCCATCCAAGGCTTGTGTGTTTCTGATAGTGAATAGTATTTCTTGCAAAAAGAAAGTAGAAAGATACCCAAGTGAGGATGCAAAGATACATTAAAAGCAAATTGTCATTTTCAAAAGGTAAGCATAGCATTTAAGAAATGGGGATATATCTTTGTCAACAAGGAGTAATGAGCATAACCTAGCAAGACAGTGAAAGCAGTAGGTAAGCTAATGTTTTTGTCTTAAGATCAAACACTTGGCGCCATATTAATGTTTACAAAACAAGTGGATATATCAATCAGTTCAAAGATGTTTAAAGCTTAGTCCAAGCTTGTAATTAACGGTCAACATTATTTGGTGAAAATCCAGTCCCTGTGATGGTGATATTTATTGAGATCATAGGCTGAAAAAAATTAACTGTCCGCATTCCCCAACAAAAACCAAAATCCATCCACAAGGTTTAATGGGAATGAATTTGATGAATCAGTAGTCGGGACTCAAGAAACCATTTTGGATTGAATTTGTTTAACCCGAGATATTTCAAATATGCTCCAAATTTGATGATTTTTTATGAAAGAAGATTTGACTAGTATATTTACTTTATTAATTAATTGTAAATTTTTTATTGTTTAGTTTAGTTTACAGAGTCAGCTATAATTATGGTATGAGAGTATTTTTATTTATTAAGTGAATTTGCTACATATGACTATATGAGTATTACACACGGCGTGGAAGGAGCAGAATTCCACCGGAGTTCTACATGTGTATGGGGATGGCGCAGCACTACACTCAGCAATTCCTCATCAGCCTCCTCTTGCAGCGGGGGACGGCGGCGCTGCCATACGCGGACATCATGAAGTTGCACATCCGCCATCATCTCATGGATCTCACGGAAGCCTTCCCTTCCTTGCAGCCCAAGACCGCAGTTTTCACCCACAACGATGGCCGCACCGTCAACCTCCTCCAAGCCGACGGTACCGTCCCGATGAAATACCACGGCGTCACCTACAACATCCCCGTCGTCATCTGGCTGATGGAGTCCTACCCGGAACACGCGCCCCTCGTGTTCGTGAACCCCACTCGTGACATGATCATCAAGCGCCAACACCCCTTCGTTTCCCCCAATGGCGTCGTTTCGATACCCTACGTGCAGTCCTGGCATTTCCCGGCCTCCAATTTGGTCGGATTGGCTAGGAGTTTGAGCGAATCCTTCGCTCGTGATCCGCCCCTGTATTCGCAGCCTAAGTCTTCAAACCCTAATTCAAATCAAGGCTCCGCGAGTGTGAATTCGGCGGTGGAACGCCCTTCTATACCTCCCAGGGAATATTCCCCTGCGCCGACTTCGCGGCCGCCTCCTTACGGCGGTGGGGGGAGAGTAACGGAGGATCCTTCTGAGCGTTTCAAGAAAAATTCCATAGATAAGCTTGTAGAAAGTTTGTACGGCGATATCAAGGAGTTGAGGACTGCCAGAGAGGTGGAAATGGAAGGACAATTCGCAGCACAGGCTGCGTTGAGAAAGCGCGGTGAGGAGCTGAGGGAAGGGGTGAAGGGGATGCAGGATGAGAAGGAAGCACTGGAGCAGCAGCTGCAGATGGTGTTGATGAATTCCGATGTATTGGAGGGTTGGCTGAGGGAGAGTGAAGGGAAATTAGGGGCCAATGATGTCAGCAGCGTGGATGTGGATGATGTGTTGGAGCCTTGTGATGCTCTGTCCAAGCAGGTGTTGGATTGCACGGCCTCGGATTTGGCTGTGGATGACACGGTATATGCATTGGATAAGGCAGTGCGGGAAGGAACAATGCCATTTGATCAGTACTTGAGGAATGTGAGGCTTTTGTCTCGGGAGCAGTTTTTCCACCGAGCAATGGCTTTAAAAGTGAGGGCTGTTCAGACACAAGCGCAGGTTGGTAGTATGGCATTGCACTATGCGTATTGATGCTTTTTGGATCCTGTTCTTGAGCATGTATTGTGTGGTGGGATCGCTAGATAAATGCGTTTGAACTTGGGTATAAATTCTGTTTGAGGGGTACATTATTGCTCTGGTTCAGTTTTTGACTATAGGAAGTAGAATACTCTTTGATCTCTATTTTTGACAAAAGGACCAGAGGAATATATGGCTTAGTGTGCAACATTGGAACGTAGATGTTTGATACATTTCTGTACTTTCGCAGAGTTGCCTTGATCCATTGGTTTTTTGTTTATAGTTATTGTGATCTACTACAAGACATGGGGGAAAATTATTTGTCTAAAGTCTGTTTTTATCTGGTCCTATACTCCTATTGAATACGCATATTATGTTCCTGGGACATGCTTTGAAATAGTGTGAGCAACAATGAACTATTGTTATTCAGTTTGCAAAATCATGGGACAATGGTATCACGCCTGTAGTTGTGATGTTCTGCTTGGGCCTTTGAACATTGCATCTTGAAAATTAATATGCTGACTGTCTTAATGTTTGATTCTTAGAAATAACAACACTGTATATTTTGGAAATGTACTGAAGTTTGATTCCACTTACAATTTAGTTGTCTTCTTGTTTGGATTTATTTAACATTATAGAACTAGCTAATTGAGAAATGATATTCTTTATCCTTCTCATAGGCTTGAAATTATTGATGTTTTTGACCTCCTCAAAAGCTTTACTGGTAACGTATGTAAAAGCGTTCCTTTCCTTCCTCTTTTCAATCTGTATTGTTCTTAGGCAATCGAGTGCAATTAAGAATACAGCTTGATTAGCTTTGTTTTATATCTGGGGACTAGGGTGCAGTTTTCGCTTTCTTGACTAGCTTGTTATTATGAGAAATTTGACTGCAGCAGCAGCCAATGCTCTTCAGAACATGATATTGGAATTTGCCGGACAAGTAGAACACTACATTGCCTTCCTCGTTTGAATGATTTGATCACTCGCTAGGCATTTGATTTTATCTATGATTCTGCTACAAAGTGAATTTATTTTTGTGTACAGAGATAGTATTTACATGAAGAACAGAGGAGTGTTGGATGACATTATTATTACACTCGGCATACTACAGAAACTATCAAGTAAGAATTGAGGACTAATTTGAACAGAAAGCATGGACCGGCTTCATGAGTTTCTAATGGCATGTATTTTAGCACAGAATTCTATTTTTACAATCAATGTAGCATGAAAAGGCTGATGTGCTACAAGCTTCTCGTTTTTGAGTAAATTGTGAGTACTGATTGCTAATGAAGCTCGTGTTAAGAAGGATAAAGAATTAAAACTGTTCACACTGGATTGGGTTGGTTTTCGTCCGGGATTGTCTAGTCAAGGAGGCTGTCGGATGCTGGCTGTCCAGTGCCCACCAGACACACCGCACCGGTGGTGTTGCAGGAGATGGGCCGGCAAATGGCGATGGGTGGGGACAGTGGCGATTCCAGGATTTTAAGTCAGGGTGTGCGAACTTGGAAAAAAAATTTACAGTGACGTTCCTATGAAAAAATTCATAAATCTACATCTACTTTGCTTAATATTTTTCAACATAAATAATAATGAACTATTTAACTTGCATCACCTACGGTTTTACAATTTGGATTTGACAATATTCATCACATAAACTCTTTCAACTGATTAGCAAAAATAATGCACATAATCAACATACTGGTTTTTTTCAATATTAAGCTTTAAAATATTTATAAGCTTTTTGCAAATATGTAAATATGTTATATTCGGACATATGTATAAAAAAAGAAAATTTCACATGATTTTGAAATAAGCTAATTAGGCTTGTAAAAGACTTAAAGTGTGGCCTATTTCGATTTATAGAAATAGGCCGGGCTTAGACATATAGCGTATAAGTCTATCAAAAGTTATATAGGCTAGACTCAAGTCTTAGAAAACTGAAGTAGACCTAGGTTGTTCAAAGATGAGCTTCGGGGGAATTTAAAAAATGGATCTTAGTATTCGAAACAAACTGTAAAACAACTACCATTTTCTCTTTAAAAAAAATATTGTTTGCGATGCATTTACTAAATATTAATATCGCTAATATACATTACTAAAAGTAAAATAATTTTAGTAAACTATTAATTAATTAAATTATGATGACATTCAAACATACACTCTAACCAAACCAATAGATAGATTCTCCATACATGTTTTTTTTTTTTTTTTTTGGGACAGAAGGGGTACTAACTATTAGCATGGGAGCTGTTTGCCGGGACCAAAAGCCTACAGTGTACACAGTGGTTGCCACAAGTTAAAAGGATATCTCAAGCTTGCATGTAGCAAAACAATACGGACAGAGAGATGGGATGGGCACTGTTACAGAAAATAACATAAATACTACAAATCATACTACAACCACTGGCCACCCATGCCAATCCCAGAACAAAAGTAGCACCAATCATGCAAAATCCTCTAATATATATATATATATATATGTGCCACCCACGCAGGGCTGCTCTCCAGAGGTTGATGGAACTTTGAGTGCAGCATCGTGGCCCTCGGGCTTTCAGAATTGAGCCATCAGCTCACGAGCATGCAAATGTGTTAACCAAAACATCTACATGGTGCGTGGCATCCTAGCCACTCCCCAAAAGGTACAAAATTAACTCATAACAAAAATACAAGAGTTGGCCTAAAGTCTAAACACGATCACACAATTGTTCATGCACAGCCCCATCCAATGGAAACTCCATAGATGGTTAAAAAAAAAAAAAGGGGGGGGTAAAACAAAGATATTTTTGCTAGTGACCATTCCCAGCAACTATTTGTCAAATGCACTGAGCACAACTTAGTCACGCGATTCTGAATCTCCATAACAAAAGGCTTCTCAAATTCACAATGATCAAGAAGGGGAGTTTTTTTTTTTTTTTTTAAAAAAAAAATAATAATAATAATAGAATAAATAATAAAATACAACTCAATTGATGTATCATAGAAGTGCAAATTCAATAAATCAACACTGAATTCAATTTACTAGGGGAGACTCTTCTTAATAACAAAAAGCTACAGATAAGTATGTAATGTCCATTAAACTGCGGACACACGGAACTAAACAATGCTTACAAGAAAAGAGGACAACATCAAACCCATAGGCACAACATAAGTACACTAATCTTCAGTACCATCTTTTTTATTTTCATGGACTATCTGATTATTATTTTGAATCAAGGTGACCCTTCTATCAGATTTCCATAGTTCACACAGATGCACACAAGGTCATTTCCCATAAGTCCCACATTATTTAAAAAAAATTCCCCCGAAACCTATTTTGTGCGTCAGGCATAAACTGAAGCCAACACTGGGATACAGATGCAATTCAGTCGGCCTTCAAGCTGGCATCCTGTGGGACATGCAACCAGAATTTTTCTTGGGCTTCTTAGCATCATCCAAACATCTCCAGACATGAAATCCTTCTCCAGTGTGTCTTTATATCTAAACCACTGAATGTTATCCTCAAAACATATGTAGATTTCAATAGAAACAGAAAACAATCCATGGAATGAACTCCAAGTAAATTGCCTCCCGCAAGATCATCTCTTAAGAACTTCAAACATGCTCATCATGTCTCCAGTCCTTGCTCAGAATCAGAGAATACAAAGACAGATAATAGATAATTCAGTATTGAGACGACACCATAATGTATATGTATCTAATGCAACAGCAGTTCTGTAGTCAGAAATTCAGCTTCATGTTTCACTTGCCCGTGATGAAAGGATGGCTCAAGGCCTGTGATACAGTGAGCCTCTTGTCTGGATCCAAGATGAAATTTTTTTCCATAAGATCTTTAAAATTAGCTACCATTTTTGGATCCTCACCGGGAGATGTCAAAATTAATGAGCTGAAATCTTTTGGCTTGATATTTACAATTAGTCTCCATACATGTTAACAAAACTTAAATGAATACAAACTAATTACTTTTTTTTGGTGAACAATGCCTCAACGGCGGCTAGAATACAAACTAATTATTAATATAAAATAAAATTAAAAAAAAAAACTTAAATGAATACAAACTAATTATTAATATAAAATAAACTAATTATTTTAAGTTTGGTGAACCAAACTTAAATGAATACAAACTAATTATTAATATAAAATAAAATAAAAAAAATAAAAACCTTTTTTCAAAAATGAGGGTGGTCAGCGACCACCCCGTGGGGATAGCTGGCTAGACTCTGTAGGTGGGTGGCCGGCTTTTAATTTTCCCTTCCTTGCATCTCAGCTTAGCAGACATCAAAAGCCCGGCGGGCCTTGTCTTGTTTTGGACCACGTTAAGGAAAGGCCTAATGGACTATTTTTTCCAAAATATATTTCCATGTGATTAAATAATTATATTTTGACGATGATATCATCCATTCTAATGTAATACTACTATGTTTCATTATATGCACGAGAAAATAAAATTTGAATATGAATTAACTGTACTATCCCACTAAAATTGAGGATACGATAAGAAAAAGAGAAATTGAATTAGTATTAATGGGAAGGATTATATTATATACTTAATTGATAAGTTTATTAGAATAATCATCAATTGATTATTTCAATTTTCAAATCTTTTCGCATTTTTATTACAAGCATATAAAAAATAAGATAAACTTGTATTATCATTATTATTAAATAATTCATCAACCATAGCTTTTAGTTCATTATGTTTGTCTATTAAATGGTACTGTATTTTGTACATTCTAGAACTAATAGTACTATCTAGTTATAACTGTAGAACACGTACGTATCAAACAGTTTTACTGCATCTGCATGTGTGATTTATCATTACAGATTTACAGTCGTCCTTATTTTCATTGTGCCATGGGACCTTTTCACTGTCCATATAGATCATTGAGATATTAGTCTTAAATTCTTCATGTGTGATTATTCTAGTTATAATTGTAGAGGCATTCTTCATTGCCATATAGAGCCTCAAAAGATTAGTCTTAAGTTATACCTGGTGATTGAATCATGTGTGATTACTCTAGTTATAATTGTAGAGGCATTCTTCATTGTCCATATAGAGCCTCAAACGATTAGTCTTAAGTTCAATGTGGTGTGAGAATACCTGGTGATTGAAAAAAAAAATGGTTTCCCCTTTCTTTTTTCTCCTAATCCTATCCTTGCGTTCAAACCCTTAGATAGGATTTGCAAATACTAATTCCTAATAGAAAAAATTCAACTTCCTCCCAATTTAGATTCTAGAGGTGGTTTGGATTAATCTTTAATTAATCATTTTTCTTTTGGTCAAACTATATATTAAGAAGCCCTGTAGGAAAATATATAAAAAATAAAATAATAATAATAATAATTCACAAAACAACCCGGATTTTACAAATAAAAATAACGCACTCCAACACCAATATCCACATGAATAAACCCAATTATTCCAATACAATATTCAACACTTTCAGGAAAAAAAAAAAGAAAAAAAAAAAAGAGGAAAGCCAAATGTATATATCCTAAAAGGAAAAGAAAAAGGATAACAAAATCCATCCAAAAAAAAATGTCAGAAAAATAAACACAATCTAAAAAAACCCTAGTTACGTACGCTTTATCAACGAAGCATAAAATTGGCGACGACCTTCTTCAAACCCTCCACGAATTCCCGGCAGGCACTGGAACCCTGAACCGGCACGCTCCCGTCGTTCCCCGCCAGCACTCTGTATTTATCCTTCCTCGTGAAATTCGTGCACTCGAACCCTAGCGCCGCCGCCAATATCCTCTGCACGTAATTCGCCACGTCGTACGGGCTCTTCCCCGCCGAGCACGTTGCCTCCGCCGGCAATTGGTTCAGGAACGTCACCTCATACACCGGCCTCGGGTTCATGAAGAAGAAGATCGGGTCCATCGCCTTCCACCCCCTCGCCGTCGTCGCGTGGAAGAATCCCACCCGGTAATTCATCGCAACGGGGACAATTCGATCGGTCAATTCGGCGAACAGCGCGCTGAATCGCAGCAGGAACGGCTCTCGGCAGGTGGTGCCCTCCGGGCAGACGGCGAGATCCCCCTTTTCCAGCTGCCGTCTGATTTTCTGCGCATCGACGTCTCGGATTCGTGTTAATCGGACGGTGGGGATGGGTGAGAGGATCTCCGAGAGTCGGGAGATGGAGTAAGTGACGGCGGGGACGCGGCGGTGCAGGACGGCGGAGAGCACAACGGGGTCCATTAACGTGCGGTGGGTGCAGACGAAGAGGACGCCGGAGGATGACCCGGCCGGTGGCGGCGGCGGGTTCCCCTTGACCACAACGTTGCCGCCCAAAAATGGGGCCACATACCGTATGGCCCACATTGGCAGCATCATAAGCAACGTCATGCGGACGACGGCCACGACGGCGCCGATGGGGATCCATAGGAGGATTAAAAGCGCCGTCGCTGGCGTCGGGCGCTTCGCAAGCCGACCGTCGTGGAAAATCACGGGCAACGGTTGGATGACCTTGCGATGCTTCACCCATTTCTGGCTGGCAATTGGCGGGTGACATTGTTCCTAGTATTCCAACCAAGAATAAATAAATCAAATCAATCAAATATAGTAGTATAAAAATCCATTCTTTAACCAAACAATTTTTTCAAAACACTTACTTTACACAACGATAGAAAGGAAGAATCAGGCCTCCCTGCGCCTAACGTAGGGCGTTCTTCACCAAACAACGCGGCGACCCTGTCCTCGGCGGAGCAAGATTTGTCCTTGAGACAGCCGGTGGCCAGTCCGAATCGATTCATCGACAATTCAGCGCCGATAACTTCATCGGCCAGCAAATGCTCCTTCACAAACCTCTCCACCATCACCCTCGGCATTTTGGTCACGACGACCCTTGTACCGTGGGAGCTGAACACTTTCCAGGCCTCCGTATCGACATCGTCCAAGTAAAACTTTGGCAGCACTGCCCTGGCGACGGCCTCAATCTCCGACAGGGGAACCCCGGCCGTGGCCACAAATATCATAACCGCAAGGCCATCGTCTCCTCTCCCGAGGGCTTGAAGAAGCCTGATCAGGGGCCATAAGGCCAGCAACAAGGCAAACCGGATAAGTCCGGATGCCTCGAAAGCGATCAGCATGAAGTATGAGAAGACATTAGGGTTCTTGAGGAGCGTCCCTTCGAGTTCGCAGACAATGGACTCCATTACGTACTGCCTGCAGATGCGGAGGAAATTAAATTAATTTGGTTGAAGAAGGAGATGAAATTAAGGGGTTAAGAAATGGAATTGTGAGGACAGTTAGATGAGGGTGGATACGACTGCGGTGTATCAGATTTGCAACTAACAATTTGTCCCGGTTGTGTTATTTATATATGAGGTTTTTTTGTGGTTTTTTTTTAAAAAAAATAAAAAAAAATAAAAAATAAAAATCTGTGGGTTTGGGGTGCAGGACACGTCAGCAGGCAAGAATACAGGTAACTAACCTCAACAACTCGGGGATGGAAATTGGAATTAAATTGAATGAGAACATTATAATTGTGTCATGCGTGTGTAATGACAAATTGGGTGTCCAGACCAAGAATTAGGTCACGTACTTAGAGCTCAGCTGTATTTCTGTGACTTTTCTTCATTTTATACTTGTAATGTTTTATTCTTTTTTATTAGCAGTTTTTTTTTTTTTTCTGGGTATAATTTTAATTTTATATGTGAGCTAGGGTTGGTCGATGCAAACAATGTGGGCACCGAGATAGAGATAGAGATAGAGATGGAGATAGAGCGCTCCTCACCTGAAGTGGGAGTGGGCGCAATGCCATGATGAGGTGCATGGGCTACATATAGCCTAGCGGCCTACTGTACACCCCCTAGCTCACATGAATGCCATGGGTGGTGGGCTACTACTCGCTACTCACGGCCTCCCCTTTTGCTATATAGAAGTATGTTACTTCCATTGCCAAGTTAATTGCTTCCCTTTCCCTTTCCCTTTCTGCACACTAGCTTTTAGGAGCTTATAGGAGCTTTTGGAAGCTTCTTTTTAGAAGCTACCTGTAGTAGCTTTAAAAAATAAGCTCCTAGCTTATGGTTGAGCAATTACAATTTTATCTCAATAACCAACTCACTACCCAATAGTCTACATAAATGTTTGTCCTTTTATGTTATTTCATACATTTTTTGACAGCTACAGCTAGTTGTACAGAACACTTAAATAAAACTGACAGCTACAGCTCCCACAGCTCCTTACAGCTTCAGCTCCCTACAGCTCCAGCTCGCAGCTACAGCTCACAGCTACAGCTCTGCGTGCAGAACAGACCCTTAGAATATCAATTTTTTCATTACTTATTATTATTATAATCTAAACTATTAATTGTTAGTATTGAATTGTGTGGTGGACAGTGGAAGCATATGTGTCTGTATATCGCATGTGGTCCGCTATGGGAAGATAATATTTAGGGATGTAAACGGGTAGGGTAGGGTACGGGTAGGCCACCTCCACTCACTATCCGAAATATAATTATCCTACTCTTACCCTACCCTATTACCCTAAAATTAAATATCGGGTAGGACTCTGGTAATACCCGTCGGTATGCGGATTATCCGCGGGTAAACGGGTACCCGAAATCTTAAATATTACATAGTTAACCGACTCTACCCGACCCAACTTTAATAAAGAAAAAAAATTATTTTTCACCATAAAAAATAAATAAAACATTCATTATTGCACGAGAACAAAATTTAAAAAAATATTTAAAAGAAACCACTAAAGCAACATAAATAAATATTGTAATATTTAAGAATATTCAGTAAAAAATTCATAAATCTTTTTACTGCCAATCTCAAACGTTAATAAATTTGAAATATAAAAATAAATAAATAAATAAACAAACATATAAATATATCTCAATATATAATATAAATTAAATATATATAAGTATATATAGATAAATAAATATAAATATATATATATATATAATCGGGTAATCGGGTAGGGTAATCGGGTACTATATGAAATCCGTACCCTACCCGCACCCGATATGATTTATTTCGATTTCGGGTAATATCCTACCCGATTATCCGATTATCTCTACCCTACCCTACCCGATACCCGATTACCCGACGGATTACCCGACCCTACCACTACAAGAAAATTCAAAAATACCGACCGAAATTACCGACCGTCAGGTTGCGGGTCGGATTTACCGACCGCAACACCGACCGCACCGGGTGGTCGGTAAAAAAGAGCCGTAACTGGGGCCCGGCTTTTATGGCAACCACTGCGCCGACCAACACTATTGCGGTCGGTATTACCGACCGCATTACCGACCGCATATGCGGTCGGTACTTTTTTTTTATTTTTTTTTTAAATTTTAATTATTTTTTAAAAAAATATAATCTACCGACCGCATTACCGACCGAATATTCGGTCGGTAATTTTTTTAATTTTTTTTAAATTTTAATTTTTTTTTAAAAAAAATATATAATCTACCGACCGCATTACCGACCGAATTTGCAGTCTCTAAAATTTTTTCCATTTATTTTATATTTTTATAAAATATTTTTTTGATTGTTTTACAATTTTGATTATTTATTTATGGAGCCATTTAAATGTATTTATTTTATAATTTAGTTATTTATTAAATAATATAAAGGAAAAATAAATATTAAAAATGTATTTTTTTTAAATTATAGATATATAGATATAATTATAATTTTGATTTCATTTCTTAAATTTAATTATTAATTTAATTAATTTTACACATTTAATTTAATTTAATTAATGAATTATTTTACTATTTATGTAATTAATATCAGTTTTATTTTATTATTTTTTTTATTAATTTATGCATTTATAATTACATATATTATATATATAACACAATGCATATAATGACATGAAAGTTTGTGCGTCCGGGTGGCACGCGCGTAGGTGAGAATCCATGAAGACAAGGGTTCGAATCCTCTCTTCAACATTTGGGGAGTACTTGTGAAGGATTTATTATATATGACACATGGCGGGTATTCATTGGTAATGTGAAGGGTTGGCAAAGTGGTTAGGGTTGAGGATGGTAGTGGTGAGGTCGGTGGTTCGAGCCCTCCTAGGGACATTTTTTTTTCATAAAATAGAATTACCGACCGCAATTGCGGTCGGTAATGCGGTCGGTAACTTTCTCCGGGACCTCTTGGGACCAGATAGTTACCGACCGCAAATGCGGTCGGTAATTCGGTCGGTAAATTTACCGACCACCGTTCGGTCGGTAATTCGGTCGGTAAGTTTCCGACGGCAAATTTTTTTGGTCGGAGAAAAATTACCTACCAAGGAATTACCGACCGACCCTTGCGGTCGGTGGTGCGGTCGGTAAGCCCCGAAACGACCCGCACCCCGGGGGTTACCGACCGCACGTGCGGTCGGTAAACGCAGTTTTTCTTGTAGTGTACGGGTAAAGTTGACATCCTAGATAATATGAGGAGTTATGCTCCTATATATATTGAAGTTGCTGCGCGTCCCTGTACACTACTATTAAAAAAAAAATAATACTCCCTCCGTCCCATTCCAAATGTCCTACTTATTATTTTTGGATGTCCCATTACAAATGTCTTCTTTCTATAAATAGAATAATTTTCCCCTCCAACAACTATGTAGACCCCACCATATACTCACAAACCAACTCTACCTTAATTCTCATGCCCAACAGTAACAAGACATTTTGGGTGGGACGGAGGGAGTAATAATAATACCGGTAGCTACCTAACGGTAGCTAAACATTTGGATTTAACTACGAATTTGCTAATTATCTATAACTTTAACGACGCGGTTACTAAAATATTTTTTTTTCATGTAATGGTGACCCTACATGTCCCCTGTTGTACAGTTTATTAGGATAGGAAATCCATTCGATTTAATAGTATATAGAATCATATAATAATACTGCTACATGTAATTTGCCTTTGTTTGCCATATCCTTTTGGGGAAAAAAAGAAAGAAAGAAAGGAAAGAAGCGGTAATGAATACGCGACTATCATCTAACTAGTATATTTATTTCTAAAATTTTAAACGAAACAAAAAGCGAAATAGAATAATAGTTACAATACATGTATATATGTGTATTGGCGTTATTGTAGACTAACGATAATATACTACTCCATAATAATAGCTACAGAATAAATAACTACATTCTTTAATTAGTTAAACAAAAATAATTATAATTCGATGGGGAAACTTAATTTGGGGGCTGAGGAAAATTTGTTCTATCTTATTCCATCTTGAATAGTAGTACGTAAGTAGTATTTCAGAGTTATATAATTTCTGTGCATGTATAGTTGGTGCCTAAACCTAACGGTTAATGCATTAATAACAAAACGAAAGACAGTATATAATTAAATAAAATCCAGAACAAGAAGTATCAAGTATGTAATAATGTAATAACACTACGGTTTGATATTGAATGAATTAAAGGAAGAGATGCGACCAATTCTATGTCAGCCCAGTCCATTCTTTTTATTGGCTATGCCTATATATATATATATATATATATATATGAGTCGACCAGCTCCTCTCAATCTGGGGTGGGGTACGGTCTTTCTTGATCCATCCTCGAAATTTCCAATTCCATTATAGTATTCCTCAAGTTTAACAGCAAACATGCATGGGGATATGTCAGCATCAGGAAGATAAACCATTACTGCTAATGAATTCATGATTATGTCCGTTTTCAGACACCGGATCGGATATCGGGGTTTATTTTTATTTTTTCCTGATGACAACTGTCTTCACACGTACAATTGATCTCAACAGTGTGAATGAGTGCTGCTTGCACATACTACTTCACTTAGGAAGCTAAGGAAGCTGCAAGAAATTATCGATCGCGCAGTCAATGGGAAGACAAGAAATTTATCATGTAGTTGGGAAATTTAATTTTGAGTGCTCGATGCAGTATATATATGGCCACTTGGTCTCTTTATTTTTCAAGTAGGTAGGAAATATACAAATTTACATTTTACAAATTACTTACAATATAGTATATATAGTTGGCTTGTAAGTTCATCAAAATGCTTCCTTACGTTTATTAATTACTAGTTACTAGAATGATTAAATTCTAGTATGTAGTAGTTTTCTTGTTTCTTGAGAAAACAGTAGTGATCATCTATATGCGTGCCTTGTGCATTGTTATCGAAATGCTTACTACTGTTCATAGAAATCCATTGTTAATCAAGTTTTTTTTTTCTTTTTTCTTTTTTTTTTACATATTTTAAATCCTTTATTCAAACGTGTGAATTTTTCTTTTTATTAAAAAAAGCTTTCGTACACGTAAAATTAAATTCTTATAACTGGAAAATTGATATATAGAAACAATTTTTTGCAATAAGAAGAATATATATATATATATATATATATATAGTATATAAGTTGCAATTATGTAATGAACGACATATACTCTCCATCCATTTTTTGATAAGTGTCGTATTCTTGGGCACTTTTTTTTTTTCAAAACAAAATAAACCATCTCTCCCATTTTATAATTAACATATAAAATTAAGGAACAAGTGATAAACCACAAACTCTAACGACGGTAATACCATATTACAATCCAGTAATTAAAATTTTGTCGTTCCCATGTTTCTGTTTGTGTAGGCACTTAGTATAAAACAAAAAATAGTAATTAAAAAAAAAATCGAAAGTAAATTGGCATAAAAAAGATTAATTTTAGTAGTTGGGATTTCAAATAAAGTCTATGTGACTCACCCGTAAATAAAAATGGGATTTATTTCTGATTTATTGGAGCACATGAATTATTGATTTATTGGTATCATATACTCCTTCCGTCCCATTCCAAATGTCCTACTTACTATTTTTGGATGTCCCATTACAAATGTTTTCTTTCTATAAATAGAAATAATTTTCCCCTCCAACAACTATGTGGACCCCACCATATACTCACACACCAACTCTACCTTAATTCACGTGCCCAACAGTAACAAGACACTTGGGGTGGGACGGAGGGAGTAATATTCTCCTAGGGATGAGAGCTTAGTCCAAGTGGTTAAGTCCCTATTTGATCCTCACCGGCCCCCTATATTCCTCCTTTTTATTTCTCTTTGTAATTTGTGTGACATGAACTCCCACCACCTTTTTTCAAGCCTTCGATGGCTCCTTAAAAAAAAAAAAGTTATAATATTCTCTAGAAAGACAATTCGGAGGTGCAGTGGCGGATCTAGAAAAAAATTTAAGCGGGGTCACAAAAATAATAATTTAAATTTAAATTTAAATATATTAAATATAATATTTAAATTTAAATATATTAAATATAACAATTAAAACATACTACCTCTTACAAATACTCTATATGATCTTTCATACTTTGGAATCGACTAATAACCGCTTCATTCATAACATTGAGGAGAGCTTCTTTCTCTATAACATAAAATAAGAGAATCGTTGATCAAAAAATCATCACCTATTCGATTTCCCAAATCAGATTTCACAAGTTTTGGGGTCCCTACAAAAATTTAAGCGGGTGCACTAAACTAAGCATAAATATTTTTTACCTTACAACACAAATTTAAGCGGTGTCCCGTGCCCCCGGTACTCATAACCTACGTCCGCCCCTGCGGAGGTGGATCCATTGGCGAGGCGAGGACAGATTTTTTCTACTGTGTGGGCCTTTCTTCTTGATTGTCTTTCTACACTCCCATAAATATTGATATGGCCGAGAGTTTGGTTTCCTATATTTGATGCCTTCGTCGTTTCCTTTTTCCTTTTTTCCTCTATATACATTTTGTACTACCGAGTAAGCAAGACCCGCTTTTGCTCATGCGGTGCTAGCTGACAGCCGTTCTGTGGGGGCTACCATTCAAATTATGTCGTCCACGTGTCGAGTTTTGGCTGGAAACCAAAAAAAAAAGCAATTATTTGGATAAACTATAAGCTTGTCGACTTTGTTCACAAAATACTTCCTCTGTTTTTTTTATTTGCTACGGACCCACCCAGTAGGGGTGGGCACGGTTCGGTTACCCGGAGTTTTTCAGGTATTTATATTTGTATTTGAACCGGACAAATACTTAGATGAAGTATTTGTATTTGTAACCGGACTCCTCGTTTAATCGGGGGTTCGGTTTCAATTTGATTCAGCGGTTAAGCGATTCGATTCGAATATTTTATCTAAGTCTGTTAAACTTTATAATCAAATATTAAGATCTTAATTCTTAACCTTTGCAGGTTTATTTTTGAGGTAATTACAATACAATAATAAAAAAAAATCATATAACTCTCGAATTCGGTGGTTCCTTTTAGTGTTATCAAAAATATATTAATATATTTAAAACATCTTAGTGTAGTGTCTATTTCAATATTGAGTATTCTTAAGGGTAAAAAATCAATATAGGACATCTTTTTTTAATTATCTTTACTTTCTAATATTTATTTTATTGTATATTTAAATAATTTAATAAATAATGAAATATATTATTAATATATAATTATATACCATCAAATATGTATAATATATACAATATATATAATTTTTAAAACACTATAAATATATTCGGTTCGGTTCGATTAATCGGGAAAAAAAATTAAAGTATTTGTATTTGTATTTGAACCGGACAAATACTTAAATGAAGTATTTGTATTTGAACCAGTGTCCTCGGTTAATCGGAAATTCGGTTCGATTTCGATTCGATTTAGCGCTGTTTCGATTCGATTTAGCGGTTCAGCGAATCGGTTCGAATTTTTTGCCCACCCCTACCACCCAGCACACAGTTCAATATACGTTTTAAATCATTAATAACTCAAATTCGGTACAAGTAAAAATTCTAAAAGTTTGATATTTAAAAAACTAAAAGACGAGACGAATCTAACAAGATCTCACTTAGCTATATTTTGGTCATGTTTGGCGAAACAACTAACTCAAAATTAGCTTTTTTGTGAGACAATTTAAGAAAATTAGCTTATTTAAAAAGACAAAAATAATTTAAAACAGTGTCAATGAGCTCTTTTTGAAACCGCTGCAAATAAAATCATTTTGGATTTTAGCTTATTTTAGGCAAAAAGTTAGTTCAGAAATTGTCAAACACTAATTTTAACTCATTATTACTCACAGAATCAGTTAACAACTAACATCTAATTCCCAAACAGGTCCATTAACTTATATAACTATTATAAAATTTCAAATTAAAGTATTTGTGTGAATAATGTCCAATTTACAAATGTAGCTATCTTTTTGGAAGTACTATGGTATTTTTGGAAGGAATCATTTTAGTATATAATTGTGTATATATTTACGTGTGTATAGATAAATTTTTAGAGAAGTGACATTTTGTTGAAGTAATAATCACTTTACTTTTCATATAACAATTTAAAGAATAGATTCTTCAATTTAATAATTACTGTATAACATTAGTGTATTGTGCAAGTATTTTATTTTATCATGTAATAATTATATTTATGAAATAATTTATTGTTTAAATTCAACAGCTCGTATGTATGTCTTTTTTCTTTTTCTTTTTTTTTCCAGAAGAAAAATATATGGACTCTTGCTATAGCTAGCTCATTGTATACAATTACTGCTGTTTTCAAAAATGGAGTACTTGTTTTTGACATTTTCTTAGAAATTACTACTACCTAACTACATTACACATCATCTCATACTATTCCAGACATGATGAGTGCGTAGTGTACTAAGTACTAAAAGACCAATCATGTGAATGGTATGGGAAGTTGTGGGAAACTCCGGGACCTCATATAAATAAACACATAGATGATGAATCTAAACTGTGCGGTTTTCAAATACAGAAATATCAATGCATGATCGCATGCAACCAAACACATTCGAATTTTGTGAGGCTGAAAAACTAGCATTCAATTTATTCACATTCCCCGACAGTCGACAGATCGAGGGGGACTCCATGCATGCATGCACGTCCTTATTAAGGGACTGTATATATGCGTGTACAAATGTGCAATCTTAATTGGTTCCATGCGTCCAATCTCTCAAATTTTGGATAGGCGCATAACTTTTTTGAGCGCTTCATTTTTGTCTTCTCCCCTGTAATATACGGATAGGGCTCAAGAACACAGCCCAAGAAAGGACAGTGCAAGGTGATAGGAGCTCGTATTATATAAATTATAAATGGACCATAAATAATATAAATAGAAGATTGGATGGAAAATTGAACCTCTAACATAATAAAGTATGTTTATGTTGAAGGTTATGAACTGCTTGTCTTTAAAATATTTATGCACTTATAAATGAAATAAACAGGATGCGTTATTGTCTAAATTCAATAATACAAATATATATAAATATATATATATAATGGATTTGGATGATTTACACTATTTTTTTTTTCCAAATTATCAGAAACCGGGCTATTTGAAATTAGATAAATAATAGATACATTAATTACTTGGAATACCATATTTTATGCCTGGATTACAGATTCGACTCTGTTAAATGATTTTTTTATTTTCTTGTACATAAAAGAAAAATTGAAAACCAAACGCAGTTGGCCTAAGTGACATGGAGCTCCGGCAATTTAAGTAAAGGTTTTGCGTTCGAACTTTTGTATATGCAGAATTCTGTTTTGGAAGGCAACCCTTTAATGTCCACCAGATCTTCGAGGGATTAATTTTGGATTTAATAAAATCTGAGAATTCTGCTTTGGAAGGCAACCCTTTAATAGCTACTAGATCTTCGAAGGATTAATTTTTGGTTTAATAAAATCTGAAGATACTTGGTAATTAAAAAAAAGAAATTAAAATTGGAAAAGATTTTTCGGGAAGCAAAATTGAAAAGATTTTGTTACGTTAAATTTGGCATATTGCTAAGTACTTCCTTCGTTCCTAAATAAGTGTTACGGAGCCACATTTCACACAGTCCAATACATATTTTTAATCCTCAAGAACTCAAATTGCATACAAGTAAAAATTATGAAAATTTGATATTCTAAATCTATGCCATTGGACGAATCTAACAATATCCCACTTGACTATATTTTTTCTTATATAATTGTATTAAAAAACTGAGTCAAAGCTACTTAATAAACAGTAACAAAAATCAAAACGTGCCATTTAAAAAGGAACAGATGTAGTATAACTAAAAAATACTTCCTCGGTATTTTATTAATGTTAACATTTGCATAGTAAATACTATTCATTAAGTAACTTTGATTCGACTTTTTCACACGGTTACATATACAAAACATAATGAACACTACAAGAAAATTTCATTTTACCGACCCCATTTGGGGTCGGTAACTAGGTTTTACGGGTCGTTTTGGGGATTACCGACCCCAAACGCGGGTCGGTAATATGATGGTAGGTAATCTCGCGCCGACCCCATTACCGACCCCACAACCTCAGCATCACATAGCCACACACTAACCAGCTGGGCTACCCTTTGCACCACCAATGGGAAGCCGCCACGTGTCATATATATATTAAGTCCTCCCAAAATGCTGAAGAGGGGATTCGAACCCAGGTGAAGTGGGTTTCTCACCCGCGCGCATGCCATACGGATACACAACTTTTCATGTTATCATATGCAATTTGTTAAATATATATAATATTTTTATATATAAATGTATAAATTAATAATTTAATTATTAATATAAAAATCGATATTAATTAAATAAATAATAGAATAATTAATTAATTAATTAAAATATAAAATTAAATTAAATGAGTAAAAATTAATTAAAACACTAACTAAAATTAAGAAAATAGAAATCAACATGACTAAATATTAATCAAATTAGAAAATTTATAAAAAAATTAATTCCATAAATAAAAATTAAAAAAACACATATGTATTATTAAATTTAATAATTAATATGAATAATTCGGTCGTTAATTCGATCAGCAATAGCGACCCAATATGTTCGATCGCGAGTTTTGGTCATTAAGTTGACTTTTTCTTGTAGTTAATTAAATTAAAATACAAAACATAAACTAAAATTATATTAATTAAATAATAAAGAATTTATTAATTAAATAAAATATAAAATAAAATTAATTAAATCGAAAAAATTAAAATCAATGAATTAAATAAATAATAAATAATTTAAAAATTAAAATAAATATAAATAATAACATAAATTTATTTTTAATAAAAAATACTATGAGTCAAAAAATTAAAATAAAATTAATTAAATAAATTTTTGAATTTAATTAAATTAATAAATAATAAATAATTAAATTATAAAATTAATAAATAATTAATTGGCTTAAATAAATAATTAATTAAATTATATAAATAATCAAATAAATATTTAATAAAAATATAAAATAAATAATAAAATAATGGGAAAAACAATAAAAATAAAAGTAAAAAATTGAAAACAAATACAGACCCCAAATTGGGGACGGTAAAAATTACCGTCCCCAAATGGGGTCGGTAATGGGGTCGGTAACACCGACCACATTAATTGTGGTCGGTGTTTTGGTTGTCGAATGTCCCGGGTCCCAAAAACGGCTACATATTACCGACCCCATTTTGGGGTCGGTAAATCCGACCGGACTATGGTGGTCGGTAATTGGGGTCGGTAATTGTGTTTTTTCTTGTAGTGGAAGTGAGTTCTATAATATTAAAGTTTTATAATTTTTTATTTTATAAAATTTGAGATATTACTTTTTAAAAATGTGTATTGAATTGCATGAAAATAGAATGTTAAATTTTTTTTAATAAGGGAGTATTACCGAGCATTTCACTCGTCCCCCGATCATATTTGGGATGCATTGATTTTTGACTCGATGAGCTTGTACCTTTTGTATCAATCTTTTGAATGATATAGGCTTCGGCCCCCTTTTTCATCGGGAAAAAAAAAAAAAAAAAAAAAAGCTTCATTTGCCAGCTAATTCCAAGCTAATTGAACACGTGTAACCCATCATAAGCGTCAATCCCACGCGGCTATGACTGATAGGAATTTCCAGATTCACCCCTGTTCCATGACTTTATTACGACAGATGACCCCACTGATATATCCCCCAATTTCTGCTGCAATTTCTTGGCATCGAAGCGTATTCTTCTCTCATCTCAAGCCCTTTTTCTCTGCTCTTACAATCTTTCCCCAATTAATTTCTCCCGATCTTGAAGGGAGACACGACAAATACTCCACAGATCCGAATCGGCCGTTGTTTCTTCTGAGCAAGGGAATTTCTTGAATTGATATCGATGGCCTCAACATACTGGTGCTACAGGTGCAACAGATTCTTTAGGGTTTCGAACCAAGATTCCGTCAATTGCCCGGACTGCAACAGTGGGTTCATCGAAGAGGTTGAGACACCGTCCAGATCTTCTCTCTCCGACTCCCGGAGGCGCCGTTTTCCTGCCGCCGCTATGTATATGATGCGAACTCCAGATTCGGGCCCCAATTCGGGAACGGGCTCTGGGAGTTCGGGGTCGGGTTCAAGCCCTAGGCCAAGGAGGAGTCGTAGGAACGGAGGCGATAGGTCACCGTTCAATCCAGTTATCGTTCTCCGCGGGCCTAACGATGGCGGCGGTGGAGCTGGAGGCGGCGCGGCCCCTGGTGGAGGCTTCGAATTGTACTACGACGACGGAGCGGGTTCTGGATTGCGGCCTTTGCCGGCAAGTATGTCGGAGTTTTTACTCGGGTCGGGGTTCGACAGGCTTTTGGATCAATTGGCTCAAATTGAGGCGAATGGGATTGGCAGAATTGACCACAATTCGCCGGCGTCCAAGGCTGCAATTGAGTCTATGCCGACGGTTGAGATATGCGACCAACACATAGTTGTAGAGGAGTACTGTGCTGTCTGCAAGGAAGCATTTGAGTTGGGGGTGGAGGCTCGAGAAATGCCCTGTAAGCATTTATACCATCAAGACTGTATTTTGCCATGGCTTTCATTGAAAAATTCCTGTCCAGTGTGTAGACATGAATTGCCTACTGACAGTGAGAATGTTAATCGTAATCGAGATGCTAATGAAGCGAATCGAGGAGTGAATGAGGTTGGAAATGATGATGAGATGGTAGGATTGACCATATGGAGGCTTCCCGGTGGGGGTTTTGCTGTGGGGCGGTTTTCGGGAGGGAGGAGGGGGGGAGAGAGGGAGTTACCTGTGGTGTACACTGAGATGGATGGTGGATTTAACAACAATGGAGTGCCCAGGAGGATATCGTGGGGTTCTAATGGGACTGCGTCGAGGGAGAGGGGAAGATTGAGGAGGGTTTTTCATAGTATGTTTGCTTGTTTCGGAAGAGGTGGCTCGTCGAGCTCTAGTTCAAGCACTACTGATTCTAGAGCAAATGGGAGGCATGGGGCATTTTCCATCTCTAGCACAACATCTAGAAGACGTAGAAGAGCATGGGTTGTTGAAGATGATGATGATGATAGTAGATGGTGATATTTTGATGATATAGATCCAAGAATGGAACGTGGAGAATGAAAGTGGAAACACCATGGTATTACTCATGTAAATAGAGCTTGAAATGAAATGATAAATGACCGGTCTCACGGTTTTTGCATTGTGCACCAGCATGATTAGTTTGAATTGTCCATTAGTTCAATCATAAGCTAGATGGAGAACATAGGAAGACGGAAGTAGGCATCAAGGCGAGGGAGAAGGGTAAGTGGAAACTAAACTCCTAAACTACAAAGACTGGACTAGCCTTCCCAACATCCGGGATAGAAGATAGATGACACATTATATGTAATGCATCGAGCTACTTTTGAACTCCAGAGCATATCATTGTCTTTTTTGTTATCTCTTTCCCCTTTTGCCACATTTGCACAATATGTTCCTGCTTGATAATGCTTTTGTATGCCTGATTCTGTAATTTAGTTTCGCCCATGAGGGTCATAACAAGTAATGGATTCTTTCTTGGCGCGCGCTGATATTCAATTCTGACAATGCTGATCAACATTGGGATCTTACCATGTAT
The DNA here is from genome assembly GCA_030278955.1 of Hygrophila difformis. Lineage (NCBI taxonomy): Eukaryota > Viridiplantae > Streptophyta > Magnoliopsida > Lamiales > Acanthaceae > Hygrophila > Hygrophila difformis. The sequence goes on from JAOANR010000007.1 coordinate 11,668,399, forward strand.
GTTCTGTGTTTTCCATGTTTCTGTTGTGATTCATATATAGGCCTCTTGGCCTTTTATAATTCTTTTCCAATACTTGATTTTGTTTAGAAAGAAGCATGATAAGCATGGTGATCCCGTGAAAGGGTTGAAGAGATGTATCAATAATTGGTGGAGCACATAGATACATGCATACAAGTCAGTAGATATAGTAGTATATGATTAATAATTGGCTTTTAGAGTGGATACAGAGCATCAAAATTTGGTGTGGTGTGAGGGTAATGTCATCTAATCTAATGTACTCCCTCCATTTGGAAATAGTTTGTAGTTTGTAACATTCGCATAGTTTTTACTATTCATTAGTATTGCACCGTTAGCTGAATAGTTGGGTGCGCCATAACTGGACCTCGGTGTATTCATTTCGAAAATAGGGGATGGCATTTGGCACCATAGATAAAGCAATATAATTACTAATTTTGTGGGTTTATTACATGTTATAGCCCTTGCGAAACAGATACTAATTCCAGATTTATTAAGAGTGTTGGGTAGATTAATACTCTCTCCAGTTTTTTTGTTTTTTTTTTTAAGGTTACGTTTAGACTTTTTTTTACTGTTCATTGTAGCACTTTGACATCTATTTTTGTTATAGCTATAAAAGATAAAATATAGCCAAGTGAGATCTTGTTGGATTCGTCTCATCTTGTAGTTTTTAAATATCAAATTTTTAGAATTTTTACTTGTAACGAATTTGAGTTATTAATCATTGAAAATATGCATTGACATACGTGCAAATGAGAAGTGTAAGAAGGAAGTAGATAATAATTTGCTAACTCAAGTATATTATTTGCCAAACACCTCAAAATAACAAACTGCTAATTATATCAAGATCCAATATGCTCTTGAATATGTAGGATTTTTAGGATTAATGATTATATATATATATATATATATATATATTAGGATAAAATGATTCAATCTTTTGTTATTTAATAATGTATATGTATTAATTAAATTGCTAATATATTATATTTAAACTTTAATTTAAATTATTTTTGTACTGCTTTTTTAATTTGTGCATTTCAAACTAAATGAGGTAGGAGACGTAAAGGGATAATTTTGGCTTATTCAAACATTAAAAGGTATATCTATTTTCTAAATATAAATGTTTAGGATTAAGTTGATTAAAGGCGTTTTCTCTTAATGACCTAATTGGCATTGCCATATTGTACATGTGTACTCTATAAAGAAATAGGTTGGGAGTATACAAGAAGGTTGCAAACATTGTCATGCTCCCAAATTGGGAGTAGAATCGATCTGGAGTGGTCTAATCTAATCTAATCTAATTATAGGAATATAATGTAATGTGATTACTCAATTTATCAAAGAGACAAAGCAATACAGTACTACTAGTAATAAGTGGTGGCAACAGAGGGAGAGCCGAGCACCGCTCAAGGTTCAAGTTTAAAGTTCGAAGGCAACCGACACGCGGAAACTCCGACAGGCAACCCCAACCGACGTCGTCCTCACTCCTCACAGTCACACAAATCCCTACTTCAATTTCGCTTCTAATTTCTTCCTCCAACCTCTCCGATTCCTAATTCTTACTCCGCTGGCTGCTCTCTACAGATCCATTATACTATTATTGTCGCCACAAATCAGTTCCTTCTTCGCTCTAGGATCCTTCTGCGGACCTCATCTCTGTAAGTCGTCAATCTTTCTAGCGCCTTCCGTCTTCCTAATTTTCGGGGCACTGTGCATGCCAGCAAATCTTTTATGGGTTTTGGAACATTTTATTATGTATCCTCCCTGAATTTATTTATTAAGATCAATTTGTTTGATTTGATGCGGAGGCAAATCCAAGTTCTTTGAGTTTGTTGGACCACTTACTGTAGCAGATAGGGTTATGCTCGAATTTGTTGCCGGCGTTGGGTCATAATCTTTACGTGATAATGAAACGCCCAACGTGGGATTGGTGTGTTATTCTGTAAATCGGAATTTTCTCCCGTAGAAATGTAGAATAATCTGAAATTTGTTTGGACGCCGCATCATGATTAATGGGTTCCGGTTTAACGAAGCAATCAAGTTGGATCTCTTGAAAGTTGAAACATTTATTCGATAACTAGGTGTAAAACAAAGTAGTAGACCTCCGATCACAAATAGCAAATAAGCGAGTATGGATTTGCACTTCTAGCTCGATATTGGGGAAATGGTACTGGCAGTGTCCCCAAAACTACATTTTTCTTATTGGTACTTCATTGGATGAAATTTACCAGTGAAGTCATTATTTTTGTTCGAGGGAATTGTTGGCGATTGGTTGCCTGTCTGCAAGCATTATTTTATTTTATTCCTTTTGCCTGAACAATGTTTTGGTTGATTTCCATAGTCTAACATGTAAATACTTGATTTTAACATTTTGAACACCTTTCTTTTGAGTTGTTTATTAACTGTAGTAAATTCTTCTTATAGGATAAGGTTCATTCAGGGGTGCGTAACTTTTCCTAACTACGATTTGTTTTGTTCTCGTAGTGCTGCTTCATTGTTTTGGAAGCCATGAGTTTTGTCTTCCGGGGAACAAGAGGGGATTTAGAAACTGGATTCGCAGGACTTATGCCTGAACGGCATACAGTGATCATTTTCTTTTCCATGTTTAACTTTTACATATAAGAATAGTCTCTTATTAATCTGATTTGTTTTGTAGAACCTTTGCCACACTCTGACTGACTCATGCCATTTATTGTTTCTGATCAGCGGGTTCATGCTGCCCGACCTGTTAATACAAATTCCCTTGCTTTTCTTGTCACAGGTTTGTGTTCTTTACCTGCCATCTTGTCTCTCTGTGTGTGTGTGTGTTATTCGGCTATTAATTGCATGACATGATTGGTCATTTGTGTTATTATGTTACAGTTCTTTTGCTGTTTATGATTTTGAACTCACACCAAATGTCGCCCAACTTTCTGGTATGCTTCCCTTATATTCTGAAAATGATTAGTTATGGCTTCCATAAGTTGTGAAATGCCTTCAAACATATAATCTGATTGTTTTTTGACATGAAGCTCTGGCTCGTGCTCGTTGTGTTTTTAATGGCAACAACTCTGAGGATGTATGCCACTTGCCAGCAACTTCAAGCTCAGGCACAGGCTCATGCTGTTGCAGCTAGTGGCCTGCTTGGCCATACTGAACTGCGACTTCACATGCCACCATCCATAGCATTGGCAACAAGAGGAAGGTTGCAGGGTCTCCGACTACAACTTGCACTTCTTGACAGGGAATTCGATGACTTGGGTATGCTTTCATGATTGCAAAGACTGACCCTGTGCCTTAATTGGTTTCTTTTATGGTAGTTTACCTCTCGTATTTCTTAGTAGCTAAGTTATTATATTTGGACAGGATTCACATGGATTTTATTACTGTATGCAGATTATGAAACATTGAGAGCGTTGGATGCTGACAATGTTGCTACAGCCTCTATGACCAATGAAGAGATTGATACTCTCCCCATTCACAAGTATAAGGTTTCTGAGCCACAGGGGTTAGTAATATACTTCCTCCCCAATGCTTTCCTTGTTACGAAACTTACACCTTTTTACTTCACTACGGTTGTTCGGTTTTATGTCCATAGTTTAACTGTTTGTCTGCTGAGTGCTGAAACTTTTTATCTTATGGATCCTACTGAATTCTGAAGCTCCAGCTCTGTCTTGTTACTCAAAAGTTGAAAGAATTGGTTTAGGATGTTTTGGACATATGAAAATCTGTATCCTATTAACTCAATGACCATGAATTTGTAATTATCTTTATTCGAAAGAGTTAGTATATATCCCAAATAATACCTATGTTGTGAAGGACTGAAGGTTTAAAAGTTATTGTTTCAATTTAGAATGAATTAACTCCCATACAATTCCTTTGTATTGACCTTGTTTGTGGTGTCAACAGCGCGGGCTCATCTGCACAGCAGGCAGCATCTTCAGTCTCAGTTGAGGTATGTCTTTGTTTCCTGTAGAATGTTCCCAATTGCTCTTGCTTCTGAAATAGAGATGAAAAATATGTGTTTTAATTGAGGCCAAACCTTGTACTTGAATCGAAGCAAACTGTTTGATCCAATCCACAGAAGAATCAAGACACCAATATTAATAATGCTCAAGCTGGGACAAAGGCCGGCGATGATGAACTGACTTGTAGCATTTGCCTGGAACAAGTTGATACAGGAGAACTCATTCGTACCTTGCCATGCTTGCACCAGGTTTCTTAAAAAATGATTCATTTTTCGCTTCCCTTGGTGTTTATGCTTATTCTAATTCTAATCTAATAACCTCATGTTGAGTTTGATTGCAGTTTCACGTGAATTGCATAGATCCATGGCTGCGCCAGCAAGGAACGTGCCCTGTCTGCAAATTCAGAGCTGGGTCACCCTGGTCCGAGCAGCAGGGAGAAATTGATGGCTCTGATATGGTATAATTTTGAAATGTCGATATTCATTGACAGATGTGTGCGTAGTAGTAGTATGTATAGTATAATAGATGAAACAGAGTTTTTCGGCTGCCGTGGTCCATGTGTGTCCTTGATAAAAACTAGAACTACCCGCCCGCGCGTTGCGCCGGGCTCAGATTATAATATTGTGTAGAAAAGTTGTATGCAATAATTAATAAAAATTGACGATTGAAAATCATATATTACTTAAATTATTAATATATATATATATAATGAAAACGTATTATGTTGTTTATATATAAATGAACTAACATAACAATAGTAGTAAAAAAATATTGCATTTTATTTGTTTATAACAAAAAATAGTGTAAAATTATATAAGTATATGTTGTGAAAGAAAATAAATTTTATATAGTAATTTTTTATGTATATAATGTTTAATTTATAATTTAATTATTAGATAGGCCCTAAATGGGTCAGCCCACGGGCCGCTGCCCGTGGGCTGACCCATTTAGGATCTCGTTTATTGGATATTAGTTATTAATGTTTCAAAAATTGAATGTGTAGCACAACGTCACCAAAACATTTAAATCATTATCTTTGGTTGCACATTATACAAATAGTTGGTATATTTTAGTATTTTCCAATTTATTTATCTTATTGGTATCAATTTTTAAGTTTTTTTTTTGTTTATCATATATTAGAAATTAGGAATGCAAATAATTTTTTATATTTTTCTGAAGATCAAATTTTATAAATAGTATAATAGTATTATTTGAAGTGAAGTTAATTTTTAGCTATATTATGATTTGAAGTGTTGGTACAAACATTAAAAGTTTATTCTAAAATATATTTTCAAATACACTTTAATTTTTTGGTGAACCAGCATCCACATACCATATTAGACCAAAAACTAATCCATCAGGGATCTGTATGGACAATGAAGAGCGTCTCTTTCAAAACAGTTTTTTGCATTCTTCAAATATACTTATTAATTTAATATATGATTTTAATTGTAGAACGAATTATTTTTTTTTTTTTGGTGAAACAACCTTAAAAGGCTAGCAAAGGGAATTGTAGAACGATTTATTGATATGTATTTATTAGATTGATGTTATTTTAGAAAAATGTATATTTCATTTCCTGTTTTATGTGGATGTTATTTTAAGTATAATTTTAATTACATAAATTGTATGTGGACTTCCGTTTATTAGATTAATGTTATTTTAGAATATACCAATAGTATATTTCATTTCATTTTTTTTATGACGATGTTACATTACCATAAACTGTATTTTGGATGATTTTTCTGTGTGAATAGTAATGGGAATGGATATCTTTGAATTTATTTATAGCAAAAAGAAATTTTACTTTTAAAAATGATTTAGACTTTACCTTTTAAAAAGAATTTATGAAACAACTGCATAAACCATGACAGTGCATTAGAAAACGATAATAAAAAATCGAAAGTTATTTTTTATTTTTATATACCTCTAAAAATTTAGAAATTGGAATATACTTAATGTTTCTATGCTAAATATTAAATTATTTATTTTCGTAGAATAAGAACTAATAAAGTCAAAATGTAAAAAAAAATTAAAATAAGTATAATACTCCCTCCGTCCCACTTAACTTGTCTTGTTTCACTTTTGCACACAATCCAATGCACTTTTTAATCGATAATTGTTGGTCCCAGATATTACGTGAAAATCTTGGATTTAGCGCGGTCGTCGAGCAGTAGTTAAAACGACGTGTGAACGATAGTGAGTGTGTGAATCAGAGTGTGCAAATCAGTGTAATGCAGCAGAAAGTAAAGACACGTGATTTGGTAACCCAGTTCGGCCTTCGGCCTACGTCTGGGGGATTCCAATCCAGGCGACGTATACTAAATACTCAAGAAATCCTAGACCTAGAAGACTCACAAACAACCAATTCAAACTCTAAAGCAACACTTCCCTGTTTGCAGACAGACCGTAGTCGCGACTCCCCCACAACTACGTCTCCGGACGATCCTGTCCAATTTGAATCCTCTGGTTGTTCAGGCTTCAAGAACCGTGGCTTCTTGGCATAGCAGTCTTCCTGAATCCATCTCCATCAATCTTTGAGCGCTTCTTCCAAAAGCCTCTTCAATCGGGTGTAGAGAAGATTTATCCAACAAGAACACTTGTTGAATCACAGAAAATCTGACCTCGTGTATACAAAATAATCTTCTAAAAAGTAGAACAAACACAAGGAATTTCTAACTCTCTCTCAAAGAATAGAACTAGTGAATCTTGGAGAGAAATAACCGACTAGTGTGTGTAAAGTGTGTAGAATGTGTAAAATTACAACTCAATAAACTCTAAAACTTATTTACAGAAAGTCTAGACACATATATATACTCAGAGACGCGAATTAGATCATTCTGAGTCGGTTAGAACGCGCACAGAGATCAGGTAACTGTCGCGCATGACTGACAGTAACTGCTTCGGTCGTTCTGTCGTAGTTTCAACAACCATGGAACTACTAAATCTGCACAAGAGCACGTTAATAACAACAATCTCCCCCACTCTTGTGGAGATGATAATTCCATCACCAAATGGTGTTGAAACTATCTAGGTCCAAAGAGTATAAGAGATCATACAAGAGTAAAACAATGTGATACACAAATAGGATGTTACAGAAGAGTCAAAACGATTCAGAAACAACATCCATCAAACATTCAGAGTAGAATCACAGTGCAGATATAAAATCATCAGAGCAGATTAAAAAAAAAGTAGTTCAGCAGTTATCAGGATTACCTAACTATTACAGACCAATAATAGTTCAAATCCAAAAGTTCAGTAATCATCCAGTCAAAAACAGTCATCAAAAACAATCATCAAACATATCCATCAATATTGTCCAGCAATAACACATCCAAAAACAATAACCAAAGTTTTGAAATATCGTTACCCAGTTGTCATCACTACCAGTCAGTACCATCCAACACCATCCATCTCCCCCATGATGGAATATCACTCTTCATCATCAAGAGCAACATCCTCATCATCTGCCTGCAAGTCAGAAGCATCAAAAGACAAAGGAAGCATATGAAGAATTTTGAGATTCTCCCTTTTTATAGCCATGGCTTCCTGGCTCCAGGTTGTCAGCCGTTCGTTCTGACGAAGAATCCGCTGCTTCAGTAGGTGCACCAGTGCAGGACCAGTTAGAGGAGGCCATTTTTGATGTCATTATGCATGTCCATCAAGTGTGGTGGTGGTTTGTACTCCTTCAAAGCAACCAAATGCTTTTCCTTGATCTTCACACCAATGGATAGAAGGTATTCGGTAATGAGAGCTGGATAGGGTAAATTAATCGTCTTCTTGATTCTCCCAGAGGTGTATCCTAGCATTTGCTTAAGAAGAAAGTATCCAAAATTGATTAGACCCATATGTTTGTCCACACAAAGTATGAATTTACCCATCATAGTGCTGACTTGAGACTGGTTTGAAGTCGGAAGGATGTTTGCACTACAAAACTGATATAGGCAGTAGAACTTCAGTGTCAGCTCCTTAATACTGAATTTGTTCCGTCCAAAGCTTTTAACCTTCTGGTTAGAAATCTCCAGTGCAGTGGTGAGTGTATCTTCCGGCATCAAATCCAAACAGTCGCTCATATCATCGTTGGGTGGTAGCTTCAACAACTTCAGAATCACAGCAGGAGTTAGTTCATGAAATTGACCGCGAATGTAAATTTTACCGAACCAAGCAGAATTAGGAGTGAGGATCTCAGGATGTAGATTCGCATAAAACTCTCGAACATGACTGGGTGAGTAGTGTGTGAGACCCTTAGCCCAATACGTCAAATGCCTCTCTTGTAAAAGATCCGAGAAGCCTAAAACGTCATAGTGATTATGCTTGAAAATCTCTTCGGGCTTGAACTCCTTTCCTTTAAGAACTTCCTTCGAAAAAGTCCTCATGTCTCGCGTGTAGAACTTGAGACTGTAAGCATCTTCAGCTTTCAAAGCAGGAGGGGGTGGCCTTGGTTCCTTTCGTGGTTTCTTTGAAGTTGTGACTACGGGTACTGGTGTGGGCGTAGGAGTGGGCTCCTTTCGCTTTCTGGTTGATTTCCTCCGTGGTTCTGGTGTGGTCGCAACAGCAGTAGGACCTCCAGTTTGCTGTGAAGCAGTAACATCAGCAAGTTCCTCTTGGGTCATGTCGTGCAAACCTTGATTTTGCAGGGGGGAAAGTGGTGGCGTTTGATGCTCAGCATTGATTTCTCGAACAACTTGATCAACAAATGAGGATCAATAGTGATTTCTGGGTTAGGGTTAGACTGATTTTGGGTGTCTGGTTGAATTTGGGGGTCTGGTTGAGTTTCAGTGGGTGGCTGCTCGGAAGTTGCAGCAGCAGCAGGAGGAGGAAGATAGAGAACAGGTGGTAGAACCGAGATAGGTTGGGTGTCCAGCGGTGACCCAGACGACGAACTCGTCGTGGAGGAGGTAGCGGAGTGAGGAGCGTCAGGATCGTTGGTGGTTGCCATTTTCAAATTTCTGAAACTTCACTTAGAGAAAATGGTTAGGGAAAAAGCTGTAAGTAAAATGGAGAAGAAGTAGACCTTAAATGGAGAGAGTGGCCGGAAGGGGAAGAGTCGTTCGGCGGTTTCAGAGACGTGCGACGTGATTGATGTGTGTGCAGCGGTTGCAGACGCTGCTGTGGCATCATCTTGACTGCCGTGCACAATCATGACCATCCGGATAGATTTTCTCCATTTGAATTGTGTTGGGCCTGTAAAAATATTACTCAAACATGAAATTCGTCAGGCCCAATTGTAAATAGATTAATTATGATAGGAAAGACCCAAGGTGCTTCTTAGGCCTTCAAATTTTTCTCCATCTAAAGCTTTTGTTAGGATGTCCGCCCGTTGTTCCAACGACGCTATATGCTCAATCCTGCAAACATTATCCTCTACAAGATCTCTAATAAAATGATAACGAATATCAATATGCTTACTCCTACTATGTAAAACAGGATTTTTAGAAATATTTATTGCACTAGTATTATCACAGAAAACTAAAAAATCATCCTTATGAATACCGTAGTCCTCGAGTAGTTGCTTCATCCAAAGAAGTTGTGAACAGCAACATGTGGCAGCAATATACTCTGCCTCGGCTGTTGATAGAGCTACGATATTTTGCTTTCTCGAATACCAGCTTACTAAATTGTTTCCCAAGTAGAAGCAGCCTCCAGTGGTAGATCTCCTGTCGTCACAACAACCTGCCCAATCAGAATCTGTAAATCCAATCAAGTCAAGTGATGACCTTTTTGAAAACCAAATTCCAATATTCATTGTTCCTTTAACATATCTCATAATCCTCTTTACTGCTTTCATGTGAGACTCCTTAGGATCGGATTGGAACCTTGCACATACACCTACACTAAATGAAATATCTGGTCTTGTAGCAGTGAGGTACAGTAGACTTCCAATCATACTCCTATAAGTCTTTTGATCCACTGACTTTCCAGTTTCATCCTTGCTCAGCTTCTCCTGTTGTCCTAGTGGTGTTCTGACTACCTTAGAATCATCCATGTCAAACTTTTTCAACATGTTTCTAGCATACTTCTTTTGACACAGAAAAATACCATCAGCCTCTTGTTTAACCTGTAATCCCAAAAAGTAGTGTAATTCTCCCATCATGGACATCTCAAACTCTGATTTCATAGCATCAACAAATTCCTTTCTGAGTTTGACTGAAGTCGATCCAAAAATGATGTCGTCAACATACACTTGAGCTATCGTTAAGTGGTCGTTCTGACGCTTCACAAACAACGTCTTGTCTGCATTTCCTCTCTTAAATCCATTGTCCACCAAATACTTTGACAATCTTTCATACCAGGCTCTGGGTGCCTGCTTTAATCCGTATAAGGCTCCTTTGACTCGATAAACATGATTTGGATACTTCGGGTCTTCAAATCCAATTGGTTGTGCAACATAAATCTCTTCCTTGATTTTACCATTAAGGAAAGCTGTTTTGATATCCATTTGGTACAGCTTCAAATTCAAAGAGCACGCAATTGCAAGAAGTATCCTTACGGCTTCCATCCTTGCCACGGGAGCAAATGTTTCGCCATAATCCAAACCTTCAATTTGGGTATAACCTTGTGCAACTAGCCTTGCTTTATTCCTTATGATATTGCCTTTCTCATCCGTCTTATTCCTGTAAACCCATTTGGTTCCAATAATGTTGGCGTTCTGCGGTGGTTCTGTCAACTCCCAGACAGCATTCCTCTCGAATTGCAGTAGCTCGTCTTGCATTGCAGCAATCCAGTACTCATCTTTTAACGCCTCAGATGTATTCTTTGGTTCAACCATAGAAACAAAACAATTGTAGCTTGCTAGATCTTTGAAATTAATCTCTTTATGCCTAGTCTGTCTCTGACCTTGTGGATCTCCAATAATATCCTGAGTTGAATGATGTTTATTCACTCTAGAACCTTTTCTCTTGTTCTGAACTTCAGAGGGTGGTTCTGCTGTCGTCTCGACAACAGTGTCTGTATCAGCATCCTTTTCAGGTTCAGAATCTTTATCAGGGCCTCTATCTGGAACATTAGGACTAGCATGTTCTTCTTCAGTGACAGATTGCTCAGTACCATTAGCATTCTCATGATTTTGAGTAAGAGGTAACTCATCATCATCTACCCTGTTTCTTAATAGATCAAGATCCTCAAAGAGAACATTAGTAGATTCAATAACCTTTTTATCACTGGAAAGATAAACACGATATGCTTTAGAATTATTCGAATAACCAATGAAATATCCATCCAAAGATTTATAATCAAACTTATGCAATTGATTTCTATCATTTAACACATGACATTTGCATCCAAAAACATGAAAGTATTTTACCGTGGGAGTTTTACCGTTCCAAAGTTGATAAGGTGTGCAGTTGGAGTGTGGTCTCAACAACACTCGATTGATGATATGACAGGCAGTGTTAATAGCTTCCGCCCAAAATCTTTTGCTTAATGAGCTGGTGTGAAGCATTGATCTAGCCATCTCTTGCAATGTTCGGTTCTTCCTTTCAGCAACACCATTTTGCTGTGGTGTTTTGGGGGCTGAGTACTCATGTGTAATTCCATTGTCGTCGCAATAACGATCAAACAACTGATTCTCGAATTCCTTGCCATGATCGGTTCGGATTCGTGCAATCTTCCTTTGCTTCTCATTCATGAGTCTTTTACTCAGGACCTCAAAGTACTCAAAAGTCTCATCTTTTGACCTAAGAAAGAAAACCCAACAATATCTAGAGAAATCATCAACACATACTAAAATGTACCTTTTACCATTTAAGCTCTCCACTTCGGTTGGACCCATAAGATCCATATGTATCAGGTCGAGGCATTCTTTTGTTTTAATGTCATCAGTCTTCTTATGTCTCGATCTGGTTTGCTTTCCTTTGGCGCAATCTCTGCAGATAGTTTCATCGTTCTTCTGTAGTTGCGGCAACCCGCGAACAGCATTCGAGTTACTCAATTTATGCAGTGACTGAAAGTTAAGGTGTCCAAGTCGCTTGTGCCATAGAGTGGTCTGATCATCCTTGGTCAGTAGAATCCGTGGAATATCATCCTTCAAGATGTAGCAATTATTCTTGCTACGGCCTCCCATCATAACAATCTCATTTTGATCATTATATACTATGCATCTATGTTTAGTAAACCTAACCTCCAGATCTTCATCACAAAGTTGACTAATAGAGATAAGGTTAGTAGTAAGACCATTTACATAGAATATTCTAGAGAGTTTAGAAAGAGTAACATCCTTAGATTTACCATAACCCGCAATTTTGCTTTTTGTACCATCTCCATACATAACGGCTCCACAATCTTTTTCAGTAAAGTTGTCTAAGACATCTTTTCTTCCCGTCATATGTCTTGAACATCCCGAATCAAAATACCATTTTTCGTTTCGATGTTGTTCCTGCACCGAAAGAACTACAAAACAAGCAGAATCTTTATTATTATTAGTTTTACCTTTAGGTATCCATGCCTTCTGCATTCTGAATTTCTTTCGAAGCTCTTGATCAGGCCATACGACTGGTCTTCCATTCATAAGATCTCTTAGAATCCGCATGCATGTCTCAGCTGTGTGTCCAGGCAGATTGCAGTACAGGCAGTCCTTCTGTCGTCTGGACGATTCTCCGACTATCAGCTCAGGTGGTGAATCAGTAGTTGAAGTGAGGAAACCTCCACTTGTAAACTTTGTTTTGCTAGGAGTGCTTTGCTTCTTATAGCCTAAACCTGTTTGATCACCAATACGCTTTCCCATAGATAAAACTTCATCAAGTTGATTTTTACCTTTAGATACCTTTTGAAGTTCATTGGTCTTTGCTTTGAGATCATCAAACTCTTTCTCCATAACATGAATTCTGTCTTTAAGATTGTTGTTCGCCTTTTGCAAGTTTTCATTCTTTTCAACCTCAAGATCATAAGCAATTCCGACGTCTGCCAGTTGTCCTAACAACTTCTTATTTTCCCGAACAGCAACTTCAAAATCCTCTTTGAGTTCGTTGTAATCAGCAAGTAATTGGTCGTACTCATCATCGCTTTCACCTGAATCAGAATCACAATTATTAGGTGAAAAACATATTGACTTGACAATACCTTTTATTGTAGGACTTGTTTCTCTTAGAGTGAATGCAACGACTTCATCAGAATCTGAATTCTGTGCTTCAGTGGTTCTGTCATCGTCTTGATCACCTAGAGTAGCCTGCAGTGCCTTCTTTTCTCGCATTTCCTTTCTTTTGGCTGTGGCACATTCAGATCGAACATGTCCTTGGCCTCCACATTCATAGCAAATCACCGAGGCAAACTTGTCCGGCTTGTCATAGTCCTTCTTCTTGTTGTTGAAACGATCAACTTTGCTGCTATCCTTTCTTTTGAAGTCTCTGCGAGGTGGTCTGTCCGTCGTCGGAACATCGTTGAAACTGCGACCTTGCTGTTTCCAGAATTTCTTTGTACGTCTGTCTTGCAACATCTTTGCCACTTTTCTGGAAATATAAGATACATCGTCTTCAGAGGAGTTTCCAGAATCTTCTTCTTCCACATTGAGAGCAATACTCCTTGTTGATTCTTCTTCAAGATGATTCATCTCGTATGTTTGAAGAATTCCCACTAAGCCATCCAAGGTAATGGTGTTCAACTTATCCAATTCTTCCAATGTTGCAACCTTTGGAGCATACTTCTTGGTAAGAGTCCTCAACATCTTTCGAACCAATTTTTGATTATCATAAATCAATCCCAAGGAATAGGCTTGATTTACAATGTCTTTGAACCTCCCGTAATAGACCGAAATAGATTCATCCTTGTTCATCTTCAAATTCTCGAACATGGTTTCAACTCGCTGTAATTTGGTAGCCCGAACATCTCAGAACCCTCATACATAACCTCTAGAGTCCTCCATGCGTCATGAGCCAGTGTGTGGTTTGTGACTAGCTGGAACTGCGTTTCGTCCATGGCGCTAAAAATCGCATTTAAGGCCGTATAATTCCCTTTCTTGGCGTCTTTTTCAGCTTGAGTGTATTCCGCCTTGGTTGCCGGTCGACTTCCAGGTGGATCCGTAGAACCTTCAGCTGTAGCTCGTGGTCGAGTAGGTGGTTGCCAGGGTGTCTCGACTGCGTCCCAAACATCATCTCCAAGTGCCATAAGGTGGATCTTCATCCGAGTTCTCCAATATCTATAATTCGTGCCATCGAACAATGGTGGTCTTGACAAAGAAGCGCCTTCTCTATTCATCTTTCCAAGAAATTTTTCAGATCGCCTCTACTATATCAGAGTCTGCCGCTCTGATACCAAGTGTTGGTCCCAGATACGTGAAAATCTTGGATTTAGCGCGGTCGTCGAGCAGTAGTTAAAACGACGTGTGAACGATAGTGAGTGTGTGAATCAGAGTGTGCAAATCAGTGTAATGCAGCAGAAAGTAAAGACACGTGATTTGGTAACCCAGTTCGGCCTTCGGCCTACGTCTGGGGGATTCCAATCCAGGCGACGTATACTAAATACTCAAGAAATCCTAGACCTAGAAGACTCACAAACAACCAATTCAAACTCTAAAGCAACACTTCCCTGTTTGCAGACAGACCGTAGTCGCGACTCCCCCACAACTACGTCTCCGGACGATCCTGTCCAATTTGAATCCTCTGGTTGTTCAGGCTTCAAGAACCGTGGCTTCTTGGCATAGCAGTCTTCCTGAATCCATCTCCATCAATCTTTGAGCGCTTCTTCCAAAAGCCTCTTCAATCGGGTGTAGAGAAGATTTCTCCAACAAGAACACTTGTTGAATCACAGAAAATCTGACCTCGTGTATACAAAATAATCTTCTAAAAAGTAGAACAAACACAAGGAATTTCTAACTCTCTCTCAAAGAATAGAACTAGTGAATCTTGGAGAGAAATAACCGACTAGTGTGTGTAAAGTGTGTAGAATGTGTAAAATTACAACTCAATAAACTCTAAAACTTATTTACAGAAAGTCTAGACACATATATATACTCAGAGACGCGAATTAGATCATTCTGAGTCGGTTAGAACGCGCACAGAGATCAGGTAACTGTCGCGCATGACTGACAGTAACTGCTTCGGTCGTTCTGTCGTAGTTTCAACAACCATGGAACTACTAAATCTGCACAAGAGCACGTTAATAACAACAATAATATCTCAAAATGTATACAACAAAAAATTATGTAAAATATATATTCTAAAACTACATGACTATACGATTCTAACAAGATCAAACTCAACTATTTTTTCGAAATATTTTATTTAGAGTGTTTGTTGGTACATACATTAGAAGTTTAAGTTGGTGGGAAGAAATTAATGTGAACAAAAATTTGACCAAAATAAAATTCTGGTCATATCATATTTCTAACAATATTAGATTCTCAATAATAACATTCATGATAATTCAAAATTTATCGTATGAAAGAAAGCCCATCAAAGACCCTCCACTGTTGGTTGGACCATGGCAAGTGCATTCTATCCCAAATGCTAGAGCTACAGTGTAGTGGTAGTGGAAAGGGAAATAAATAACGAAAAAAGGGACAACAGTGTAAGCCATCAAAATCAATGAAACATGAAACAGATATATCATACTATATGTGGTGGATTATAGAACTCCGGTTTCAGTTTTCATACTCTATAATAACTACACACAAATTAAACAGAAATGGAATCAGCTAAGCACCTATGCAAATTTATACAGCTTGGATCAATCACATCCCACAAACTAAGAGCACAAAATCAAATTTCCATGTAAATAATGTGAACTAAACCATAAAATCCTAAAGGAAAATACTCAAATTTTTTATTTGCTTCTTTTGTTGTAATAAAATAAATCAATCTGATGGACGCCAAGTTATCTCAAATATCCCCTCTGCCGCAAATAGAAACAGTTACTTAAATGTAAGAACTTTAGAGCCCAGTTATGGCAATTGCTGATATTCCAGCTTACTTTATGAAATCATCCAAAAGGTTCTTCCTGTATGTCCTCTTTTCAGCCAACACCAAAATGGAATCCGCTTGCTCACTTGAATTACCAGCTAGCAACCTCTTGATTTTGCTCCAAGATATGTAGACTGCACTATTTCCATCACCTAACTTCCCTGCAGAAAGCTAAGGAAAATAAACAGGAATGCGTGCACCCCAAAAGGAAAAAGAGAAAAAGATGAAAATAAAAAAGAAGAAATCAAAAGTGAAAGTAGGCAAAGGTAAATAGACAATTTAGAACACATATTCCAGTCGTTTACAGAAAATCACAAAGGGAATGGAGATAATAAAAGTCAGGAAACAAACTTTGGAAAAAGCCTCATGCTTATAATTATCATACTGTGTTACGTAATCACTATTACTACATGCACTATAGATCGAACAACATGAACTAATGAACCCATTAGAGAGTTTTCCAAGAGAAGTGAACATATATTCCCAACTTCATGCTCATTCGAAACAACAATCACTAATGTAAAAGCATTATATTTGATAAAGAAACAGTGAAATGGATGATTAACTATTAACATAATTTTGGCTTGGTTTCTCTTAATTCAGCATATCCGAAAGTTTCTTGGTCGTTAGATTGGTTACGGAACTTTTTTTGTCAGTATAATCCTTGAAATGATTTATAGCAATATAAGATAATCTTGGCTTGTAAGGATTTGGAGAAGCAGACATGGGGCATCTAGCAAGGACCTGCATAACGAAAATTTAGTTTGAATACTCATAAATGAATAAAAGCAAGTTGTGACTATATCTAATTGTAGCAATAGCAAGCCTAAATAGCACTAACCTTGAACCGTGTTTATCAAGTGGTATCCGGAGCGTTATGCTTGGACTCCTAGCAGCCATTACCGTTGTAAATTAGTAACATGATCTGAAATGATCCAAAAAAACATAATTTGTCACAAATCCAACTACTGCAAAGGACACCAACATCAGATGCTCTACTAACTTTTGCCCTTTCCCAATACATCTAGAAACGAAATTCAATTAAGTAAATTAATCTACATGTATCACGGATTAGACAAACAAATTTTACCAACAGTGAATCACAATCTCAAAAAGAATAAAATAAATAAATAGAGCAAAACTTACACGAAGAAATAAACTCTGCCATTCAAATGGACGAATTATAGTGTTAAGAGACAACGATACAGCTGATAGAATGCCCTACAGAAACAACAGATAATTATCTCCATTGTGGAAAAAAAATATAAAATAAACACAATCACTATTAACTATACCAGTTGGATAGTAAAATATCAGATTTGGGCCCTGAACAATCATGTGTTTTCCAATAATACACCAGTCAGCAAAGTCAAAATACGTTCACAATGAAACTTGTTATACAATGGGAAATATATATATATATATATATATATATCCATTATTAAATGCTTTAATCAAAATAAAGAACCAATATAACTACACCACCCATCAAATTTTTAATCAACAACCAACAAATTACACCGACGACACTCAACAGTTCATTCAAGTATCAACAAAAATGTAAATCTGCAAGTACCCTTCACAAAATGAGAGCTGTGTGTAGATGTAGTTGTTGCCTTCTTCCTTGGTATAGCTTTGGTGCCTAGAACAATCAACCAGTCATAAACTATTAGTCAAAAGAATATAAAAACGGATCCTAGAGAAGAAAAAAAAGGAATCAACTGTTGGTTTACAATTATTTAACATTTAATCCAAATTCCCAAAGATATTCTCACCAAACCAACAACAAACTTGGAAATACTCTAAAGAATAATCACATTTGTATCAAGCAAACACAGAAGGCACCTGCAGAAAAACAAACAATCAATGGAAATCAAGAAGTTAGATCTGCCAACAACAAAGATATAATCAACAAACCAACAACAAACATGGAAACGCTCTAAAGAATAATCATATTTATATCAAGCAAACACAGAAGGCACTGGCAGAGAAATAAACAATCAATGGAAATCAACGAAAGTTAAATCTACCAACATAACTCAGCAAAATCAGACACTTGCCAAAAGAACAACCATTAGAATGTGACAACGAACGGCGGAGCAAGGTCAAATTCCAGCAAACATCTCAGAAAATAAATAGCCAAAAGAACAACCCTTACCTCGTGATGAAGAATGACGGAACACCGTATATGCGAAACGGCGGAGTTTGGAGGGCATGTTGGTGCTGCTGCGAGATTTGGCATATTGCAGGGAGCCTTGAAGGGAGGATTAATGGCGATGGCGGAGGGGAATCCAAAGCACCGGCGTTTAGGGTTTAGAAGAGTGATGAGAAAAGCGACAGAAGAAATGGATAACAGAGACAGAGGACGGCGAATGATGGGAGGCGGATGGTGAAAACGAACGACATTTTCAACACGATGCGCAGATTGGAGAGGAGGGAGATGATGCGCAGATTGGGGAGATAAAACGGAAAGGAATCGCAAATTGGAAATTTGAAAGAGGATATTGAACGGCATTTTGGTAAATACATAAAGGTATTTTTGTAAACAATTAATTGTGGGAGAGAGAAAAAAAATTGGTTTTGTGAGGAAATTTAGTATTTAGGCGGGAAAAAACCTTACTTTATATTATAATAAAGATAACCCCATTGCTAATTTGCTGTGTACGTTTTCTCTCATTCAATACGAATGGGTTAAGTTTGCTCCTTTTGTAATCCGGGAAAAAACAAAAGGAACTAAATAATGAAAGAAAAGAAAATGTGACGGCGTGTCATAGGGTGTTAACGAGCCGAACTGAGACCGAATAGTGGTAAGCTCGGCTTGAACTCATAAGAATTCGAGCCGAGCTTTGACCGAGCTAGTTCGAGCCGAGCGTTGACCGAGTTTTGATCGATTCGGTCAACTTTGATCAAATTGAGTCGAATTCGAATAGTATTATTTTTATTCTCACATAATTTATTAAAAAAAATTATATTTAATATATTGCATATATTTAATTATATTTTATTTAATCTACATATTTAAATAATTTTAAAAATATATTTATAATCTAAAAATTATTCTATCTGTTCCAATAAAGATATCATGTTTGATTCGGACTAATATTTTATATAATTTTTATATTTACTAATAAATAAATGTATGTATAAACATATGCGTCGGAACCCTCATCTCATACCCCTTTAAAAGGATATGCATTAATTATATATGGTAGGGCTGTGAGAAATGTAATTATAGACTCTATTTATTTTAAAATATAAACAAATTACAATACTAGTAGAGTACATTTCAAATAATATGTAGAATATGAGACTTTTATTGTAATAAGTTAATAGAACACGAGCATGTTAGCGAGCTTTTCGAGCCAAACTCAAAGGGGTTTGACTTAGTTTGTAAATTATTCGAGTCGAACTCGAACTCGAGTCGAGCATATTCGAGTCGAAATTTGATGGATCTTTGACCGAACCAAGCTCGAACTGTTCGCGAACTACCATGGCTCATTAACACTCCTAGCGTGTCCACTAGGGGTGAGCACGGTTCGGGTAACCTCAATTTTTCAGGTATTTATATTTGTATTTGAACCGGCAAATACTTCATTTCAATATATGTATTTGTAACCGGAGTCATCGGTTAACCGGGGGTTCGGTTTCAATTCGATTCCGCGGTTAAGCGATTCGGTTCGAATATTTTTTCCGGCCCTCTAAAAATGTAGTATAATCAAGTTTTCATTTCTTAATTCTTAAGTTTCGTAGATTTTATTTTTGAGGTTATTACACTATAGAAAAAAATACATATAACTATGTAATTCAGTGGTTCTTTTTATTGTTATCAAAATATGTTAGTATAAGTACCAAATCTTAGTGTAATGATATATTTCAATAATGAGGTATTCTTAAATAATAATAAAAAAACAATATTGGCTCATTATGGTGATATATTTTGATAATTAACTCTTTAATTTTTTATATTTATTTTATTATATACTAAAATAATTAAATAAATAATGATTATATATTATCTATATATAATTTTATACCATCAAATGCCAATAGTATATACAATATATAGAACTTTTAAAATAAAATAAATATATTCGGTTCGGTTCAGTTAATCGGAGAAAGAAATGAAGTATTTGTATTTGTATTTGAACCGGCCGAATACTGAAAATTGATATTTGTATGTGCTCCGGGGTCCTCGGTTAACCGGAATTCTGTTCGATTCAGTTCGAATCAGCGGTTCAATGAATCGATTCGAATATTTTGCCCACCCCTAAATTGTTCACTGCACTGAATATAATAATAATAATAATAATAATAATAATAATAATAATATTTATGCACTTATAAATGAAATAAACAGGATGTTGTTGTAAAATGAAGATCTATAAGCCTACTTTTGTATAGCCTGTGAAAGAAAATAGTAGAGTGAGAGAGAGATGAAATGAAAGAGAAAAATGGTGATGGAGAGCCAAGAGAGAAAGAAGAGAACAGACGGAAGAGAGCAGAAGCAATTGATTAATTTTGTGTCCTTTTATAGTTTGTACATATGCCTATATATATAGGCAAAACAAAGTGTCGGCAAGAATTTAAAATGAGATTTAAAAGCATCCACAAGTCATGCATTTGTCCAACAAGTGTCATGCATTTATTATAACACTCCCTCTTTGATGCTTTAAAGAACATGCCTCGTTAAAACTTTACTTTGAAAAAACCCTGTGGGAGAAAAAATCCAAGTTAGGAAAAAGAGTACATAATTCTTGTATGTTTACGTCTCCCTCTGATTAAAGCATCAGTTGAAATTCTTTAGTTGGCACATCCCGATACTTTTCACCAACTTCTCGAATGTTGTTGTTGGTAGTGCCATGGTAAACAAATCTACAAGATTATCAGCTGAACGGATTGCTGCACATCTATTTCACCATTTTTCTGTAAATCATGAGTGAAGAAAAATTTTGGTAAAATATATTTCGTTCTAACTCCTTTAATATAACCTCCCTTTAATTGAGCTATACAAGCTGCATTATCTTCATATAGTATTGTTGGGTGTATTTTTTCTTCAGTAGCTATACCACAATTTTTCAGTATATGGTGCATCAAAGATCGCAACCATACACATTCTCGACTGGCTTCATGGATTGCTAAAATTTCAGCATGATTTGATGAAGTATCAGTCAAAGTCTGCTTCATAGATCTCCATGAAATTGCAGTACTACCACATGTAAAAACATAGCCAGTTTGAGATTTTGCCTTATGTGGATCTGACAAATATCCAGCATCAGCAAAGCCAACTATTTCATGTCGAGAATCATTTGGGTAAAATAATCCAAGATCAATAGTTCATTGGAGATAGCGAAATATATGATTAATTTCATTCCAATGTCGTCTTGTAGGAGATGAACTAAATCTCGCTAATAAATTTACTGCAAATGATATATCTGGTCTAGTGCAGTTTGCGAGATACATTAAAGCATCTATGGCACTTAGATATGGGACATCTGGTCCAAGAATTTGTTCATCTTCTTCTTGTGGTCTAAACGGATCCTTTCTTATATCAAGTGACCTTACGACCATTGGAGTACTCAATGGATGTGTTTTATCCATATAAAATCGCTTCAATACTCTCTGAGTATAAGCTGTTTGATGGATAAAAGTTCCATTATTTAAATATTCAATTGCAGACCAATGCATGATTTGGTTTTACCAAAATCTTTGATTTCAAACTCCTTTTTCAAGTATTCAACAGCTTTTTGGAGCTCCTCTGGAGTTCCAATCAAGTTGAGATCATCAATATAAACTGCAATGATTACAAACTCTTGTCCATTTTTCTTAATGAAAATACATGGGCAGATTAGGTCATTTGTATAACCCTCTTGTACCAATGACTCACTGAGTCGGTTATACCACATTCGCCCGGACTGTTTCAGTCCATATAGGGATTTTTGTAATTTGATGGAATACATATGTTTAGGATTTGATTTATATGTCTCTGACATTTTTAATCCCTCTGGGACCTTCATATAGATATCAGTATCTAAATTTCCATATAGATACGCATTAATAACATCTATTAATCTCATTTCAATATTTTGATGGACTGCTAAACTGATAAGTTATCTAAATGTTATTCAATCCATTACAGGGGAATATGTTTCATCATAATCAAATCCGGGTCTCTATGAGAACCATTGGGCGACTAATCTCGCTTTGTATCTGACAATTTCATTTTTGTCATTTCTTTTTCTTACAAGAACCCATCTGTATCCGACTGGCTTTATATTTTCTGGTGTTTTGACAATCGGTCCAAACACATTTTGTCTAGCCAGGGAATCCAACTCAAATTCGATTGCATCTTTCCATTTTGGCCAATCTTTTCTTTTCCGACATTCATCAACCGATTTTGGTTCATGATCATCGTCATCATTTATGATGTCAAGTGCTATGTGGTATGAGAATACATTATCTATGATAATTGTATCTCGGTTCCAAACATTTCTTCTTGTGACAAAATTGATTGATATTTCATTATTTTCAATTTCATGCTCCTATGGAGCTGCAAGTTCTTGCTCCTCTGGAGCTGTTTGCTCTTCAAGAGCTTCTTTTTCCTCTGGAATATTTTCTGTAATTTTGTCACTTTCAATGATTTGTGATCCTCTTTTCTTTCGAGGATTTTTATCTTTGGAACCTGGAGGTCTACCACGCTTCAAGCGTGCAGTAGATTCATCTTTAGCACTTGTAATTGGTCCTTCTGGGACATTAATTTTGTTCCCTCTGGGAAAATAAGGTTGGCTGTGCCAATTCCTTGTATAATATTTGCACTACCATATATTGTGTTTATGCTTGTATCTCCCATTTTTAAATTGGAAATATACCTTATGTCTTTTAGTATCGTGTGCGTTGAAGCACTATCAATAAGACATATATTATCACTTTTATAATTTCCCATTTTGCTGTAATTAAAACAATATATAATTAATATCAAAACAAGATTAAATATAAGTGAGACAACAAAATGCATAGATAATAACATAGCAAAAAAAAAATTCAAAGCATAATAAAAATAATATAATAAAATGTAATGCAGTATTTAAATAAGACCGTATCATTGAAGAATTCGCACATCTTTAGATGGCATAGTTAGCATATCAATAACGGCCTTTTGTAATATCAATAGAGTCGTCAGTATTTTTTTTTCAACAAGGTATATTTCAACCTGTTTGTATCAAGTATTTTTGGTAAACTTGTACCAAATATTTGTCTGAATGACCAATTTTGGGACTATGTCCTCCTGCCATATTAATATCATTTTTCTTCAATTTCTTTGCCTTTTAGAGGCACAATTTCTGGCAATTATTTTGCCATGTAAGAATCTGACTCTGTCAGTACACATGACCAAACTAAAGACCCACGAAATCTATTGGTATAACCGAACTAAGATTTATGGACTCTGTCGGTATTCATGTCATTTACATTAATACCTTGTTACATATCTCAATTGTGGCATTATTATGAACATGACTGATTTATATCATTTACAGACTTATAGTCTTGCAGTCATTATGATGCCTCGCATTTGGGATTTCAGCCAAAAATCTTTATTTTATCAAAGAGCTGCCATTTGCCCCCACATTAAGGGAACTGTCACTATCTCTTGTCAAAAATAAGAACTGGCAAGATGTTTATTTCCCATATATTGATCAATATGATCTTTTGACCGTTTTTTTTCGAGGTCTTGGCCCGTGGCCGTATTTTTTTTAAAATTTTTTTTTTCTCTCTGCGGTCTAGGCTTGTAGCCATATTTTCTTTTATAATGGTCTTTTCTAGACCTATTGTTTCCAAATAAACTTTAATATCCATATTTCAGGATAAATAATTAATCATGAATCTTTCCAACGGCACAGATTCCTGTTTTGACAAATTAGTCATAATTGATATTGAAAATAGTTTGAATATATTACAGTGATTTTCTTCTGGATCTGAAAAAAAAAAAAATTTGGCAGAACTCCGGTATGAATTGACAAACTCTAATAGGGCTCGTGCTGATAACGTGTTGTAAAATGAAGATCTATAAGCCTACTTTTGTATAGCCTATGAAAGAAAATAGTGGAGAGAGAGAGAGATGAAATGAAAGAGAAAAATGGTGATGGAGAGCCAAGAGAGAAAGAAGAGAACAGACGGAAGAGAGCAGAAGCAATTGATTAATTTTGTGTCCTTTTATAGTTTGTACATATGACTATATATATAGGCAAAACAAAGTGTCGGCAAGAATTTAAAATGAGATTTAAAAGCATCCACAAGTCATGCATTTGTCCAACAAGTGTCATGCATTTATTATAACAGATGCGTTATTGTCTAAATTCAATAATAATAATAAAAATATATATATATATATATATATAATGGATTTGGATGATTTACACTATTTCTTTTTTCCAAATTATCAGAAACTGGGCTATTTGAAATTAGATAAATAATAAATACATTAATTACTTGGAATATCATATTTTATGTCTGAATTACAGATTCGACTCTGTTAAATGATTTTTTATTTTCTTGTACATAAAAGAAAAATTGAAAATCAAATACAGTTGGTCTAAGTGACATGGAGCTCTGGCAGTTTAAGCAAAAGTTTTGCGTTCTAATATTTATATATGCAGAATTCTGCTTTGAAAGGTAACCCTTCAATGTCCACCAGATTTTTTTATGAAGAATTATGCTTTGGAGGCAATTCTTCAATGTCTACCAGATCTTCAAGAGATAAATTTTGGGTTCCATAAAGTCTAAAGATACTCGGTAATAAAAAAAGAAAAATTGGAAAAGATTTTAGAAGCAAAATTGAAAAGATTTTGTTATGTTGAATTTGGCATATTGCTAAATAAATAGTATAACTAAAAAATACTTCCATGGTTCTCTTTTAAATGCACAATTCTTATATTTCACGTCGTTCAAGATATATTTTTAAAAGTTAATAACTTAAATTGTACATACATAAAAATTATAAAAATTTGATATTGAAAAACTACGTAATTAGATGAATCTAATAAAATCTCACTTGACTATTTTTTTCTTATATAAGTATATTAAAAAAAATTAATCAAAGTCACCAACAGCAGTTGGCTTGAGTGGATGGGGCCCTAGTCGCTTAAGCAAGGTTTCGGGTTCGAGCCTTGTGTATGCAAAAAACTGCTTTGAGAGAGGCGCCCTTAATTACTCTTGTAGATCTTCGAGAAATTAGTCTTGGTCCAATGAGGCCCGGAGATACACTGATATTCACCTAAAAAAAATTAATCAAAATTAATCACCACATAGCTTCATTTGCCAGCTAATTCCAAGCTAATTGAACACGTGTAACCATCATAAGCGTCAATCCCACGCGGCTATGACTGATAGGAATTTCCAGAATCACCCCTGTTCCATGACTTTATTACGACAGATGACCCCACTGGCCACTGATATGCCCCCAATTTCTGCTGCAATTTCTTGGCATCGAAGCGTATTCTTCTCTCATATCTTTCCCCAATTAATTTCTCCCGATCTTGAAGGGAGACACGACAAATACTCCACAGATCCGAATCGGCCGTTGTTTCTTCTGAGCAAGGGAATTTATTGAATTGATATCGATGGCATCAACATACTGGTGCTACAGGTGCAACAGATTCTTTAGGGTTTCGAACCAAGATTCCGTCAATTGCCCGGACTGCAACAGTGGGTTCATCGAAGAGGTTGAGACACCGTCCAGATCTTCTCTATCCGACTCCCGGAGGCGCCGTTTTCCTGCCGCCGCTATGTATATGATGCGAACTCCAGATTCGGGCCCCAATTCGGGAACGGGCTCTGGGAGTTCGGGCTCGGGTTCAAGCCCTAGGCCAAGAAGGAGTCGTAGGAACGGAGGCGATAGGTCACCGTTCAATCCGGTCATCGTTCTCCGCGGGCCTAACGATGGCGGCGGTGGAGCTGGAGGCGGCGCGGCCCCTGGTGGAGGCTTCGAATTGTACTACGACGACGGAGCGGGTTCTGGATTGCGGCCTTTGCCGGAAAGTATGTCGGAGTTTTTACTCGGGTCGGGGTTCGACAGGCTTTTGGATCAATTGGCTCAAATTGAGGCGAATGGGATTGGCAGAATTGACCACAATTCGCCGGCGTCCAAGGCTGCAATTGAGTCTATGCCGACGGTTGAGATATGCGACCAACACATAGTTGTAGAGGAGTACTGTGCTGTCTGCAAAGAAGCATTTGAGTTGGGGGTGGAGGCTCGAGAAATGCCCTGTAAGCATTTATACCATCAAGACTGTATTTTGCCATGGCTTTCATTGAAAAATTCCTGTCCAGTGTGTAGACATGAATTGCCTACTGACAGTGAGAATGTTAATCGTAATCGAGATGCTAATGAAGCGAATCGAGGAGTGAATGAGGTTGGAAATGATGATGAGATGGTAGGATTGACCATATGGAGGCTTCCCGGTGGGGGTTTTGCTGTGGGGCGGTTTTCGGGAGGGAGGAGGGGGGGAGAGAGGGAGTTACCTGTGGTGTACACTGAGATGGATGGTGGATTTAACAACAATGGAGTGCCCAGGAGGATATCGTGGGGTTCTAATGGGACTGCGTCGAGGGAGAGGGGAAGATTGAGGAGGGTTTTTCATAGTATGTTTGCTTGTTTCGGAAGAGGTGGCTCGTCGAGCTCTAGTTCAAGCACTACTGATTCTAGAGCAAATGGGAGGCATAGGTCATTTTCCATCTCTAGCACAGCATCTAGAAGACGTAGATCATGGGTTGTTGAAGATGATGATGATAGGAGATGGTGATATTTTGATGATATTGATCCAAGAATGGAACGTGGAGAAGGAAAGTGGAAACACCATGGTATTACTCATATGTAAATAGAGCTTGAAATGAAATGATAAATGACCGGTCTCACGGTTTTTGCATTGTGCACCAGCATGATTAGTTTGAATTTTCCATTAGTTCAATCATAAGCTAGATGGAGAACATAGGAAGACGGAGGTAGGCATCAAGGCGAGGGAGAACTGGAGAAGGGTAAGTGGATACTAAACTCCTAAACTACAAAGACTGGACTAGCCTTCCCAACATCCGGGATAGAAGATAGATGACACATTATATGTAATGCATCGAGCTACTTTTGAACTCCAGAGCATATCATTGTCTTTTTTGTTATCTCTTTCCCCTTTTGCCACATTTGCACAATATGTTCCTGCTTGATAATGCTTTTGTATGCCTGATTCTGTAATTTAGTTTCGCCCATGAGGGTCATAACAAGTAATGGATTCTTTCTTGGCGCGCGCTGATATTCAATTCTGACAATGCTGTTCAACATTGGGATCTTACCATGTATGTTCTGTGTTTTCCATGTTTCTGTTGTGATTCATAGGCCTTTTGGCCTTTTAGAATTCTTTTCCAATACTTGAGTTTGTTTAGAAAGAAGCATGATAAGCATGGTGATCCCGTGAAAAGGGTTGAAGAGATGTATCAATAATTGGTGGAGCACATAGATAGATACATGCATACAAGTCAGTAGATATAGTATATTATGATTAATAATTGGCTTTTGGAGTGGATACAGAGCATCAAAATTTGGTGTGGTGTGAGGGTAATGTAAGAAATATATGTGTCCAATGGGGCAGAAGGTGATTTAACATTATGTGATTGTCAGCCTCATACCTAATTGTTTGATATCATTTGTGAGGAGGCATGGATGAATGCATCAATAAATGATCATCTTCTGGTTGGTTGAGTTTGTCCTCTTGTTCCGAGAACATGGGTCCCCGCCCCCCTCCCCCTCCCCCTCCGAATATGTAATTTATATCAATTCAATGCATTGCCCAATGGCCAGTGGGTTCACTGGGTTGTGAAATTCATTATTATAATCTTCCATTTACATTAATAATCCTTCTACTTGAATAAAGTAGTTAGCCAAAATGATGCTCAATTTTCTCAATTATATTACAGTATGGATAACCTACTGAGAGCCTAATTTCGATTGGCTGTTAGACCCATATTCTTCTTCTAATTAAGATAAAATGGCAACAGGCGCAAAGACCGCTATGCAAAAGATTTTGTTGCTTCGTGGAGTAGTTATTTACATAACACGCAACAACTACCTTTATTTTAATTATTTAAAAAAAAAAACAGAATTTTCCGGAGCTTAAATTAGAGTTTTACGCGCGTTTGGTTGAAGGAATCTTAGATTACAGTGGGAATGTGATTGTTGGGAATGCAAGATTACTGGGAATATGAGATTGATGAGAATCTTATTTTTTGACGTTTTAAGATTATTGCGTTTGGTTAGATTGAGAATCTCAGATTTCCTATTCTAATTAATTTACCATAATGTACTTGAATTTCAATTGAACGAATGTTATATATATGTCATTTTGCTACACAATAAAAATGTTTAAGCCGATTTTTTTAAAAAAAATATTGAAAATTCTTTATATGTAATTTGTATGATAATTACTTATTTAATGTCTCTAAATTCTTATTATTTTTGTTTTATATATAAAACAAAAGTAAATTTTAAGAAAATATGAAAATTATATTAAAATATGAGAATATATATTAAAAAATATGTTAAAATAATATAAAAATTTTCAATTGACTTTTTATTTAAATTTCATATATTTATCATTTTTTAGAATACAGATATCTAAATTTATAAAATAAAATAAGTTATAAAAATGTGGGTATAAAAGTCAAATTAGTATAAAAGTAGGTAAAGTGGAGATGGTAATCTAAGATTATCTGCCCTCCATTCCCACCTAAAATACTCAACATTCCCACATGAAACATGCCCCGAACCAAACATGGGCATGTTTCATTCCCTACCCAAGATTTCCAGTAGGAATCTCAGATCCCCGAACCAAACGCAACGTTAGGGTATTATCCATCCTCTTTCATAGAAAAAAAAGATTATTTAGTCATTTTTCTTTCCAAAATATCCAAATCGGCCCGTTAGTAATTTTTAGTCCCATAAAGTCCTCTACGTTTGCTATTTTTTTCCAATTTGGTCCTAATTACGTAATTAGCCTAAGGTTGCTGATGTGGCCGAAGTAAATCCCATTTTACATCCACCGTGACCAATCTGGAGTTTCCACAAATAACACACCAAATTAATAAATATTTGAAGGCAACCATAACATATCACTACTCTAATAAATACCTTTAGGCTCTAGTGGGTCAATTGAACCATTCTTTACTGGGATGATGGACATAATTTCTACATGGTTCGCATTGAGCCCTCATTGGGGTTATCCAACCATAAAGAAAACAACAACCATTCACAACAATAACATAGGAGTTTTGGTCAACAGCTATCGCAGTGCATTTTCTTTTCAGTTTCAGTGGTTTTTGGTATTTCTCAAGATAATGAAGACCAATTGTGATATATAATGCGTGCAAATGAATGGTTGGTGTTTTTTTAATGAGTTGGGTAACCTCAATGAGGAATGGCTCAATGCGAACCAAGTAGAAACTATGTACATCATCCCAGTGAAAAATGATTCAATTGACCCGCTAGAGTCATTTTTTAGAGTAGTGATTGTAATGACAGTCTTCAAACATTTATTAAAATAGTGTGTTATGTATGGAGACTCTAGATTTGCCACGGTATATGTAAAATGTGATATACTTCGGTCATATCAGCAACCTCATGCTAATTACATAATTAGGATCGAATTGAAAAAAATTAACAAACGTAGAGAACTATATGAAACAAAAAATTAGTAACGGACTGATTTGAATATTTTGAAAAGAAAAAAGATTAAAAAAACATTTTTTCCCCTCTTTCATATGTCAATTGTCAGTTAACTAACAGAGTTCTCCTCGTGAAAATGACTGCACCAAAGAATAGATTAGACACTGCTTTCAATGGTACTCCCTCCATCCCGCGAAAGTTGACGCGTATTCCTTTTTGAGCTGTCCCACGAAATTTGACACGTTTCATTTTTTAGATAAATTAAATTAATATAAATATAATTAGAATCTTAATGGTTTCTAAAAACCCATTAAAAGTAATTACTTTAACTATTCTGCACAACTCCCAATACATTTTTATTTTTCTATACAAATCCCTTACATTTCTTTAATTCTCCATATCTCAAAATAGGTACAAATAAAAATTATATAAAATATATATTCTAAAACTAGACACCTAGACGATTCTAACAAGACCACCCTTGAATATTTTTTTCTAATTAAATCATTACCATAATATTAAGTCAAAGTTAAACAATAAGTAAAGTGAAAATTCATTAAAATTTTAAACACAAATACCCACAACACTTTAACCATTAAACCCCACTACATAAATTACCGTGCCCAAAAGAAACGCGTCAACTTTCGCGGGACGGAGTGAGTAGTTTGTTACCATTACACATCTCTTATTAATTGTTGGCTGACCAAAATAAAGAAGTGTGCATCATTAAATTAAGATTGTAGCCTCTCCTCCTCCTCCGTGACCTGCATCATATATAATGGCAATACACATGAAATACTAATTCAATATGGTATTTTTATTTTTATTCTTTTTCCATATATGTGATGTGAGATAGGACCATATATATATATATATATATATATATATATATATAAACCCATTTGTATGGCGGCAGGGAAGTTGGAGTGAGGTTTTTTTCGTACACTTGTGGGCAGATAGTTGATCATACTTGTGTTGTGCCCAAGTGAGGTATCCTTTTGGGATGGAGAGGGTTTAGAAAAAGGACCACCATATGTATGTCTTGGAATTCTCATAAGTAAGCCCGTATATGCATCTGGTTTGTGTTATGTTGCACGCCGGTACGTACGGTCAGTTGTAAGTGGTCCTCCGTCATTTAACACTTGATCAATACTATATAATGTTACCTTACGTGACGGTGAAACACACATGTGCTGAATGAACAGTATCCTCACATATATATATATATATATACACACACGTTGATGCTAGATTTGAAAGTTTCATAGCTATGAATTGCTGCCCTGTTCTTGTGTTCGATCAACACTCCATCGTAGTATATATTGCACGGTTAGCTGAATAGTTGGGTGCCATAACTGGACCTCGGTCTATTAATTTCCAAAATAGGGGTTGGCATTTGGCACCATAGATAAAAAGCAATATAATTACTAATTTTTGTGGGTTTATTACATGTTATAGGCCTCCCTAAACAGATACTAATAATTCCTGATTTATTAAGGGTGCGTTTGGTACAGAGAATGGAATTGCAGAGAATTGATGGAGAGAATGGAATTGTAGAGAATGAGAATTAAGTCAGAGAAAGGAAATTGATTCTCGTGTTTGGTATAACAGAGAATTCAACAGAGAAATATAATACCGAATCAATTTAATTATTTTAATTTACTTATTTTTCTATATTTAATATGATATAATATAATTTGCATATATTTTGTGTATATATATGGTATAATATAACATAATTCAATTAATATAATTAATTTTAATTCTCTATTTAGTATATTATAATTATAATTCAGATATTTAATTATTTTTAACTTCATGAAAAAATAGTTTAATTATTTTTTATTTTCTGTTATTTTTTTATTTTTATATATTATTATATAATTTTATATATAATTTTTAGTGAGTTTTTTTATATTTACTTGAATATAATATAATATTATTTTATTTTATTTTATTTAATATAATATATTTTCATTACTTAAAATAAAATTTTACTATATATATTATTTTTATAATAAAATTTTATTTTTACAGAATTTTTTAGTTTAGTAAGAATAATAATAAAATATAATTTATTTATTTATATGAATTTATCTTTTATTTATGCACTATATTGAAGTCATTAACATCAATTCTCTCCAATTCCCTCTTTATAAGAGAGAATCCAAAATAGAGAATGAGAAATGTTTTATTTCTCAACTTTGAAGTCTCTATGCCAAACAAACAAGAGAATTGGAGTCAATTCCATTTCTCTACCTCCAATTCTCTCTACCAAACACACTCTAAGAGTGTTGGGTAGATTAATAGATAATAATTTGCCAACTCAAGTATATTGTTTGCCAAACACCTCAAAATATAACAAACTGCTAATTATATCAAGATCCAATATGCTCTTGAATCTGTAGGATTTTTAGGATTAATGATTATATATTAGGATAAAATGATTCAATCTTTTGTTATTTAATATAATGTACATATATTATTATTTTTTTTTGGATGAGCCATTGAATGCCTAGAAAGGGGTGGTGAGAGTCGATTCCGTTGGAATAATTAAATTGGTAGTACATTATATATTTGAGCTTTAATTTAAATTATTTTTGTACTGCTTTTTAAATTTGTGCATTTCAAACTAAGAGTATGTTTGAGAGCAAGCATATTTGTTAGCATATATATAGCATATTGGAATAGCATATCTCTTACATTTCTCTCTCCAAATTTGCTATCTGCTAGCGGATCCGCTGACTCACAAACATTCTCTAAATTAGGTAGGAGACGTAAAGGGATAATTTCTGCTTATTCAAACATTAAAAGGGAGTATATCTATTTTATAAATATAAATGTTTAGAATTAAGTTGATTAAAGGCGTTCTCTCTTAATGACCTAATTGGCATTGCCATATTGTACTCTATAAAGAAATAAGTTGGGAGTATACAAGAAGGTAGCAAACATTGTCATGCTCCTAAATTGGGAGTAGAATGGATCTGGAGTAATCTAATCTAATCTAATCTAATCTTATTACGGGAATATACTTTAATAATGTAATGTGATTACTCAATTTATGAAAGAGGCAAAGCAATACAGTACTACTAGTAATAAGTGGTGGCAACAGAGGGAGAGCTGAGCGCCGCTCAAGGTTCAAGTTCAAAGTTCGAAGGCAACCGACACGCAGAAACTCCGACAGGCAACCCCAACCGACGTCCTCCTCACTCCTCACAGTCACACAAATCCCTATTTCAGTTTCGTTTCTAATTTCTTCTTCCAACCTCTCCGATTCCTAATTCTTACTCCGCTGGCTGCTCTCTACAGATCCATTATACTATTATTGTCGCCACAAAATCATTTCCTTGTTCGCTCTAGGATCCTTCTGCGGACCTCATCTCTGTAAGTCGTCAATCTTTCTAGCGCCTTCCGTCTTCCTAATTTCCGGGGCACTGTGCATGCAGGCAATCTTTTATGGGTTTTGGAACATGTTATTTATATCCTGCCTGAATTTATTTATTAAGATCAACTTGTTCGATGCGGAGGCAAATCCAAGTTCTTTGAGTTTGTTGGACGGCTGACTGTAGCAGATAGGGTTATGCTCGAATTTGTTGCCGGCGTTGGGTCATAATCTTTACGTGATAATGAAACGCCCAACGCGGGATTGGTGTGTTATTCTGTAAATCGGAATTCTCTCCCGTAGAAATGTAGAATAATCTGAAATTTGTTTGAACGCCGCATCATGATTAATGGGTTCCGGTTTAACGAAGCAATCAAGTTGGATCTCTTGAAAGTTGAAACATTTATTCGATAACTAGGAGTAAAACAAAGTAGTAGACCTCCGATCACAAATAGCAAATAAGTGAGTATGGATTTTCACTTCTAGCTCGATATTCGGGAAATGGTACTGGCAGTGTCCCCAAAACTACATTTTTCTTATTGGTACTTCGTTGGATGAAATTTACCAGTGATGTCATTATTTTTGTTCGAGGAAATTGTTGGCGATTGGTTTGCCTGTCTGCGAGCATTATTTTATTTTATTCCTTTTGCCTGAACAATGTTTTGGTTGATTTCCATAGTATAACATGTAAGTACTTGATTTTAACATTTTGAACACCTTTCTTTTGAGTTGTTTATTAACTGTAGTAAATTCTTCTTATAGGATAAGATTCATTCAGGGGTGTGTAACGTTTGCTAACTACGATTTGTTTTGTTCTTGTAGTGCTGCTTCATTGTTTAGGAAGCCATGAGTTTTGTCTTCCGAGGAACAAGAGGGGATTTAGAATCTGGATTCGCAGGACTTATGCCTGAACGGCGTATAGTGGTCATTTTCTTTTCCATGTTTAACTTTAACATATACGAATAGGCTCTTAATAATCTGATTTGTTTTGTAGAACCTTTACCACACTCTGACTGACTCATGCCATTTATTGTTTCTGATCAGCGGGTTCATGCTGCCCGACCTGTTTATACAAATTCCCTTGCTTTTCTTGTCACAGGTTTGTGTTCTTTACCTGCCATCTTGTCTCTGTGTGTGTGTTATTCGTCTAATAATTGCATGACATGATTGATCATTTGTGTTATTATGTTACAGTTCTTTTGCTGTTTATGATTTTGAACTCACACCAAATGTCGCCCAACTTTCTGGTATGCCTCCCTTATATTCTGAAAATGATAAGTTATGGCTTCCATAAGTTGTGAAATGCCTTCAAACATATAATCTGATTGTTTTTTGACATGAAGCTCTGGCTCGTGCTCGTTGTGTTTTTAATGGCAACAACTCTGAGGATGTATGCCACTTGCCAGCAACTTCAAGCTCAGGCACAGGCTCATGCTGTTGCAGCTAGTGGCCTGCTTGGCCATACTGAACTGCGACTTCACATGCCACCATCCATAGCATTGGCAACAAGAGGAAGGTTGCAGGGTCTCCGACTACAACTTGCACTTCTTGACAGGGAATTCGATGACTTGGGTATGCTTTCATGATTGCAAAGACTGACCCTGTGCCTTAATTGGTTTCTTTTATGGTAGTTTACCTCTCGTATTTCTTAGTAGCTAAGTTATTATATTTGGACAGGATTCACATGGATTTTATTACTGT
This sequence comes from Hygrophila difformis, assembly GCA_030278955.1. NCBI lineage: Eukaryota > Viridiplantae > Streptophyta > Magnoliopsida > Lamiales > Acanthaceae > Hygrophila > Hygrophila difformis. The sequence goes on from JAOANR010000007.1 coordinate 11,703,040, forward strand.
ATGCAGATTATGAAACATTGAGAGCGTTGGATGCTGACAATGTTGCTACAGCCTCTATGACCAATGAAGAGATTGATACTCTCCCCATTCACAAGTATAAGGTTTCTGAGCCACAGGGGTTAGTAATATACTTCCTCCCCAATGCTTTCCTTGTTACGAAACTTACACCTTTTTACTTCACTACGGTTGTTCGGTTTTATGTCCATAGTTTAACTGTTTGTCTGCTGAGTGCTGAAACTTTTTATCTTATGGATCCTACTGAATTCTGAAGCTCCAGCTCTGTCTTGTTACTCAAAAGTTGAAAGAATTGGTTTAGGATGTTTTGGACATATGAAAATCTGTATCCTATTAACTCAATGACCATGAATTTGTAATTATCTTTATTCGAAAGAGTTAGTATATATCCCAAATAATACCTATGTTGTGAAGGACTGAAGGTTTAAAAGTTATTGTTTCAATTTAGAATGAATTAACTCCCATACAATTCCTTTGTATTGACCTTGTTTGTGGTGTCAACAGCGCGGGCTCATCTGCACAGCAGGCAGCATCTTCAGTCTCAGTTGAGGTATGTCTTTGTTTCCTGTAGAATGTTCCCAATTGCTCTTGCTTCTGAAATAGAGATGAAAAATATGTGTTTTAATTGAGGCCAAACCTTGTACTTGAATCGAAGCAAACTGTTTGATCCAATCCACAGAAGAATCAAGACACCAATATTAATAATGCTCAAGCTGGGACAAAGGCCGGCGATGATGAACTGACTTGTAGCATTTGCCTGGAACAAGTTGATACAGGAGAACTCATTCGTACCTTGCCATGCTTGCACCAGGTTTCTTAAAAAATGATTCATTTTTCGCTTCCCTTGGTGTTTATGCTTATTCTAATTCTAATCTAATAACCTCATGTTGAGTTTGATTGCAGTTTCACGTGAATTGCATAGATCCATGGCTGCGCCAGCAAGGAACGTGCCCTGTCTGCAAATTCAGAGCTGGGTCACCCTGGTCCGAGCAGCAGGGAGAAATTGATGGCTCTGATATGGTATAATTTTGAAATGTCGATATTCATTGACAGATGCGTATTAAATACTAGATGAAACTGAGTTTTTCGGCTGACGTGGTCCATGTGTGTCCTTTTGATAAAAATAACCCCATTGCTAATTTGCTATGTACGTATTCTCTCTCGAGGGCATCTCCAACAACAACTATCCAAGAAGTCGCGACACAAATGGTGCGAATTTTGGGTTAAGTTTGCTCCTTTTGTAATCGGGGAAAAAACAAAAGGAAATAAATAATGAAAGAAAAGAAAATGTGAGGGCGTGTCCACCGCGGTACGTATCCATCCACCACGCAGTATAATATACATTTTAATCTAATAATAACTCAAATTCGGTACAACTAAAAATTTTAAAAATTTGATATTTAAAAACTACACGACAGGACGAATCTAATAAGATCATACTTGATTATATTTTAACTTGTATAACTGTGATAAAACTTGTGTGTATGTGTATAAGAATTTAAATCAAAGTGTATAAACGGAGGAAGTAATAGATTATATTGTACTCCGTAGTGATTTTATTTATGGTAAGTAAACGCTGTGTATATAACCCATCCAAGACTATTGGGCCGGTCCATGTAGCATCATCCTGGGCCCAATACCCAGACCAATGCAGCTCAACCACATTAAATAAATTTATAATATTCGCCTTCGTATTGATTATTAGCACATGACTCGCATCCATTATCACGCTGAAAATAAACAAATGAATAAATAAAGATACATGAGAGAACTCTACCTTTTTTTTTCTTGAATAATTGGGTATCTCCAGGCTATATTGGACTCAAGATTAATCCCTCGAGAATTTGCATGGGCAATGAAGGACACTCCTCCCAAAGTATTTTTTTTGGATACACAAGGCTCTAATCCGAAACTTTACTTAAGCGACTAGAGCCTCAATCCATTCAAACTAAACTATTAAGACATAATATCATACATAGTATAATTTTTTTTTTTTGTGGTCATTAAAAATGTCAACTTAGCAATCAAATTAAACGTTAATAAATCCAAAATTCGTGCAATAGCTTTTCCCATGCTTATTAGTGCTGCCACAAAGTACTACAAAAATTATATTTAAGCGACTAGAGCCCCAGTCCATTCAAACTAAACTATTAAGACATAATATCATACAAAAGTAAAACTGTATGATTGTTGTTAGGAATTTACTTATAGTATAATTTTTTTGTGGCCATTAAAAAATGTCAACTTAGCAATCAAATTAAACGTTAATAAATCCAAAATTCGTGCAATAGCTTTTCCCAGTGCTTATTAGTGCTGCCACAAAGTACTACAAAAATGAGGGATTTATTATTATTATTATTTAAAAGAAAAAAAAAGGAAAGAAAGAAAGAAAAAACCTAAGAATCCTCATTCCTCCCGCACATGAACTAACATCCATGTTATTGATGGAGCGCGCTTCAGACTTAAGATAACAGTAGTTCGGTACGTGCAGTGGTACATATCTTAAATTCTTTTAGTTATATGTATGTAGAAGTAGAAGGAGTAATAGTAATACGTAGTAATAAGTGTCTGTTTGTTTTGACTTTTGAAAAAATGAGAAGTCAATAGTAAAAGGAGAATGAGGGAGAATGAGAATTCAAAAGCAAAAGAAGTAATTGTTTGGGTTGATATTATTAAAGGTGTTTTTCAACGGAAACATGTTTGAATGAATTGTACGTAGAAGAACTTTTGATATATTAAAATTACTAAAATGAACATAAATATTGTAAGGATATTTACAATATATTTTATTTCCTTTTTAAATAGTGATATTTTGTATTTTTATTCCAAAATAACTTCTCCTTTTTAAAAAAATAACCCTTATCAACTTTGAAAAAAAATTGAATTTTAACTTTTGCTTCTTCTTTTTTTTAAAAAAAAGTCAAAACAATAAGGGTGTAAATTTAAATTGCAATTAGCATCATGGTCGTATTGATCTCCACTCTCCTCACAAAATCATAATAATAATAATAATAATAATAATAATAATAATACAACGACAAGTAGCCAGAGCTATCTAATCACCACCACTCCATTGCTATCTAATCACCACCACTCATGTCATTATTCATCATTCCCATATACACTCCTTAACTTCAAACTATGTAATTATTCATCTTCAACACCTCTCCAACCGAAAACACAAAATTCAAATAAAAAATATAGTAAATGTCATATCGAACGGTATATTATCTCCAACCGAAAGCACTAAACTCAAACTCAAAAGAATATTCCATATAATATTCTCTCTTTCTCCAACCAAAAACACTAAATTCCCCCTTTACACAATTTTGCAGTTGTGAATAGTAACAACGCATATATGCATTTCTTTTTGCGTTTCCACCATTTTGCGTTGGGTTTAGAAGCACGGTTGGAGCAAATTCTCTACTCCATTTTGCGTTTTGTCGTTCGGGTGGAGATGATATAATATTCTTTGTCCTTTTTTTTGGTAAACATTGACACTCATGTGTCGGTAAATGTGTGTGGGAGCCCAAGCCACACAAATTATAAAGGGAGACAAAAAGGATGGATAGGGGGCCGGGTAGGGATCGAACCCCCAACCTATTGATTGGGAGCAGGGGACTTACAAGTCCCCAGGGGACTTACAAATCCCCAACCCTTGTCCTTTTCTTTTAAATAAATGCCTAAATAAGAAACAAGTTGACTTATTTCCATCGCTGTGTACACTGTATAGTTGATAGATAAGTAGTACTATAAATAAACACACCCAAAAAAAAAAAAAAAAAACCTTCATCAGGTTTTACATTGGCAATGAGCCAACATTGGCTTAACAATAATAAATAAAATTTAAATGACTTAGATAGATTATTTTTTTGGAGTAGCCATTGAAGGGCTGGAAAAGATGGTGGGAGCTCATGCTACACAATTACAAAGGGAATAAAATGGAAGAATAAGGGGTGCTGGTAGACTTAATCGCTTGGCTAAGTCGTGATGACTTAGGTAGATAGATATTACACCTGGCGTTTGAAAAGAAAGTGAAAAAAATGAAAAATAATGAAAAATGAAATGGTCACCCTTTAGTAGGGGTGTGCATCGGTCGGTTCGGTTAACCGAACCGAACTAAACTCCAAAACCGAATTAAAAACCGAATTTTTTCTAAAAACCAAAACCGAACCAAAATTACTGAAAACCGAAATAACCAAACCGAAATATTTCGGTTCGGTTATACCGGTTAACCAAACCGAACCGAACTATTTTTCTAAAAAATAAAATATTTTTTGATCAAAATATCTTTATTACCATTTTCAAACCTGTAAATTCGCCCTATTAAATAAAAACATCATATCTACATATAACTATGAGTGCATAATAGTAAACCATTCCAAATTGCATTGTTCAAATTACACACAAATGAAATGACAAAATAAAGAAACAGTCACCGAATAGTTCAAATACTGAACAGTATAAAAGTCTCAAAACTCTCAACAGTAGTTTTCAATTCTCATCCACACAAACAGTCACCAAATAGGGGTATTATTTTGTGTTTATTATATAATGGCATAATATATTTTATATTTTTTTAATATATAATTCAAATTTCGGTTCGGTTCGGTTAACCGAATTGTAGATTTTTAAAAACAAAAAACCGAACCGAAAACCGAAATTTTGGATTTTCAAAACCAAAAACCAAACCGAAATCCAAAAACCGAACCAAATTGCAAAATTCGGTTCGGTTCGGTCGGTTTGTTCGGTTTCGACCAAAATTTGCACACCCCTACCCTTTAGAACAGACAGAGATAGATGAGGGTGGCAGATTAGCAGGTACTCATGTGGTGGTGCTGGTAGGGCGTACGCCCATCTCAAGTATTCCCTGTTGCCTATATACCTAATAGCTTCTCGTGAGGTAAAATACTATATTTATGTTTTCTTCTTCTCCTTGGTTTTTTGTTTTTATTTTTTTATTTATTTATTTTTTTTTTAAATCTTTTAAATCTAAAGTACAATTTTATTGGAAATTTTAATCCGACCGAACTTAGGCCATCTCCAGCAATAAACTAAACTTTATTTCGCAGTCAACTCTATTCTATTTTCCAATCCAGATTACAATTTTTTACTTTTCATCTCCAACAATCAACTCTAAATTTCCCTTTATTCAAGAATATTCCATTTTGATTCTTTTACTATTCATTTATTTTTCATCTATCAAATTAATATATTATTTATATTTAAATATATATATTATATTTGAATTTTATAATTAACTTTTTTAAATATATATTTTTCATTTTTTGTTTAATTTTATTATTGTTTTTATGTTATTTAATACTCCCTCCGTCCCACAATAATGTTCCTATTTGATTTCTTGACACTGTTCATTGTTCAACTTTGACTCGATATTATTGTAATTATATATTTGAAAAAAATAGTCGAGTTCGGTCTTGTTAGATTCGTCTAATCGTATAGTTTTAGAATATATATTTTACATAATTTATACTTGTATATATTTTGAGATATTAACAATTTAAAAAGTACATTGGATTGTGTGCAGAAATGAAATGGGAACATTATTGTGGGACGGGGGAGTAAAATATTATTTTATAGTATAATCTAATCATGGGTCGACAAATATTTGTAGAAGCCAAACCGCACAAATTACAAAGGGAAAAAATGGAAGGGATAATTGGCCGGGTAGGAATCGAACCACAACCATAAGGTTGTAAGTTAGAGGACATTGACCACTAGGCCAAGTCCCCATTCCCGAATTTGTTACAATTTTGAATCTACTTTCAACAACTATAAACATTTTGAACATAAAAAATTACTTAATAATCAAAACACACACATTTTTTTTAATTATTATTACTTGAAGTTTAAAATTAAAAAAAATACATTGAAAGAGTAAAATTCCCTACCCAAACTTATTACAAATCAAATAAGATTACAAATAAGGAAGGAAAAAAAAAAAAGTGAAATAGCTACAAATCAAATAAAATTACAAAGAAAAGAGAAAAGGAAAAAAAAATGGAAAAAGTGAAATAGCGTGGGCTACAGTAGCCCTGGCAAATTAGCGGTGCACTATTCATATAATATGAAAATACCGATGCATTTACCGTTTGACGTCGCCTGTTGGAGAAGACTCTGATGTATTTTGGCGTTTTCCATCAATTTACCGGGACTACTGGAGTTGCTCTTAGGCCATCTCCAACCAACACCTCTATTTTACAGTTACACTATCTTTATTTTACAGTTGGATTTACAATTTTTCACTATCCCTCTCCAACCCACAACTCTAAATTTCTCTCTACAATAGAATATTCCATTTTGATTCTCTTTACTATTCATATAATATTACATTTATCAATTATATTAATATATAATATATTTAATTTTTACATTTAAATTATTTAATTAAAAATAATAATTACTTTGTATTTAAAATAAAAAAGAAAGAGAGAGAGAGAGAAAAAAAAGATAGCGGCATGAACAGTGCACCGCAAAAATTTGCGGTGTACTGTTGGGAATCGCCAAAATTGGTGATTCCGGCCACTATTTTTGCGGACGCGTTGGAGCGCCGCCATCTCCATTTTGCCCTCCAACGCCAAAAATGGCGTTGCGTTGGAGGTGGTCTTAGCTTCTAAACCCATTGGCGCGTCTGTAATGGGGACAAGTATATAATTAAAGGGAAAACTAGGGCCAGGTACCCATGGAAAAAATATTATTAGAGTCAAAGCCCCTCCATTTCAAACATTGTGTTTTAGTCCCTATGTAATAACTTGGTAAATCAGATACCATGAACTTGGAAAAGCACATACCAATAACTTGGTAAACACATAAGGTAATCGTGGTAAATCACATATTAAAAACTTGGTAAAGCACGTATGGTATATGTGTAATAACTTGGTAAACATCATAAGATATATGTGGTAAAGCGCACACCAATAGCCTGGTAAACACCATAAATATTTGTGGTAAAGCACATACCAAGACTTGGTAAATACCATATAGTATATGTGGAATAACTTGGTAAATACCATAAAGTATTTGTGGTAAAGTACATACAAAAACTTGGTAAATACCATATGGTATTTGTGGTAAACCACGTATCAGTAACTTAGTAAGTACTAATATATGATAGCTATGGTAAGACACATACTAATACAGTGATAAACCACATATCATTAACCTGGTAAATACCATGTAGTATCTAGGTAAGACACATACAATAACCTGGTAAACCAAGTCAAACATGTGATGGGGTGCAAAGTTTAATAAAATTGGAATGGGGCCTAAAAAAATGGAAAGATTTTTAAAAAGTGTCTGGGCCCAAATTTACCGATAATTAAAACTCATCCCAAACCCATTGGGATTTGGGGGTGAGTCCGATCCAAAGTGGTTTGGGCTTTTAATGCCCTATAATTTCATAGTGGCCGAATTGATGGCTTAACACAAATTCATGTCTTTTATCTTCGTTTTTCTTTTCAGAATTTTATTTTTACTTTCATCAACTTTATTACTACTCCCCCAGTCCCATTAAAAGTGGTCACTATTCCTTTTTGGGGATACCCAATAAGATTGGCTACTTTTCCTTTTAAGCAAATTAGATTAACATAAACATGATTAAAAGCCACACAATAATGACAATTGTACTTTCTGCACAAAGTCCCTATATATGTTTAATCATTAATATCTCAAAATGCGTATAAATAAAAATTATATAAAATATATATTCTTTTTTTTCGGGGAAAATAAAATATATATTCTAAAACTATACGATTAGATAATTCCAACAAGACTACACTTGACTATTTTTTTCTTTCTCCATCATTACGATAACATTAAGTTAAAGTTAAATAATAAATATGGTTAAAAGTCAAATGTAACCATTATAAATTAGATTGATGGATTAGTCAAATTTACTCACACTACTTTAACTACTAAACACCAGAACCTAAATTCCCGTGTCCAAAAAAAAGTGATCTCTTTTAATGGGACGGATGGGACGGAGGGAGTACTTCATATGAACACGAGTTCTATATATCTTGTAATTGTCTGGAAATTTGTTTTCACATCTTTCGATAATTAATGATGATTTTCGTACATACTTATATTACCCCTCCGTTCATTTTTACATGTTGACACAAAATTCACATACTAAGAAAAGAAAAAACAACACTCATTATTCAAAAATTTCCACTTTTACCCCTACTCCATAAAAATGGAATTAAAGTGATCACAATATTCTAAAAGTAATATTTATGAAATTATAAGGGTAATGGTGGAAAAGTATGATATAAATAAATAAAGTGACAACTATTTTAGAATACTTTTTGATTTTTAAAAAGACAATTAAAATGGAACGGAATATAGTTTAGTTGACACTTTCAGTAATTGTAGAGAGAGTTGGGATCTGACTCCTAAGGGCATCTCCATTGGGGAGCTAAAAAATTTAGCTCCCCATGCCCATTGCCACGTCAGCAATGCTCCTCCATAATGGAGGAGCTCTGCCGGGCACAGTGTGCCCGACAGTTTTTTTTATTTTTTATTTTTTGTTTTCTTCTTTTTTGTTTTCTTTTTTCAAAATTTTTTTAAAATACTATAAAATTAATTATAAATAATTAAATAATTTTGTAAAAAAAAGTAATTAAAAATATTTTTATTATATTTTTTATTTAAATTATTTATAATAATAATGTGGAAAAAATTGAATTGTTTTATTGGAAATGAAAATGGGATGAAGTTGATTGATGATTTAGAATAAAGAGAATACGATGTGGAAGGAAAAAAGTGGAGGAGCTAGGGGAGCTCTGATGGAGATGGCCTAAGTGTTGTTGCTTCTCTTTCTTTCCTTAATTCTTGATTCTTTGATCCACACATGCACATAAAAATAGAATTAAAATAATACTCCCTCCGTTTTTGTTTAACATTACCCTTTGCATAGCATATACTATTCATTAAGTAACTTTAATTCAACCTTTTAGCACAGTTATATAAGATAAAATATAGTCAAGTGAGATGTTGGATTCGTCTAATTGTGTAGTTTTAGAATATCAAATTTTTATAATTTTTACTCATGTATAATGTGAGATATTAATGATTAAAAATGTGAATTGGATTGCGTGCAATGCAGAAATGAATAAGTTATTAAAAAACAGATCAGGGAGTAATAAACAGTTATCTATATTAAAATACTTGTTACCACTTGACATTCCAGCCCCAGTAAAAAGGTGATGGGAGCATTTTTATTTATATATATATATATTTTAAAAAAAAGAATACTACATTTTCCCTATCCACCATTAATCAAATACCCTTTTTCTATTTTATTTTTTTTAAAAAAATTCGAATTCAACCGAATCCAAACATATTGCGATATTTAAAATGAAGAATTATGCTTAAGCAAAGGTCTCGGGTTTGAGCTTTCGTGTATGTAGAATTTTACTTTGGGAGAGGCAACTCTTCAATGCCCACTCTATTCTCAAATGTTAGTCTTCGATCCAATAAGGCACGAGAATACCTGGTATTATGTATATGAAAAATGAAACCAAGGAAACATCCTATAAATATAAAACCATATGTATTATGATTACTAACAAGGACTGTATTTATGGAATTAAGGCCTTGTTTGTGAGTTATTTTATTAATTAAAGGGAGATAAAATAAACGATATGAATAGAGAGAAATTCAGATAAAAATAAAATTGTTTGGTAGTAACTAGTAAGTAGGAAAAAAATGAGAAATGAAGTAAAAAGAAAGATTTGCGGTCTCGATCTTCAAGTTTCTTTGCTTCTCTTACAACGTTGGGAGGAAAATTTTTTATAGCCTGTTTCCATCCATTTTCTTTGTTCCGAAACTCCCAAACAGCTCCCACCACAATTTTCTAATCCGTATAGATTGTCCAGAAAAAAACTCCCAAATAGTTAAACTTTATATATATATATATAAATTATTTTCCTTCTTTTATTTTATCCCAGAATTTTTATTCTCGAAATTTTATTTTTTTTTCCTTCTTTTATCTAGTCAACAATGGTTGTAAAGCAAAAAAAAAAAAAAAAACGCTTGTCCTCAAAAAAAAAATGAGACCCAATAATTATCTTCCTATTATTATTATTCAGTGTAATAAAAAAAAATTAAAACTAATCGGCCCCTCTAACCCTCCTAATTCCCCAGTCAAACAGAAAAAAGCAAAGGAAAACAAAAGAAAAACCGAATAAATACTAAAATTTGGTTTAAAAAGGGTAAAAGAAGTGCTCTAAAACGGGTAAATATTAAAACAATGAATGAAAGCAGAAACCCTAATTGTGAGTGTGAGAGAGAGAAGGGGTGTGTCATCATGTGTGTGTGGGTGTCTCTCTCAAACGTCAATTTTGGGAACAAGGAAAGGAAAGGAAAGGAAGGGGTGCTTGTGCAAGACGCAACAAATCCTTCACCCCTCGATCCCCTAATTTCCGCCATTTCTGCAACCTGCCCTCCCTACCTATCCAACCCTTTCAATTCCAATTCCCTTTCTGGGTATCCATACCACCCTCTACATACACATCTATCTACATTTTTATAACCAAAAAAAGAAAGAAAGAAAAAAAAATAAAAAGGGTTTGGTTTTGAATTTTGATTTGATTGCGTGGGAATGCATCTGTATAGGAACTGACCTGATTCTGTAAGTATTCAAGTTTCTGGTAATTTTTGGTACCTGGGATGGCGATGCTTAACTGTCAAACCTATTGGGCTATTTGCAATTCACCCTCTCTCTCTCTCTCTCTCTCTCTCTCTCTCTAAAGATTTACATATAGGTTTAATTTTTTTGTGTGGTTGCAGATCTTTTAGAACCAACTATCCCTGAAATCCCGCGATTCTTGATTATCCCTAATTCCTCATCCTTTGCCTCTATAAATACCAACCATTTTATACTACTCAATGCACTCCACTCCCACTCCTCAATCCTTCTTGCCTTCTAAATCTAAGGCCCCCCTTTCGCCTTATTTGATTTCTTCCATTTAGGGTTGTCCAAGTTTTATTTGTTATTTTTCTCCTTCAAATTAGGCGTTAACGTTTATCTTCTCCTCCAGCAAGATTTGACCCTTTTCATATGTACCTTTTCACACTCTCGGAAAAGTTCAGATTAGGGTTTTTATTTTATTTTATTTTATAATAATAATAATAATAATAATATATTGATCATCTCCCCGGCCCCTTACGTCATCATTCTTTTTATATGTAGGAGTATATTTTATTTCCTTCGTGTTAATTATCAGTTGGTTCTTGGTTGGAGATCTAGTTGAAGAAGAACAACCCACAGTCAGTTTTTGCCGGTGCGACATCATCAAGATTCACATAATCTCTTCCATTCAGATCAGTCCCTCACCCGAGGAATTTTGAAGGATTTGCATATTGAGAATCTTGATGATGCTGCAGCGGCCATGAATGACTACCCTAATTTCGCCATCTGTTGTGGAGTTTCAATTCGCTAGCTGTAAGGTACTGAACAAACACCTTCTATTACTAAACCGTCTATCCAACTACATACACATACCTCGTACTACATAGTAGTATCTGGTAATCATGTACTTGCCACTAATAAAATGAATATCCTTAGGTTTCAGATAGATTTGGAAACAGTGCCACTGACTGATATGAGGCTTCCAACAAGATCCATGCATCCAGCCTTTTCCTTTTAAAATATTCTTAAACCCAGAAAATTGAGGTTACTTTGATTGACCACTGGTATATACTAAGTAAGTATTACCTCCATCTTCCTGTGCCGCGTGTATATGTAACTATGGTTAATTATTTCCTCTTTTGAGGAAATTGAGGTTCTGGTTGGGTGGGTTTCCCTTTCTTAAAAGCTATCTACAGAGATATATACAGAGATCTGATCATATCTCATCTAAACCTAGCTACATAATTATAACCAGCGGGCATCAGTACTGAGATACACTCTTTATGATTATAGGTATTTTATTTTGAGGGGCTAGCTAGCTAGCTAGGGGATGCAAATTGCAATTGTGTGGTTCGTTCATACTCGATATACTATATACTACTCACAACTTGACTTGGACACCTATAATTATTACAGGGAATAAATAAGGCAGGGAGTGGGCTTTGCTTGGGCGGGTTGGAGGGGCACATCTGCAGGTCTGTGTATGTCTGTAATTGGAAGGAGAGCCTGCTGCAGTGTACGGTCGAGAATGCTTTATGTTGCCCATTGTTTTGTGTTCAGTGTTCGTGCGTGCGTGCGCGCCTTGCTTTGTCTGAAAGGTCTGGCCTTGATTTATCTCTTTATTCTCTCCACTCCACTGGCTCTTGAATTTATCTTGAGGAATCCAGTTGCCAGACTGACAGCGTCATTCCTTGGATTCATTTCACCGTTTCTTTCTGTCCTTTTAAATTTTAGATAGAAATTCTGCTGTACTTCCTCATCTTTTCATTTAGATGGTCACATGTGACTTTTTGGTACTATTCATTATTTAAATTTGATTTGTACTTTTATCATAGTTATGTAAGAAAAAACATAGTCAAGTGAGATCATTGTTAGATTCGTCTAATTTTGTAGATTTAGAATATCAAATTTTTATAATTTTTTAATGTACACAATTTAAGTTAAAAATGTATATCGGCATACGTGTCAGGTGGGTCCGTAGCGATTATAATGAGACGGACGGAGTAGTAAGCAGTATATGTATGAGTGCAACTGTTCTGTACTGCAATTTAAAGCTTAGATATTGTTCGAGCACTCCTGATTTATTCTTTTATCTTTATTCAAGACAACATATGTTTTGTACTGGAGGTTAAAGCTGCGGAGAAGAGTGCACACATGTGTTTATTTGTGCTGTGTGTGTGTGTGTGTGTGTGTGTGTGTGTGTGTATGTATGTGGGGTTCTCTATATTTACATTTATGGAGTGTATTTTTACTGTTTTGCGTGTGTCCTTTAATTTCTCATTGTTGTTTAGGGTTCCTAATTTACAGTGTATGCTCTCCTTGTAGTAATTTGAAGCATGCTGAGTCGGAGTATTTATTGTTAGGTTATTTTTTCAAAGAGTTTTAGGGTTCCTGAGAACTACTCAGTTAACTATATTCCCTACTTGATTTCTTGTATTATGGATATTGAATTTGGATTCTTGATGATAGGTACTTTGTTTAGCACAAAGAAATTGTGGAGACTACCTTAATTCAGACTTTATAAATTATTATTTCTATTCGACATCTTTGAATTGTATTGTGTATTTGGGCGTGAAAAGCTTAATCTGCTTTGTGGAGTTTCAAAATGGATAGACGATTATTATTCCTCTAAAAGAAGGTAAATTGTTCAAAATAAATCGCACAATTGTTTCTGTGGATGATAACAAAGCAATTCATACCAACCATTTATGATATGATATGATTTCAACATAAACTATACATGTATTTTTATCGGTTTAGTTATTGTGCACATTTTCAATTTTCAGTTAACGTCAATCAGAAAAGATGCTTGCTTAATACACTCATCCACAACATAGAAACTGAGTGAAATAAAATCAAATGATTTGTCTGCATAACTTAATTAACGATTGTATATATATGTGGTGACATGTACAAGTATATTCAACAATGGATCTTAATTAGCTTAGTTAACCTACAACTTAAAGATCTAGTTCTGGCAACAGCCAAACCACTATTAAAAAATTGGCCTTAAAAAGTAAGAAAATCCTTGAAAATCTTCCATCAATTTTGCACTTATTAGTCTCTAAATGATAAATTTTACACTTATTTTTTCAAAATATTTATTTTCGTTTCATTTACATTACATAGATAGAATATTCCCTGTGTATATTTTGTCAGTATTCTTTTAAAAAAAACAACTCAATTAAATAATATAATTAAAAATTCATTTTGCTATGTTATAAAATGCAAGGTTGTCTGTTACCCAAAAAAAAAAAATGTTACCCAAAAAAAAAAAAATGCAAGGTTGTCTAGATTAAAGGGATTGTAAATTATATCCCCTAAAAACGTGCAAAATTAGTGTAGAATCTTAAATATAGTGAGATACGTTACAAGATTACGGGATCGTTCACAATAAAAAATTTTGGCTGTGTAAGATTTTACGCCATGAACCAATGATATTTGCCCCTTTTTTCGTTGTTTCCTGGATAAATTCTTATAATGGTTTTTAATATTGAAATGAGAATGTATTGTTATAGGTGGGGAGTATGCAGTGACTAGAGGTCTTACTATAAGTAGGGGTGTAAATGAGACTGATAGGTTCGTGAATTGTTCGAGCTCGGCTCGATCAAAATTCGGTTCAAGCTCGACTCGAAATGGCTCGGTTCGAGCTCGAGCTCGGCTCGTAACACACATGATCTCAAGCCGAGCCAACCACTATTCGGCTCGAAAGCTCGATAATAGGCTCGATTTATTTTTATAAATATCTTTATTTATTATTCAATATAGAAATTATATAAAATATTAGAAGTGTAGTATTATTATTGTTTATATCTTTTAATTTTTAAATTAAAAATATATTATTAATTAAACATATATTTTTAAAATTATTTAATATGTAGATTAGACAATTAAATATAATTAAATATAATCTTTTATAAATTATGTAAGAATGAAAATGATACTAGTTCGAGCTCGGCTCGACTTGATAAAAGCTCGGTCAATGCTCGGCTCGAAATAGCTCGGTCAACGCTCGGTTCGGTCAAAGCTCGGCTCGAATTCTTATGAGCTCAAGCCGAGCTTACCACTATTCGGGCTCGGCTCGACTCGTTTACACCCCTAACTATAAGTGATGATGTTATTTTGTAAAATTTGAAGTTGAATACTATATAATAAAACTTCATTGTTCAAAGATATATCTATATCTATTTGATTCCTATAATTTTGTAACATGCAAGATGCATAATTGTTCTTTATAATTTGTTAAGATTTTTATGATCGCGATATTCCAAATATAAAAGGATTTTAGTCAAGATCCGATCTTTTTTTTGGATAAGCCAATTCAATGGCCGGAGGAATACAAACACCATACGAAAGTACAAAAGAAGGAAACAAAAAGAAATTAACACAGAGGGAGAGACGGAAAAAGCAAAAGACAGAAAAATAAAACAGCAACATAAAACTAGAAAACTAGGCTAACAAGACACCTAAGGGCATCGGGCATAAAAGTCTTCCAACATGAGATCCGGTGGGAACGCCCAAGTGGTAAAGAACATTTCCTTCGAATCACCATACTTAGCGAACCGATCCGACACTCTATCCATATTTGCCGACAGAGCCCGTAAAATGTCCCAATCAATTCTACGCCTCAAATTAATTTGGGGCTCCAATAAATCAATTAAAACCGGCTTGTAGTTTCTTAAATTGTCTGTCAAAAACCTTTTGGTAATCTGGTTACCCATTCCTCCAATATTCCAAACCAAATTTTTCTTGTTATTACTATCCATAAAATAAACTGAAAGGGCAGAACCATGACAAAGAAAGGTGGGAAGATTTACCCTTCTTCAGTTGCCATTTCACTGTCTCCATTGGGGGGCTCCTCGTTCCCCTTCCTCTCCTCCGGCACAGTAACAATTTGGTTACTCACTGGATACTCCTTTGAAACCCCCTCCAGGACCTCGGCAGGTCTGGCGCGTTTCGCGAGCATGACATTGCCATCGGAATTGCAAATTTTCCCCATCGGAGATTTTCCCCCTTTACCCGGGACGTTTCCTTTTGCCTTCCCATTCCCTTCCAATTGCACAGTGTTGGTAATCAATTTCAGAGGCCTCGAGGTACTAGTGTTCTTGCTGGGAATTTTCCCTTTAGAACCAGTGAACTGGCCCAAGTTAGGAGTGTTGGGCTTCACTCCTAAGTCTTTTTTCCTGTCCGGCCCATTTCTTTTTTTCCTAGTTACTTTAATCCATTCACCGCTTACTGGCTGGGAAGGGACTTCAGACAGAGTGGCCAATTTATCTTTGTTTTTTAGTTGGGGATCACGTGATATACTAGGTGTGGGGTTTACCTCTTTAGGAAAGACCACTTCTTCTACTTCCATTTTCTCTTCCTTTTCTTTGTCTGATTCCGTGTGAGAGGCATGATCAGCCCTGGGTAAGGCCGAAACCTCTCTGCCTGCCGCTGAGGACCTTGCAGCGGTACCAAAAACGCCTGTCTCCATCTTTTTGTCTTGATTATCTTTTTGGTGCAAGTCAAACATCTGCGCACTCTGAACCATCTGTTTTGCACCAACACTTTCTTTCTCCTCTGGTTTGAAGCCCTTAGCCGGACAATCGCCGCTGCCGTGCCCGTAGCGTTGGCAAGAGGAGCACAAGAGGTGTAAACCCTCATATTGAACTTTTTGCCACACATCACCGATTAGAATGCTGGTGACTACCGGTTCCCTCAAATCGATTTCAACACAAACTCTTGCGTATCTACCTCGGTTCACCTTCTTTGTCATGTCATCCACCTTCACCGATTTGCCCAGGCCCGAGGCTATTTTATGCAGCAAGTTCTCATCGTATAACTCCATCCAAAGCCCTGGTAGTCTCGCCCAAACTATGGTCCTGCATGGGGGAACTTGCAGCGCCGAGAAGTTAGGCCTCCAAGGTAAGATGGTCAAATAGCTTTCATACACCATCCAGGGACCTTCATTCAACACTTTGAGGCGATCTATCGAACTTTCAAATTTCACCAAGAAGAACCCTTGGTCGAGGTCCAGCATATCGAATCTGTCATGTAGCTTCCATAACCGTTTGACTCGATCCTTCAGGCTGATGTATCCTACCCTTTTGCCCAGCACCGAGATGATGAGGGCGTCTTCCCAAGGTTGACACAACCGCTTTTGAATCTGACTGTCCAAGGTGATTCTTGGCTTCAGTCTGTCTCCTCCGATGAAGTCTAGCTTCACATATTTATCCACTTCCGCTTTGTCCAACAAAGATGCTGGCGGTTTGTTCTTGCTGTCAAGCACCATGTCCCTAAACGAAGGTTTAGAGCCGCTTGAGAACACAAAATGGGAACTAGAGGGAGAGTTAGAGACATCCGGAATGACATCCGGTGGAACTGCCGGAGGCGAGATAGGGAGAGACATAGAGAGAGAAATGTTTCTTGCTCAACAGTATAATTGTTTTGTTGATTCTATCAAGATCTTGACAACCTTAATAGGATGTGTGATTTTATTTTTTATTTTTTAAATTTAATTTTATTTATATGCCTCTATTTCATTTAAATTGTTGCACTTATTAATCTCAATATCTCATCCACCTTATTACCTTAATATAGGGAGTATATATTTCAGAGTTGGAACTTAGAAGCCATCATTCATGGCCGGAATATTTGAACAATTAAAATGATCTTTTTAAAGGGTGTTTGTTTGTGCGTTTTGGGACAGATTATTTGATTATTGCGTTTACAAAATGCAAATAATCAGTTAATCCTGTTTGTGTACTAACTTCTAATAATCTATTATTTGCGTTTTGAGGGAATGAAAACGCTATTTTCTTGCAGCTACAATTTGGTGCTGCAAGAAAATTGCGTTTAGCTAAAGATAGATTTTACTATATTGTTACCTTTTGAGGTAATGAAAAACGCAAATCCAAACACTTTTTAATGATTATCTGATTATTGCAATTTGAAACAGCAAAAACTCATCCAAACACTTAATTTTCTACAGCACGTTTTGTTACAGCAATTATCTGATTATCCGTTTTCTAAACGCTGCAGCACTTTTAAAAACGCACATCCAAACACCCTCTTAATTAAGGCCTTGGCGCGTTTGAATACAGTAAATACAATTAAAATTAAATAAAGGTAAATACCCCGCCCCTCGACCCTGGTCTTGCATCAATTTCCTTGTAAGTATTTATTACGAAATGATTTTAATCAAAATTTATTTTTAAATATAAATTTTCTATGTATCTTATTATTAATAATTTGGTGTCATCTTCATGGCTTATATCCTCTATATGGACCATTTCCACCAATATCTGTACACACATACACACAAATGTTTTATTACGAATAACTAATAATTAAAAGAATTGATGATTACATTAGTTATTGATTATTTATTAATATTATATAATATTATATCAATTATATAATTAACTATTGGTTATTAACTAGTCATTAATGGTGAAGGGCACTCTCAGTTACTATATTCATTATATACTGACAAATACACATACAACGCAATGGTTCGTTTCGTTGGAACTTATTAAAGTGAAACATGAATATGGCTTTGGCGAATTGTTCCTTTCTTCATCATTTAAATACAATTCAAAACGTACACATTATAGTCTTTATATTATTAATTAATATAACTGTTAATAAGTTGGCAATTTTGAACTATAATTTCTTTCTCTATTCTATTCATTTTCATTTAAGAAAAACTATAGGTTTATTTAATAATTAGAAGTTTTATTTGAAATTCTATACGTTCAAAATAAAATTATGAACCTACATTAAAAGATGAGAAAATTAATCAATCGATCGAACCCCAACTTATGGCTGGGAGACGGGGACTTGACCACTAGGTAAGTCCCCAAATAGAAACAATTATATTATAATTAAAAACAATTAAGTACGTAGATACAAATAACTTATTATTTCTATGTACACGACATATATAATAAAATAATTGGTAGGAAAATTAGAAAATAGCGGCATAAATACAAATAAAGGGCAAGTACACATTTCTCAAATAATGAAAAAAAAAATACTAGTAATACTCTATTTGGGCAATTGGCCTAAAAAGAGAGGATATTGTGAGTAACGGCTAGTTTGTAATAGTAAAGGAATGGTTTACAATTGCACATGACATGGTAATAAGAAAAGCTAGCCGAAGAGCCTCCCTTCATTTGACCGTTACGCCACAAATACTATACTCCTCCAGTCCTCCTACCCTCACTACACTACTCTTCTCATTTCTGTTTTCACTTCCATTCTTCCTCTCTGCAATCCTAATTTTTATATTATTACTACGCCCAATTCTCTCAACCTCAAAAAAATTGTTTCCTGATCTCCGATCCGAGAGAGAGAAATGGAGGCGGCGGCGTCATCGCAGAGGAGGAAGAGCGGGATTAATCTCCCCTCATCCATGTCCGAATCCACCCTGCGCCTCCAAACCTCCTCTTCCTCCTCCCCGTCTCCCAAAATTAAGCTCGCCTCGCCGCTGAAATCGATGTCCCCCAGGACCATATCCAACTTGTCTGCAGGGTCGTCGTCTTCGCCCTCCTCAAGGTCGGTTTCCAGCTGCAGCGATAGGTTCATCCCCTGCAGATCCTCGTCCAGGCTTCACACGTTTGGGCTGATGATGGAGAAGACGGCGTCGCCGGGGAAAGACGGGGGAGGAGGAGGAGGGGGGAATGAGGCGTATACCAGGTTGTTGAAAACTGAGCTGTTTGGGACTGATTTTGTTTCTGGTGATTTTTTTGCAGGCGGTGGTGCCAAAGGAGGAGCGGCGTCGCCGATTAGTCCCAGCAAGAATATGCTCAGGTTCAAGACGGAGCACTACTGTTCGGGCCCTAACTCGCCGTATTCGCCTTCGATTCTGGGGCAGGACAGTACGCTTTTGGGCGAGGTGTCCACGCCGCCCAAGCCGCCGAGGAAGGTTCCCAAGACGCCTCACAAGGTGCATTCTGAGTCCTGTTGCTTGTAAATTAGAGCTGATATTTATAAACCCAGTTAAAAGTCCACAACTTTATTTTTGCTTGATATATAATCGCTACATCTGCGGTTAATTCAATGGGAATGATTCAAATTCTTAAATGTTCAGCTTCACAATAATCAACATGTTGAAGGCATTTAATACCTTGATAAACTTGGTTTATTCTACTTTGCTTCTTTGATGAATCTGGAAGGATCCCAAGCTGGAATTTTGCGATGTTTTTGGCTTAAATCCGAGCACGAAATTGCAGGTTCTGGATGCGCCAGCACTTCAAGACGACTTCTATCTGAATCTTGTCGACTGGTCTTCTCAGAATGTGCTTGCTGTTGGATTGGGAACTTGTGTATATCTATGGAATGCTTCGAACAGCAAAGTCAGTTCCTGTCTGCTTTTTCACCAGGCTTCTTATTACATACGAAAGTCTAATGCTTGAATCAATATTGATTTGGCAGGTAACAAAACTGTGCGATTTAGGACCCCAGGACGGTGTGTGCTCTGTGCAATGGACTAGAGAGGGGTCTTATATATCCGTCGGCACAAATCTTGGTCAAGTTCAGGTACACAAAAGGCACCCTATTCAATATGCATTTAGTAGCTGAAGTTCTTTAGGTGGCAAAAAAAATAGCATTGAAAGGACCCATGATTGAACACTTTGTGTTGGTTGGCGGCGTTCAGGTTTGGGATGGAACTCATGGTAAGTGTGTTAGAACAATGGGAGGACATCAAACAAGAGCAGGAGTACTGGCATGGGGATCGCGGATATTATCCTCTGGAAGCAGAGACAGGAACATACTTCAGCATGATCTTCGTGTTCCAGGTGATTATATCAGCAAGCTTGTTGGCCACAAATCAGAGGTAACAACAGAAAACCGAAAAGTAAATTTAGTATAGTGTTGCATGCACTTGTTTCTCTAACCATTGATTGTTTATGTTTTAATTATACCTTTTTTATTATTCCTGGATAATTTAGGTATGCGGACTGAAATGGTCTCACGATGATCGAGAACTTGCATCTGGTGGCAATGACAACCAGGTTAATTCTTATACTGATAAATTAGAGCTGTAAATGAATTGAGTTAATTCACCAGCTCAGAATGTTTGGTTCCGGCTTGTTTAGTTTTCATTATATTTTTGTCTGAGCTTGTTGGGGTTTACAATACATTTGAGTCTTGACTGAGCTCAAAACATTGAAAACTAACTTGGTTCAACTCACAACTCATTTACAGCTCTAATGAAAACTAAGCATGTATTATGTTCCAATTGAAATATGTACCTGACTCTAATATTGTTGAGGGAAAATGCTGCTGCAGCTCTTGGTGTGGAATCAGCATTCCCAACAGCCGATTTTGAAACTGACGGAACATACAGCTGCTGTAAAAGCAATTGCTTGGTCGCCCCACCAGAACAGCCTTCTGGCATCCGGAGGGGGAACAGCTGATCGGTGCATTCGCTTCTGGAATACTTCCAGTGGCCATCAACTGAATAGTGTGGACACAGGAAGCCAGGTATGTTATTTCTAAATTGCATCTCAAAAGGGAATGAATTATGAATGATGAATGGTGTGAGTGTGAGGAGGGTTTAGGGTAACACTAAAACTAAGTGTTTGTGTGTGGTGTGCAGGTTTGCAATTTAGCGTGGAGTAAAAACGTGAATGAAATAGTTAGCACACATGGATATTCCCAGAATCAAATAATGGTGTGGAAGTATCCATCCATGGCTAAGGTTGCTACTCTCACCGGACACAGTTTGCGGGTACTCTACCTGGCAACATCTCCCGACGGTCAGGTACTTACTACTACTAACTGCCAGTCTGCCACCACCACATTCCTGCACTACTTTTTACTATATACTACTATTGTCTATATCCATCCTGGATTCATTGAAAGATTTTCAAAATCCACGCCAACTTTGACGACAATTGCAGACAATAGTGACGGGAGCAGGTGACGAGACACTCAGGTTCTGGAATGTTTTTCCGTCTGTTAAAACACCCGTAAGTTTTGGGAGCCTTTCTTGATGATCCATTTCCCTTTGTCTATCTCCATAGTTACTACTGTACTGTGTGTAGGGATTGCTAACCTAAAAAAGGGTTTTAAATTTGTGAACTCTTTTCAGGCACCGGTAAAGGAAACTGGGCTTTGGTCCCTAGGCAGAACTCAGATCAGATGAGAAATGCCAGCAAAATCCCATACAAGTGTGAATTTTTTTTTTTTTTTTGCTTGACCATACAAGTGTGAATTTGATAAAGCTTATCTTTTCTTTCTATGTGTTCGGAATTGTAAAGCGAAATTCTTTCTATTTATTCCCCACCCTACATCATAAGTGACGTGTGTCCGAGGATTGTGAATATTTTGAGAATAAACTCCGTATAATTTTACTCTGTGTGCACTTTCATGGTAGCAATTATTCTGTTTACCTAATTCTTCGTACAGGGTAAATATTGATTAATACGATGGAAAATGTTTATTGGATTTAAACTTCAATTCATATTTAGAGCTACCATAATAATAGTTGGATAATATTAAAACAATCACTTGGCCGGATATGGGAGGAGGTAGTATTCACTATTCATCAATGATGATCATCGAAGAAATCGGTCATGAGCAATGACAATTATAATACGGTGGGTGTCAAACGATGGGCTGGTTGGTGAACGGCAAGAAAAAAATCCATTATCCGCTAGTGGATCCGATAACTCCCAAAAGATACATAATCAATTAGTATGAGTTGAAAATATAAAGAAATGAGACTGCATATATAAAGGGAGAAGTTAGGGTGCAACTAAGTGATTTGACATGATGTACTTAGGCGTTTTCTAACTGTTGATTAACTTTTTAAATCAACGGTTGAGATGAACTGGAAAGGTAAAAAGGTAATTATGTCATATTACTCCAAAATATATTTTAATACATTTCAGCGATAAGACATGTACTTTTCATCGATTGTGTTGATTAATATATTGTTTTCAACGACATAATTGTTTTCAGCGCACCTTCCATGTATTTTCAGCGATGGAGTATAGTATATTTCAGCGACGCTCCGTAGTAGTATATTTCAGCGACAAGCTATAGTATTTTTCAGCGATATATGGTGCATTTCAGCGACTTCATACGTAAAAGTTGAAACCCTAATTCTTCGGTTTAATATATTTCAGCGATGCACTATAGTATATTTCAGCGATGCACTGTAGTATATTTCAGCGACAGACTGTGTTTATTTCAGCGATATACATAGTATTCTTCAGTGATGACCTTATGTATATTTTTCAGCGACGACATTAAAAAAAATTTGGACAATTTTACCCTTTTACATTTTGGACCGTTGGATCTTAAACGAAGGGTTGGGATTGGTGCCTTGATGTGCTGTGGGATTTGGTGATTGCACCGTAACCAATCCCTATATAAAGACCTCACTACGAATGGAAAAAAATTGAATAGTAAATCCACTACGAATGCAACTTTGTTACTAAATGTACCATGAAAAGACCTCACTTTTAATGGTAGTATATAAAGTTGAAAAAATAGACCCCTCCTGTCCGTGAACTTCATTATTAAAATATTACATGTATAAATTAAATTTTCCTACATCCTCATACCTGTTTGTTAAACAGGCAATTTAAAAAATAAATTGGTGAATCGTTGGTTCAACAGGTGATTGGGTATTTTCATAAATAAAAAATACAAAGATTATTTTGGGAATAAATTAAATTACATTTGGATTCACCATTAAAAAAATATATATATACCTTAGCTTTTTTTTTTTTTTTTTTGAAGAGCATATACCTTAGCTTTTTGATCGCCCGTTGATCCAAGAACATTTTAGGAATAGTTTAATTTATTCTGTTATACAATCAAACTTCTGTTTACATAGCCAATAATAATCATGTCTTCAGCAAAAGGACAATTAATTAAATATATAAAGTAGGCAATCACAATAAAGATCACATTGTGATGAATGCTACACGAATCAATGACACAGTGACAAGAGAATATCGAAAACATAATCCAACATAAGAATGTGCAACAAATTACTCATTCGCTTGTTCATTCAATGCAGATATTTTCTCAATACACGCAACTCCCACACACAATTCAAACTCAGCACAAGTAGCTTCAGATGCATTTCCATGTTATAAAAATGTTGGTTTGCGCAAAAGAAAGCTTACTGATATTCAAATGAAATTTAAGACGACAGAACCTGGTGGCATCCAACGCAGTTGCATCTGACATTTGTATGTTGAACTTCACACCTTCCACAAATAGGGCCCTCCTCACATTTATTGCAAGGCATCTGAAATTGAATCAGAGATGATGAAACCCAGAACGGCCGAATTAGGCATTCAGGCAATGCTGGACCCAATAAGATGGTATGATAAACTTCACTTGCCAACATTCACTCAATCAACAACTTCCACAAAGGCTATTGCAATCCAGTCATTGTTCCTAGATCACTCATGTTTGCAATCCCTGGCAAATGAGATATATCTCCCGGGAACATGATCTAGTTGCTTTGGGCCTCAACCATGAGGCTTTCTTGAAAAGCGGCTTGCATATTTGATTGATTTCTGTAATAGCAACACATGGTGAATCAAAAAATCAACAAGAAATAAGATAAATGGAAAAGGCCAAGAGAACAACCAACCTTTCACATCCTCACTTTCCAGAAGCTTAACAATCAGGTGACCTCCAGGTTGCAGCAACCCATCCAAACCAGAGCCACTTGGCTGCGCTTCGAACGCATCGAAATCACGGACAGCCCTCCCAACTGCCAGATCAATCGCTCGCATACCTAGTTCAGCTGATAATGCTGCATCTCTACTTGTGATTCCAGAAACTAAGGGACACATATCAGAAAGTATGACTGAAAACCCCTTTTGCTGCATATCAAGGAACATTATAAATCAAAGTTTTTGTCGAAGAAGGTACCCAAAATGATAGTATATTTGAACTTAGCAATTGTTGAGTCTGGTCCCCTTTATACCTGAGGGGAAAGCTCTCTAAGTTGCTCATTTGGTAGCTTCATAACATCAGCACTAATAGTTTTAACCCGAGCATCACAGTGCATAGATGGAACCTTCACTTTCTGCTCTGCAACATACCTAAACATCACTAGATGATTTTACATAAATTGCATAATCTTACATTTCCAATTGAACTCAATAAACAATTAGTTCCTACCAATACAAATTATCCAAAACAAGCAACTGACATACTAAACACACTCCCAACGGGCAACAATATGTCACAATACACAAGACATTACCTTAATATCAACTCCCAAAACAACCCCGCCTTTTCCCAATGGACCTAAGCTCTGGCACGCTACCTGTTTGCCACCACATATCAGAAATCAGAGAACATTTTCCTCACTATACAGAAAGCAAATGCAACCAACTTGATCACCAAATTCCAATGCAAAATCCACAATATTGGCATATTTGTAATGGATAGATAACCTGAAGCCAAGCACCAGGAGCACAACCAAGATCCAGCACGGAGGAACCAGGGGTAATGATCCTGTACTGCTTCTGCATCTGAAGCAACTGCACTTCCCAATTTCCAATTCCATTGCATAATTAGCATAAATTTCAACGCAAACCAAAAATTCGTTCAAAATTTCCATGCGATTCTCCTCTACACATCATACCATTATACCATAACCACAGAGATACAGATACCTTGAACGCAGAGCGTGCAACATAACCAAGGCGCTGGGCTTCTCTGTAGAAGAAATCAGGCGTCCCGCTCATCGTTGGCCACGAATTCCCGAACCTTTAAGCAATTTCCACACTCGAAATTGTTGAAGGTGGAGGGGTTTCATTAGGGTTTAAGGGTTTGGGAATTACTGAATTAGGGGTCTCAGGCTCTCAGCCATGGCCCATGGCAAAGCGCCGAGTCCTCAATTAATGAGCCTTCATTGGACAGAAATCAGAAACAAAAATAAGTAGTAATAAATAAATAAATATGATTGGGCAAAAATCCCCCATTAGTCCACTACCACAAGTCCACAACAATAGCCCAAATTTGTACACATGACCTGGCCAAGTGGCCCATGTCTTCAAGTTTGATTATTTTTTATATTTTTTTTTGCTTGATAGCCTAATCTTCAAGTTTGATTAAATAGCATTTAGAAAAAAAAAAAAAATTGTTGAAATTCAAGATCTGATCCAGCCACCCAATTCCAGGTTGTTGCTTTGCTTCTATTACAGTTAACTAAAAGAGAAGTAGGAACACTGTCGCCTTTAAGACTAGAGAGTAGAGACCAAAAAGTTAATAATGATAACGTATTAAAAAGAAAAAAAAAAAATGACCAATGTACACAACACAAGACATAGGTTAAAATCAAGAATATCATGTGCACAAATGACAAGAAATGAAAAAAGAAAATCACCCATATATTTGGCCCCTCTATATGTTTCCATTGCCAAAAGAATTTTATGGCACTAATGAATCCAAATTATTACAGAACACCCATTTTACACCAAGAAATGGAATTTCAGTTTTTGAAATTTTGGTATTCTATAAATAAAAAGAAAATATTAAGAGAAAAAGGACAGCTGGGAGCAGGCTGGTATAAAAGTCGGGTGTTGTGGATGCTTGAGGTGGTATAAGTAAACATAAGGGAGATAACGTGCATGTGCAAGTTTCTTTCTTTCCTCTTTAATTCCTTAATACATACGTTCCTAACCAATTCATTGTCCCCTAGGCCTCCTCATAAATATACATCATGCATCTCTCCATTTACTAAACTGCAACTTCATGTTACTAATTGGATAAACTATTCTTGATTCTTGCCACAATGGGTGTGTTTGGTTGTAAGTAGATTTAGGAGCATATAGCGGATTGAAATAGCATATCATCTCACAATTCTCTCTCCGAATCTGCTATCTGCTAGTGAATCCGCTGACTCCCAAACATCCCCAATATATAATCAATAAGCTCCAGTCTCACTATATATATTATTACAGCCAACCTTTTATTTATTTATTTTTTTATACTCCCTCTGTCCGCCCTGCTACATTAGTTGTTTTTCCTATATAAGTAAATATATATATATATATATATATATTTCAATATATTAAAATATTTACCATTGGAAATTCAAAAATTATTTTATTTTAAAACAATGTATTAGATTAAATAACTCTAGCAAAATTCTAGTATCTGACTATTTTTTTAAAATAAGAACCGAAAAAAATTGCCTAATGCAATGAGTAGGATAAAGTAATAAATAATCGCTCAAGTTAAAATGTGGCACGTGGCTCTCACATGGCCCAACGTGCTCCTCCTCGAAAGCAACGACCTGTGCGGATTTATCGCTTTTGGATATTCCATTTCCCGTTTTTACAACAACACCGCTTTTTATTTCTTTTCCATTGGCTCGGGATAAATTGAAAATTAATCGTTGAAGTTTAACCTCTGACGCTTGCATATAAATAAATTACAAGTAATGAAAGATTTGTAAAAATTTAAATGTATAATCTTTTATGTAGGAAACCTTGCTCCATTCCAGCCACTAGCCACCGTTGTTATGGCTATGGTGCAATATTATTTTGGTAATATAATAATCAAAATTTGAGGCAACATGTCTCGGTTTTTAATACCCTACTTTACATAATGTACTAATAAAATGGGGTAGAAATAAAATACTCCACTTCCCAATCATTGCAAGAGAAAATGCTACTACTACTTTTTATTTTTGTTTCAATCAATGTGATCTGTACTTCAAACATGTGGTAAATAGTTTGTACTCAATCCCCAAATGAGCAGCATGAATATTCTTGCCAGAACAAATTTATTCTCAATCATCTCCTTCTTGGATCCATAACATATATACATCTGTATAGATATAATTCTAAAATGTTTATCTCACTTGATATAAATTCTACATTGAACCAATTTTCATCCATGAAATCACATATTTTGAATTAAAATGAATACAAAAAAAAAAAAAAAATACACCTTTCCATCGACAATAACTATGTGTACAAGTACATATAAATACAAAGTTCCCATCTGAAAGAAAAGATATTAAGGAATTAAAAAACAAGAGGCAAGAGATATATTCACCAATGCCAAATTAATAATTAAGGTATGTTTTTTCAAAAAAAAAAAATGTTTATAAAGAAAAAAAAACGACAATTATTTTTAAACAAGACTCACCTCCTTAAACGACAAATATTCACGAATGGAGGGAGGCATCACATGAAACAAATCAGTGTGAATTGTGAAAATGAAACTCCTAGAGATCAAACACACACATTTGTACAACCTTGGTTGTCAGGCCCTTCCTTCCTATTACACAGTTATTTTGTTTATACACTAGTTTCACTTGAGATATATAGGTCAAGCCTGTGCCATCTCAGGCGCACGGGTCACTGCAGTCCTCAGAGGCTCGACTGGGACGGAATGCTGCTGCTGCTGCTGCTTCCCGGGTAGTTTCGACTGATTCTGCGACCAATACGAGTGGGCAGCCAGCACACGGTCCAACAGTTCCTGGGGTACCGGCTCACCCCTCCTTTGCTGAGGGGCTATGCTTGCTGTGTGGACTAAAGTCTTCCATTTATCCTGCAGAGTCCCACACCACACGGTTATATGGTTTGTCATTAATTCACAGCTCGATTCGTAATACAAGGTTTATTGACGAGACAACCATGTGAGAATGTGCGTTAATCGTAATAACAACCATTATTGTCTAAATCTTTTTCCACCAAACGTGGATTTCATACCTTCAAGTCAACATAGGTACGATGATCTGCGTGCTCAAATGCACCCATTTTGACATCACGCCACCTGCACAGCCAAGGAAGGGTGTTTGGACAAGCACAAATTGAAAGTGAATGAATGATAGGCGATCATTATTGTGTGCTATATTATTGTTACCTCCCAGTGCCTAGTTTTTCGACTGCTTCAACAAGGGCCTCAACTTCTGTCACCGTGAATGGCCTCCTAATCCTACGTTGTGAGTGTTCATCACGTTTGAGCTTTTTGTTAACTGGAACTACTGCCAGGGCCTCGGCATTCATTGCAGGTACAGGGACTATAGCCTTGGAATCAGGAGAAGAGACTCCATCAGTCATTTCATTTGTGGGAGTCTGTGGGGAGGATTTGATTTCACATTCTTGTACATTGCCATTGAAGTTAGAGGCTAGCAGGGAATCGTTCTGGGTATCCGAATTCCCTGAATCAATCATTGGAGTGGCTGGTGTCCTGAAGAATATACAAAATATGGGGCAACTGAATGACATAGATATTGCTTGATTCACTCGCGTTGATTAGAGCTAAAATAAACATGCCAACATGACCTAGAAACAGTACCTTGGCAATGCATGATCTGAATCCGGTGGTAATATCGAGGGAAGATCTTTAGTAGCCAGGGATGAGGAAACATTTGTAAAATTTGGCTCTAGTGTAAAACCGAGGGAACCAAGATTGCTATTGTCACAAATGCCAGCCTCCCCCAAAGTTTTAGTGTCGTCTCGAACCTTCTTCCCTTGAAGAACTACACCAACTTCAAATCCACTTCCAAAAATAGAAGTAACAGTCTCCATCACAGCTCTCTGAGAGCAGGTGCAAAAAAAAAAGCAGGAACTATGTTTTATCAGATACACAGATTCTCTGAAAATCTACCCCACATCAAGGAAATCCAAAGTAGGTGAACACAAACCTTGAGAGAACGAAAGCTTGTGTTTTCAGGGACCTCAATGCAAAGTTCTGGCACCCGGAAGGACTTGATGCTAAATTTCACTGATAAAAGAAATAGAATTACTGTAAGAACTCCTCTCCATCAACAGTTGAAAAAAAATTAATAGTCTTCGGAAAACACAGGTACCATGATGATCCTTGCCTTCTTTAGCATCTCTTATAGTAGCCGACGAACCAGTTGCTACAAGTAGTATCAAATAAGTAATTTAGTTAAAAACACACGATAACAAAAGAGAATTCAAACATAACACTGAGCAATGATTACCTTTTCCCATCCCAATTTTCGAGAAATTTGAGATGCTATCACTGCTGGTGTCCTGATCATGAACAACAGCAGAGCTGTGATCGGACAATTTCCTTCTCTTAATACGTGCATATTGAGCAGCAGACATTCTCCCCAGTGCATAACTTCTCTTCCTATACTTGTAAAAAGACTTCATATCCTCATCTGAAAAAAAAAACCAGTCCATTCAAGAAAAGGCTAAATAGACAGTAAAGTAACTTAGATAAGCTCATATAACCATGCCTTACATGTATTATATACTTCACGGTCCTTGAGCTTGTGATCAGATCTTCTGTGTTTGTATGTCAACATCTTTCTTATTCGGCTGTGTCCAGTACGAGGCTGTGGGCCAAATGACCTAATCTTGGTGCTCGATTTCTCACACCTTGAAGAATTTTCGTCATCATCTCTAGTTCCTACATCTACATTATTCAAGTGCTTTTGCACAACAGCATCTGGAATGGGGTCACTGTACAAGGGTAAATGTACACTATCCTCCGAGTTAATTAGGGTGTTAGTATTGACAAACTCTTTGATAGGATTCTTAACAGTCAATGTGTTAGCCGGATGACTTTTTTCATCCTCTATATGCATTTCTTGTCCACGTTCTAGTTTGCAGTCGAAGCTATTCTGGACACGGATGGAAGCAGGATTTTCAACTGCTTTATTGACTACACAGGTTCCGGGTTTGATATCAGAATCAACTTTCTTTACACCATATGAACTTGAAAGTGAAGAAGTCTGTTCCAAGACAGAAATCTTCTCGGATTGTTGTTGTTCCCCAAGGCCAGATAAGAGATTGTGCTGTTCTGTGGAAACATCCGGAACAAATGTACTCTCAGCAGAGCTTCCATGATCAACACTCTCAGATTTCGTAGTTTTATCATCAACAAAATTCTGTTTCTCACTTTCACCTCTGAAAATGTCCAGCTGTAGAGTTCCTTCGGCTACATTACTGGAAGCAGAGCTCTCACTCTCCTGTAATAACTTACCAGCTACAGCTGCAAGTAAGTCAAAGGCGCAAAAGTTGCCCTCTTTAACCAAATCTTTACGAGGCCCCCTTTTCTGAGAACACATAAGAAAAATACTTAGAAGATATGTCACACAACACATAACATTGAAGGCAAAGAATGCATAATAATAAGCAAATAACTAAACCCATATAGTTACCCGTATCGATCTTGGGGCTTTGGGAACAGGGGTGGCTCGGTAGCCGCAGAATCCATGATTCACCTTTTTCTTTGACACCATATCTTAGAATGCATGCCACGTTGAAATAATCAAATACGAAAATGAGAATTTGTTAAACCGTCCTCAATCTGCAGAAAATTCAAAAAATCTGTTTCAATATGAATACTAAAAGGAGTTGTATCAGGAATCCATATGGAATGAGATTGCTAAGAAACATGATCTCATCCATTTCAAATTGCACAGCACGGGTACGAAATGTCGAAATGGAGAGTTCAAATAGTAAAACATTGACTTAAGATTGTTGCCAGACATAGAAGATGAGAAAGACCACAATTCGCAGATTTGAAATTTGAAGATAACCAAGAAATCTATTACCGACATTCATGAGAGATCATCATATTCAATCTGGAATTCATACACGCACACTTTTCAATCACAACAGAATTCGCGGTAATGGGCAAAGTGCACAATTTCTGGTTTGAAAAATTAAATTCAAACGACAAAAAAGAATTTATTCCTCACGAGGGAAAAATAAATAGAAATTGCGAAACAGAAACAATACTTCGATTGCAGAATCAACCTAAAAAAAGCTTTGATTTTTCGCTTCAAATCAAAGCAACCAAGCCAAAAACCCCAAAATTTCACGAAATTTCGTCAGATCTTCGTCAGATCAAAACAATCAACCAAAACATACAAAATTTCACAAAATTGATTCAGATCTTCGGCAGATCAACTTGAATTTTCGGAAAACTACTTGCAGAAACGAAATCGACGAAGCACAGAACTAGATCAAAACAGAAAATCACTATAAATTACTTGATGTCGAATTTTGACTAGGGCCCGAAATTGCTTTTCCTCCTCCAGAACCTCTTCCTTCCCCGTTCCTTCCAAGAGAGAAACTTTGAATTTTACGTGACGCAATTAAATTAATCAGCCTTCAATAAAAGAAGAATTCATATCAACAGGGAGGGGTGGAATTCAAAGGTAAGTAAAAGTAGAAACGTTATTGTATAAACCTCTTGTGGGTTTGGGGAAATACCGAAATACTTCTACCAATCAACCTACCAACTGCTGATAAATACTGTATACTTAAATAAAATGCTAAAACCCCAAGGGGGATGGCAAGATGGGGTTATTTATTTATAGCGGGGAAGGGGAGCCACAAAACCCGAGCTGGTCACAGGGGCAAAAACGTCCAGTGAAAGTTTGGCAAGGAGTATGTGTATACAGAAGACTATCAGTTTATTATGTGGCCTATGTGGGTAAGAACTCGGAAGGAAGCCGAGTTCGAATCGCCCCTTGGTACCGAGTTAAGGACTTAGGACCATCTTCCTTGTATTTCTCGCAACCCTTGGCCAATCACCCACCACCGCCTAATCTGTCTTGGATATCACTGGCCACGTGGACGTGGTCTAATGTTTCATTAGGAGCTCCAGGGAGTTCAACGCCAAATGGGCTTGTAAGTTGTAAGTTGTAACCGCTTCCCTCCATTTCATAGATGCAAATAGGATTATAAACTAATTAAATATTTTTTTTGGATTTATGATTCGAAATTATTATTTTTTTTTTTGGATGAACAGAGACGTTAGAAAACGTCGGCTAAAGAAGAAGAAAAAAAACAAAAACAAAATAAAGGAAAAAAAACAATCAACCAGAACTCCCGACATTATGCTACTGCCGCGGCATGCAAACCCCCATCAAATCGTTACTCAACAACTGCTTAATGTCATCTAGTGGATAAGCCCATGTAGTGAAGAACTCCAGAGAGTTTGCCCCTCTCCTTGCCAACGCATCTGCGACAAAATTACCTTCTCGAAAAATATGGTACCAACGGATCCCAGACTTATGAGCCAGAATATCCCTAATGTTCCGAACCAAAGGGAATAACCTGTGCGCAGGAGCAGTGCCCTGCTTAATGAACCGCAAGGCCTCCAGAGAATCAGAATAACAACATGCCTGCTCAATATTCAACTCTTGAAGACGTTGCAACCCTCGCCAAATGCCATGAAGCTCAGCATCCAGGATCGACGAGACACCAACTGAGCCACAGAAACCCTCAATCCATTGCCCGTCGCCATCCCTGAGGACACCACCAAATCCAGCTGTGCCCGGATTACCAAAGGAGCTCCCATCAACATAAAGCACAATATCACCATATCGTTAAGGATGCCAACCCACGAATCGTGGCTCCACAACTTTGGGAAGTGTCATGAAAACCCTATCGAACCCTGCTCCCAATCGATATGCCTGACTCACCACCGCATGAGAGCATGGCGTTTCGTCTCTAAAACAAGCTGCGTTGCGGCTACACCAAATACTCCATAGAAGAGCCCAATGGAACCCTATCCAGTTCCGAGTCATTGCCTTCAAGGACGCCCCAGTATTATTATTGAAAGACTGCTCATCAAGGTTCAAAGAATTGCCACTCATCACCCAAGCAGTCCTCACCCAATTGCATGCGAAGAAAACATGGAATATAGATTCCTCCAAGCCTCCACAGATCGAGCAGCCTGATGATGCAGCAAGATGCCTAGAAGCTCGAATTGAATTAGTTGGCAGGGAATGATGAACCATCAGCCAGATCAAAAAACGGACCTTCTCCGGTGCTCCAATCCGCCACACCCATGCACGAGTATCATCTCGGTAGTATCCTTCCTCCTTCAATAACCACTCATAACCACTTTTGACCGAATACTCCCCCGAAGCAGACCCCATCCATACAACATTATCTGAAGCCTGCTGATGGGTGGTAATCGGACCCAGCTCCCATGCTTCCATCTTGATGCCATCAGTTACTTGTGTAATTAAGGAATCCCATCGCCATTGGTGACCATCATATATATCTTTAACTCGAAGATGAACTTCCGAGATGTATATGTAAGGAATGCGAGGACCGATCGGACCCCCTTTCAACCATGAAGCATGCCATAAATTACATTCACCCCATCCAATACGAACACGAAGGCCTTCCTCCAGTAATGGCGCTACCCGCACCAGCGCGCGAAATGCTGGTGAAGCACCAGGCCGAGGCTTAAGAGCTCCCCTCCCACTACCATATTTGGTCACAAGCAGCTGAATTATTGGCGTTGGCACTTGCTGCATGAAGTCACAAAACAGTTTCCCCAAGAGCGCCGCATTCATCATCCGACACGTTCGAATGCCCGCGCCTCCCATAGCTTTAGGAAGCGCAAGTTTATTCCATCCAACAAGGTGAATGCCATGCCCTTGAGAATCCTTCCAAATAAATGACCGAAGTATGCGATCAATCCTTTCACAGGTGGCAGAAGGCAGCCAGAAAAGCTGCATCACGTAGGCGGGGATAGTGGCAAGGGCTGACTTGGCGAGAGTCAGTCTACCCACCTTGTTGAGGAGTCCACGCTTCCAAGAGCTCATCTTAGCATGCAATCGCTCAATAAGGAAGTCGAAGTGATCTTTCCGGACGACACCGTGTATGATAGGAAATCCCAAGTAGCGGCCCAAATCGACTTTTGGCCATTGATCCGTAGACCCGCATGTAAGGCAAAGCAAGAGAGGACCTCATCCATGCAAAGAGCACTATCCAAGGTCGCCTCAGAGAATAAAAACAAATCATCCGCGAACATGAGGTGGGAGAGGGGCGCCGCACCCCGACTAAGGACCACTGGTTTCCAAGTGCCAGCTGCTACCTTTTCTGAAATAGACCGGGAGAGCTTCTCCATGACTATGATGAACAGATATGGTGATAAAGGATCCCCTTGGCGAATACCTTTCGCGGGAGAGAATGCCGGGAGAGCCGACCCATTCCATAGGAGTGAGTAAGTTGGAGACCGGACACAAAACATGATAATTTTCACCAAAGAATCCGGGAGCTGCATTTCATTTAAACAGGTTTCTAGAAAATCCCACGAAATATTATCGTAAGCCTTTTCCAGATCCACTTTCAATATAAACTCCCTGGAGCGACGATGGCGATTATGAAAAGTCGACAACACTTCTTGGAGAATAGCCGCATTACAAGCTGTCCCACGCTTCGGCAAGAAAGCGGATTGATAAGGCCCGATGTAATTGCACAGAATAGGACGGAGCCGATTCACAATAATCTTCGTTAGGATCTTGTAGCTAACATTACAAAGACTGATAGGGCGAAACTGGCGAATCTCTCTAGGTACCTCTACCTTCGGAATGAGGCAAATCAACGTGGCAGCAATAGAAGCATCAAATGATCCGTCTCTGAAAGCACCCTGAATAAAAGATATTAAATTCTCGCGGATGATATGCCAAAATTGCTTATAGAATATTGCCGGAAAGCCGTCTGGCCCAGGCGCCGAAAAGCCTTTAATTTCCTTGACTGCCCTCTCCACCTCCATGGCCGTAATATCACTATCCAAATCGGCGCCATCCACAATGGGATTCAAGGGCGTCAGCGAGCCACCCGGAGGGCCTCCTGCCATGTGTGTATGTGAGAACATCCAACTAAAATGAGCCAAAGCATGATCCTTGATGGTGTCTGCATCAGTAACCCAATGGCCATGAATCTCCAGTCCCAGAACTCGACTACGTTGACGATGCATGCGGGTTTTGGCGTGGAAATAACGTGTGTTCCGATCTCCCAGACGAATGCACTTATCCCGGGACTTTTGGAACCATAATATCTCATCTTGCTCTAGCACTTCATCCAGCTCATTCTCCAACTGTTTTTCCAATAAGCTCTATTGCGCAGAGTCCCCACGACGCAGGCAACGTCGGACTCCAGCAAGTCTTCGGAGGATGCGTTTTTTCCGCCGCCCAATATTCCCAAATGAGTGTCTGTTAAAATATTCGGAAGACTGACGTACTTGTGCTAACCGATCGGCGATGGGAGAAATCCCACAATTCCAGGCTGCATCAATAATAGCTTCATAGTGCGGATGTGTCGTCCAGACATATTCCCATCGAAAGGGTCGGTCCATACAGGGACCTAGCCGAGGGTTACACCTCAATAATATAGCATTGTGGTCGGAACACCTCCGAGGTTGAACCTCAACTTGGCCATCCGGGAAGCATGAGATCCAGTCACAATTAGCAACGGCACGATCAAGCCGCTTTCTAGCTAAGGCGCCCCCTGAATTATTTTTCTGCCTGGTAAAAATATCTCCAATCGAATGGACCGTGGTGAGACCACAATCCTGCAGTAGGTTGCGGAATTCTTCACACTGGGTAGCGGAGGGCAGCATCCCAACGGATTCAGACATGAATTCAATAGAGTTCCAATCACCAATGGGCAACCACGGTCCCTGAATATTGGCAGCCACCGATCGCAGATCATTCCAATCACTTGCCCGAGCACCACTAGCGGGGTTTGCATAAATGGCAGTTAAATGCCATAAATTATGACCATGGCCGACCGAAAGCGAGACCATGCGAGTATGTAAACTTACAATATTATAGGAGTACGGAAGACCCATGCGGCCAAGAATCCAAAGCCCTCCAGCTCTACCAACACTCTCAATGATTTGAACAGCATAATAACCATTATGATAAAGGGGAATCCGCATCCGATGAAAGGATCCTTGCGGCTCCATAAGAACAAAAATGGATGGCTTTAATTCCCTAAGTACATCCATAATGTGGCGTTGTGATCTCCGTCCCATGGCGCCACGCACATTCCATGAAAGGACCGAGAAATCATGAAACCCAATCATTAGGAACCCCCTGGAGGTTCAGGTTGCGGCTTAGCACCGCCATCATCCATATCCATATTTTGAGGCAGCCATTCCAAGGCGAGGAATGCATTACTGGTAGAGGGAACACTTGCACCTGCGACAGGCACAGAGGAACGCGGCCGCTTCACCTTAGAGCGATGTAAGTGGCCAGTATCAGAGACGGATGAGGGACTACGAACAAGGTTCAGCTCCCTCATCGGTGCCTTCCCACGATCTCGAGAACTCGATACCACGGGTTGACTATCAAAACCAGCTATGGCATGCTTGGAACCATGTACAGGCATGTCAACATTGCCGGCAGGCTGATTAGAGGCTTGCGGCGCATCAGCAGCCTACTCAGGCGCCCTCACCACAGGTCCTTCTCTCTGACTATTGGTCGCAACCTACTCAGGTGTCCGCGCCACCTGTTTCTCTCGGAATCTAGCCGGCTTTGGCTTCCTCACAACCATTATCCAATCTCCATGGGTGGCTGAAGGAATATCTGTAACCATGTCGGCTGGCTTGGGATTATCCGGCGTCCCCGGACCATTCACCCCTGGAGAAGGAACAACATCACTCGTATCTGCACACTCATTCCTCGGACATGCAGACGCCACATCACCCTGGTCTGCTGGCATAGTATGAACGGTGCCTGCGTGAGTGCAAGCCTCCCTACCATAACGGTACAATCCACAGGTTGTACATATACTATGCAGTCCCTCATATGCTACCATATGCCACTCGCCATCAACACGAATCATACCAACAAGTGGTTTCATAAGATTCACCTCGATACACACCCTAGCAAATTGTCCCCTGCTAAAACCCTTCGTAGGAGTGTCAAATTTAATCATCTTCCCAATCATATTAGTGATGATACTCAGTGAATTTTCATTATAATATATCGGATCCAAGTCCATAATCCTCGCCCAAACTGTAGACTTGGTGATGATTCCCGATGGCTTGATAAACTCCCTCGACCATGGTGCAATCGCAACATGGTGATCAATCACGGACCATGGTCCGTCAAAAAGCACCTTCCTTTTGTCCTCAGGGAGACTAAATTTCACAATCAGATGACCTTTGGAGGTATCAGTAACCGCAACCTCGCCTTTGGGCTTCCAAAGTTTCAGCAGTCGTTCCTTTAATAAGGAAAACCCTACCCTCCTGCCTAGAACTTTGACAACAAGCGCATCCAGGAAAGGTGCACATAACCGATCCATCGCTTCAGGATGAAAATCAACCGTGGGGAGGAGTGGATTGTCATCCAACCAGTTGGTGTCTACTAGTTCCGTAAAGGGGGTGTCGTACGATCCTTCACCAGTAACCACGTTCACATCACTGCAGATAGCCTCCTTGAAAGAGCGCTGAGGGCTTGCCGGGTGCGGAGCCCGGTCGGGTGGCTCCGGCAAAGGCCAACCAGAGACGGCCGTTGGAAGGCCGGCGGGAACTTGAAGCATCTAGGGTTTTTTCGAACTTGGGATGCAAGTCCAATTAATTTCCGTTTACATCAATCGAAATTATTATTGATATTTGAATAATATTTAATTCGATTCGATATTCTATTTGGTACTCAATCATATATAAATATATAAATTAATTTTATTAAATAATTTAAAATTTTAATTTTAATGATTTTATTTACTAATTAATATAAATATATTTATATATGATATTTAAAAAATTAAATTTGATCTATAAATCGAATTAAATACTTAAGTTTAATAATTAAGATTAGTTTTATTAAGTATTAAATTACATTATACAATAATTCGATTTGATTCGATAATATTCGAAAAGCTTATCAAATAAAAGTGAATAATGTAGTTTTAGATTCTATTCGATTTTATTACAACCCTAGTCATGCAGCTTTCTATTCATCTTAATTAACTGAAGTTTTTCTTGATTTTTTCATTAATCAACTATTTGAAAAATACATTATTTTAAGTTTTAGATTACCCATTTTAATAAATATTCATAATTAATTTCTTTTATATACATGTAAATTTGATTATTAAGTATTATTGTTGTTGTTTACATCACAAATAAATATAGAGGGAGAGTAAAGAATTTCACATCAAATTAATTATATTTGATTTAATATATTTACTTTATTCGATCGACCTTTATTTTGTAAGTAACTTCAAATCATCACCTAAGTATACAGTATGAAAATTATTCTTACATAATATGTTCTTAATTTTAACTTCTTTACCCATAGTTACCAAATGGTCCTTACTATAACTCTCGAGATTATGTAATGAATTTATTGAATAATATATTAATCTATCTATATATTCGATGATATATATATATACTCCCCGTTTTTTAAAAATTGTAACATTCGTTTCACGTTATCCAGTGCACATTTTTAATGTTTAATATCTCAAATTGTATAAAAGTAAAAATTACAAAATTTTGATATTCTAAAAGTACGCGATTAGACGAATCTAACAAGATCTCACTTGACTGTGTTTTATCTTGTATAACTGTGTTAAAAATTTGAATCAAAGTTACTCAGTAAATAGTAACAACTATGCAAATGTTACAACTATTTCCAAACGGAGGGAGTATATAATATAAGATGATAGTGTTTCATTTCTGAGTATTTTGGTGTTGTAATCCGATTATGTAATGAATTTAATTAGTGTTTTATGTGAATATTACATTGTGTTGTTGTTGAAAGTGTCAAGTGTGTATATTCAACATGCATGCCACTATGCTAAGCTTCAGCTTGTCAAAGTTACATTTTAGTAGTAGGTTTGGCACAATGTATATCATCTTAAAGGCATGTGGTTCGCTAATTGCATGTATGAAGAGTTCCATTTGAGTTATTATTACTGTGTAGACTTTGTAAATACTGTATTAAATAGGGATTTCTCCACCCATTTTTTTTTTCCCTTCTCATCCACTTTTCTTACCTCCTCTTCTCCTTTTTCAATCTATTTTCTCGGTCATAATCCAACTATTCCATTAATTGTAGTGACAAGGTTTCCATTTTGTTTATTGGTTCTGGTTACTTCAAATCTCTTTGGAGTCTTAACTCTAGAATGCGTTGGGAATAATACGTATTAGCAGCATAAATTTTTCTCAACTATGTGTTGCAAATATTAGATATCTTCACTAGTGACACGCCCTCTCAAAAATCACGAAAACTATATAATGGAATAAAGAACTTTTATTATGATTCTTCAACACTTACAGTTCTTGATGATGTGGTGTTTGTGATTGTGATATTGTGTACATATTATTCATATTACCCTATATGTAACAGTAACATTATTGAACAGGTCATTACCTATTATTGAATCCTAAAAAATTTGAACTAATGTGGAATGCTTTAAACCTATTTAGAAGTCAAAGATATTCGAAGAAGATAATACAAGCTTATTTATGAATCTAGTAGGTAGTTTTAGAAGCATCAAATTACAAGGAATCTAAAAAAAAACCTATGCACTAAACTAGCATGTCAAATATTTAAAATAGATTTGACAAATTCAGTTGAGTACGTAATTTAGAAATCAAAGATTATTGTGGCGACGAGAATTTGGATAATGTCGTATTTGTGAAAATAATTACTGTAATGAAATGTGAGCGCTCTCATCTCTCTGATGTAAAATAGTGGATTTGTATCTTTGTCGGTTCACGGCGTTACGCTACTTCGATTCTTCAAAAAAAAACATGGGTTGATTTTATTGACAGCGCGGTAGTAAATATTTATATTGATACAAACCAGATTTTGGAAAGAATTGATAAAGACCATAAAATTATAAAATGGAATTTCGAGAATCAAAGAAAACCCTGGCCTCCAATCTGTCAGTACTCAGTATGAATTCTTGATGCACCAAAAAGGTGTTCTTGGCCAAATCATTAGTGAAAATAAGAAAATGATTGTTATACGTTGATACATTCGGATAAGTGATAATTAATAGTTAATATATTGTAAAAAGTTTAAGGAAATACTATCATTTTGTATTTTAGTAATAGTAAATATACTCATTAAACTCACAAGTCTGATCTATAGTTGTTACTATTCGATCCGATGAGTATAAGAAATTCCTTCCAGTCCTACGTAATACTACTAGCAAACAAAAAAAAAAACAAATAAATACTACAGCATTAATTTATAATCAGTACAAATAATCGCAACAAATCCAATTTTTAATATAATTAAGATCACAACGTAGATAGTTTATAAATAACCATATTTAGCAATTATAATATTATAAATTTTATACTCCTATATGTTTTTTTAAATGACACTTGGGCACAGTGGCGGATCCAGAATATTTTATTTGGTAGGTCAAATATCATGAAGAGTAATTTAGGAAGATGTATTCAATTAAATTTTTGTTACATTTTCTTAGACTTTTAAAAATTGGTATAGTCAGAAAATTCATAAACTTCACGTGGAATTGGCTAACTTTGTAGAAACTCCATATTGTACAGAATACGTAGAAACCTTTTTTGAAAAAAAAAAAACTTGTATAATTATATTTTCGAAGATAATCCATTGAAATTGGAATCTAAGTTATTAGGTTGTTGAATACCTAAATATATCAAATATTTTTTAAAGAATTTTTAAAACCTAGATTGAATACCTTTAGAGTACTATTAACTACTTTTTAAAATTCAAATTGAAAACACTCAAATTTTAAGAGGCTAAAAGAAATGCTACTCTTTCTTGAATAAATCCCCATTAGAGTTATAAACCCCTTAAAATATACACACATTTATAAAAACAAAAAGTGTTATTAAACTCCTACTCAAATTACATAATACTTATCCTAAAATTACCATCTAATATAATTCCTAATTATATCAAAATATTAGTACTAATATTTTATTTTATTTTATTTTTTTTGGTGGGTCAATTGACCCACCTTGTACTCAAATAGATACGCCAATGCTTGGGCATCAGTAGATTTAGGGTTGTAATTTAGTAGTAGTATTTATAAATTAGAAATATAAAATTAAAACCTGCGGGGGAAGCCCCAAACCTCCAATTAATTTCCGCTAATGGTTTGATACCACATATACCAGTTGCAGTTGCAGTTGCTGATGTTGACAACCGTCTATCGACTGTTCGGCTGTCCTTCCCTGTCGGTTCCTTTTTAAAATTAAAATTTATATTTGTATACTTCATTCTTTAAATTTTTTTTTGGAATAGCTCTTTAAACAAATACTCCTATAACATTCTTTTAAAAAAATAAATGTAATAATTTTTTTTAAGAAGCCGAGTGAGAGAAAAGATGGTGTGAACTATATCACTAATTACTAATTATAAAGAGATAAAAAAAAAAGAGAGATAGTAGACTGTATGAAAAATGAAACTCTGTGACTGGAAGATATAGAGTTGGCCGCTTGACGAATATATATTTTAAAAAATGGAAAAAAAAAAGGAAGAAGGTGGGAAGTAATTCTTTTTATTTATTTGCTTTTTTTTTTGTGAGGGAGGTTTGTTTAACATCATTTGGGTCAAGATAATGACAAAAAGTATTGGAGGAGGTATTATTATTTATGACTATAAAAAAAAAGCAATATTCCAACAGATGAGCACATTATTTTATTCCTTTTTGGATCCAAATTCCTGAAAAAGATAGACATGCTGTTATTATTATTTTCATTTCATTACATGTACTGTACAGTATATTTTTCTAAACAGAAAAGAAAACGAGATCCAGACACGGAAAAACGTGAAACGATGGAATCTCCCTTAACAACAAAAGGAAATTGAAAAGGAAAAACCCTCACAGATGACGGGGCGTTAGTAAGGATGCAAAATCCACCACCAGAAGCTAACGGCGTTAGTAATCAGTGGGGGCCCATATTGCGTAGAACCTACCAGAATGCGTGGCTCAGATTTTTGCGTCCGAAAAAAAGAAAAGTGCAAATGTTTTTCTTTCTTCATGGGGCTACTGCCTACCGGCGCCTCAGGTCAAAGTAGGCCCAGAAATTGACTGGGCCTTGGTGGGCCATGGTTACATTATCAACTCAAGGAGTTTTCAATTGGGAAAAAAAGGTATGGATGCGAAGGCTTATGCGTCTCCAGTCATACATACTCATATTAGAAGTTTTTGGATAGCTTATGTGTTTTTTTTTTAAAAATAAAAAATAAAAAATAAATTCTCCATACCTTAAAAAACTGTACTATATTGTCATACAAGTTGGTTGGCTAAATTGGTCCAAAAAAAATATAGTGAGGTAAATGGGATTGCTTTCAAGATAGATTCACCTAAAATTCAGGAGTAATCATTGTAATATTTCTCTCCTTTGCAAATTACTATTGTATACTCCGTTCCTTATTAGATGAAGTTTTATCAAAAATTACACAAAGGAATGTCATTATTATTGGTTAATTTTTCACTTTTACCTCTACTCTAGAAAAAAGTAAAATTGAAGTGGTGAGATATTGCACAATATTCTAGGAGTAATACTTATGAAAAGATAAGGGTAATATTGAAAAAGTATGATATAAATATGTAAAATGACAACTATTTTGGAACGCTGGTTAATTTCTAAAAAGACAACTATATCATTTTATCCGATAAATTTGGACAACACTATATTTTAAGCAAAACAAAAAAAATTAGGCTTGGTTACGATTAGGTTGATGGATTTAAATTCGAAATGAACAATAAAGTCATCCTTTTGAAAATTAAATATTTGAATTAGGCAATTAGTAACATATTTGATGATCCACCAAAAATTGGCATTTGGCAATGCCTTTCAAATTCATCATTTAAAGTTTCCCTTTCAGAATATATAAGAAATTCAGGATCGATATATAAACATGTCTTTCAAATTTATCATTTGACGTTTCTCTGGGACAAAAAAAAAAGAAAAAAAAGAAAAAAAAGAAAAAGAAAATAAGAAAGAAACTAATAGCAGTGAAAAAGTGAAACCACAACTGAAACATAAAAAGGCCGTGTTAGGAAATGGAGCAGGCTTTACACGAGCCGATTGATATTTGTAATTGGGCTCAAAAGGTTAGCCCAACAATTAATCCCAATATGGCCCAATAGATATATTACTATTGGGCTCAAAAGGCTGGCCCCAATATTTTGTAACAAAAGCCGATGTACACTTTCGGAAATGAGAGGTTCAGTACAAAGTCAGATGTAGCAGACAGCTTTGTTCAAAACCGGGAATTGAAATCCAACTTCTAGAAGTATAAGAATAAGATATATCCAACCTGTTAGAGTATTATCTGTAATGCTATTGCATAATAGTACATCTTTCTTGCAACGATACACGCTTCGACTTTGTCCAGCCTTGTATTGTGTTTGAAAACTTTAATTGCATTTCCTTTGATCGTAATTAAAATCCCATACTTGTAGCTATAGTCAGTTTTTAGAAAATTCCATCCATAATTGAACTATAAACTCTATATTTCACCCATAGTTAAAGCATGCCCCTCGATCGGCAGCATCATCAATTCATCA
This sequence comes from Hygrophila difformis, assembly GCA_030278955.1. Classification (NCBI taxonomy): domain Eukaryota; kingdom Viridiplantae; phylum Streptophyta; class Magnoliopsida; order Lamiales; family Acanthaceae; genus Hygrophila; species Hygrophila difformis. Next base: position 11,746,960 of record JAOANR010000007.1, read on the forward strand.
TTCTAGAATTGATTTTTGATGCCCCTCCATCCGTAGTTTTTTTTAAAGGTTACACTTCATGTTTTTACGCAATCCAATACACATTTTTAATGCTTAATATCTTAAATTGTATAAAAGTAAAAATTATAAAAAATTTTGATTTCTATATCTATGCGATTAGATACTATATTTTATATTATATAAATATGTTAAAAAGTTGAATTAAAGCTACTCAATGAATAGTAATGATTATGCAAACGTAACCGTTAAAAAAAAAAAGGAAGGGAGTATATGAACTAGAATTATGATTATTAGAGTTATTTTCGAAATATTTATTGCAAATTTTGTTCCCTTGCCTGTATTGGATTAATGGTCTAGTTTTTACATGCAAACATTAATAGAATGTTGAAATTGCATGGGCCCAATCAAACCAACCATTAAGGTAGGTACGTACTTCCTCCGTTCCTTATTTATTGTCACATATGGTGTTTTAACACTGTTCATCAAGTTTCTTTGATTCGACTTTTTAATACAATTATGTAATATAAAATAGAGTCAAGTAGGATCTTCCTCCGTTCCTTATTTATTGCCACATATGGTGTTTTGAGTTATTAACAATAAAAAATGTGTACTGAATTATGTGAAATGTGCGTCCGTGATAATTTAAAAGGATATGAGGTAGTATTGAATTGATAGTGCTAGAAGACCAAGTCAACATCTAACTCTCTAAATTAAAATTCCAAACTATACAAGACCAAAGAAATAAAAGAAACTTCTTGCCACAAAAAAAGCTTGGAAATCCCTGCACTCAGTCAAGACTCAAGATATATTCAATCAATTGCAAAATGATACCATATCCTTAAATTAAACCCCTATGTTTATTCTTTAATACTAAGGTTCATGCATCCAACAACTGATACCTTCCTTGGGATTCAGGGAATTTTATTATCCCCTTTCTTTTCAAGATTACTGACATCTGATTATCATTAAAAAGTCAAGAGAGGCTAAAACCAATTAAATAAAGGAGCAGCTCACAATTCTGCAGGTTGGTTCATCAGCAGACACAGAAAAATTTAAGAATTTGAAAGAACAGATTCTATGTGGTAATCAATGACGCCTGTTTGTCCTTCTAAAACATCACAGCACAAGAAAGATCTGTAGGCATCAGATTCAGATCCAGACTCGATGGATGTCCTGTCCTAACCATGAAACAATTCTTAAATCTTTCCATCCATCTAGCACAGAAGTGAAAAGTCTTCTTCACATAATTATACATTTCTCATTTAATTCATATTCAAAATCATTCAAGAACACCAGAAATAGCTACCATTACCAATATTGACAGGTTTTTCAAGACTATATTAATCGACACTTGTTCTATCATATTATTGTCTAAATAGTCTTGCCATAACCTAGCAAATTAACCTTTTGAGTACCAACTGAAACAGCTACATTACGAAACTACAACGAGATCTCTATTACCTCCATCCGTCTGCCTTGCAGACCATCGCCAGCTGTACAGTGCCCCCAATTTGTTTCGACTAAATCAGCAGAATGACCATCTTTGTACACAACTACTCTTGTTCATATTATTCCGGGAAGATGACCGAGTCTAGAGATGAGTGCTGTTTATTCAGGAGCTTTCAATAGGCGGGCCTCCAAGATGAAAGGGCATACACTATACGACCCTTCCATCCTTGCAACAACCACTGACCGTCTTGATCAATCACAAAATCCTTGTGATAGGATGTCTTAACTCTGTGAATGGATTTTTCCATTATCTCCTTGTCTAGAGGAAGCTGCTCGAAGCCCATCCTCATGTTCCGAACATGCCATTGCTTGTATGTCTCTGGTCTCTCGATCCTCTCGGCAGCTTCACATGCAATGACATTCATTGCCTCCCGCCCAAATATTGTTTTCTCAAGGAGCATCCGCTCATGAATTTCCCGTGGGATATTGGCATCAAGCATATCAAAGAAAGATGAATAATGAAACAATGCCTCGCGGAATCTTGTGATGAAAAAGGGGGCATTGTAGGAACCATTCACTGCCCCAAGCACAAAGATGGATGGATTCATCTTCCTGATGAGCTTCAGAACAATATTTCTTGGACTGTTTGCGACCACAGTTTCGTCGAGCAAATTCCTGAATCGATATAGACAGGTCACAGCGGTCACTTCATTTTGGTCGAGCTTAAGATCTTCAAGCTTAATCGTTTCCCACTTCTGAGCTATAGCATGGAATTCAAAGGGAACTTTGAAAGTCTCAGCATAACTAGCCAAGCGCCTTCCAGTCTCTTCAACCCTTTCTGAAGGTCGAAAACCTGGACATGGAAAATCAATTCCAGTAATGCGTAGCCTTGGGGGCCCACCAGGCCTCGAAGAAAGGCGTTGCAGAAAGCAAGGCCACTGAAAACCATACAGAATACCAAAATCAATAATGTGGAGACTTGTCGCATTTTCAGCCACGTTCATAATGGTCTTATTTGAAAAGAAATTTGAGATCTTCCTGAATGGACATGTAGCGAGGTAAATATGGTAAGCCTTCAAAATATCTGCGGCTGAAGTAGGCCAGTTAAGAAGGGATGTGTATATCTGAGTCCCGGATCCAGCCATGCGAGCCTCAAGGCCATCTGCAACATAATAGGCAAGTCTCTCTATTCCATCTCCTGTTGGTTTGGCATGTTCTCTAATCTGCTTCAGAAACTCATTTGCAGTCCTACGATCATCAGCTGAAACAGCTTGTGCACAAAGTGTCAATAGGGTTCTCAAATCAACCACGTTCCTTTTGCCTCTCTTTTTCTTACCACCACTTTTCCCACCACGTTTCCCAACATTAGGTCCCTTCGCCTGATCATTCCGAGGAGTGTTTTTTGTCACTTCATCCAATTCTTTCCGCAGGTCTGAATCATTTTTCCCTCCACTGCACAGAAGGACCTTATCAAACATTTCTGGACTCACAGAAGATTCAGTATAAACTGCAGATTGTTTGTTACTCCTTTCCTGCAAGTCTATGCTCTCGTGATATGGGTTTTTCTTTCCCCTTGATAAATCAGAGAATTTATGATGATCCACTTTCTTTTCCATCTTAACTGCCAGATTGGTAGAGCCTTCCTTCTGTGTCTTCCCCGACGGATCATCATATGTCAAATCAATGATGAAATTGCTGCTTTTGGGAAGAAATCTGTTAGCTTCTTCAACTCCCTTCTTGAATTGTATAGCTGATAGACTGTCACTAAATATATCAGGAACTTTAATCCTATCGCTGAACTTATCAAGAATATTAAGGCTACTCATGGGAGAATCTATTGGGCCATCGATGATGGTACTATTGCTGTTAGATGAGCTATAAGTTGATGGGGAAGTAGATTGCGAGACCGTATTGATATGAGATCCGAGCATACTGGAGTTGTTATCAGAATTCCAATCAGGACACAATGGATCCAGATCACCAGAACCACAACAATCATTTAATACTGCAGAAACATTTTCATCAGGATTCTCACAACTGTCATCTAAATTAGGTATTTGAGGGCGAACTGCAGATCCGGGATATTTTTCCCCAATAACCTCATAGAGTGATCTCTCGGCAGCCTGAAATGCTGCAGACTCTTGAAACATGCAGACTTTATCTTCCACGTCCTCTTCCATGAGGATGTGATTTATGTACTTAAGCACAGCATCACTAAAATCAGGATCTGGGGAGTCAGTATCAGATGAATGGGGAGGATGAGTGAAATTCGATTGGCTAGAAACTGGCTTAACACCACCATCACTTCCACTTATAAATTTGTCGCCAACCGTCATCCTCTTAATCAGATCGGGGTCCAAAAATACTGGAGCAGATTGGTTATTGAATGTGATCCCAGGCCGAGGTCCAGTATAAGCCCTAGAATTCTGATCCATGACCATCAGTTTGACAGAACCATCCAGCAGATACAACACCCAAATCCAAACCTATGGTACCAAAAGATTATTTCACTTGGTATCTGTTCTATTCTACACCAGCAAAATTCACCACCGAAGAGCCCCACCTTTCAAGCTTATTCGCTTTTGAACATCCAAAGATCAAAGCCTATAAACTGAAATCATGAAATAACCACAACAATGCAAAACAAAGTAATTACATCATCAAATAAAATTAAATCTCCAAAAATATTTAAACAAAGACAATCAAGTATGCATATCCCAAAGATGTAAATTTCCCAAATATAAAGCTTAAAAAAGAAACATTGACCCATAAAAACAATCACATCCAACCAGAAAAGCAAAAATTTCACAAAACTTCATTCCAAATCATACCTCAAACTCTATCTACACATACATTTCTCCCATGCCATTAGCAGAGCAAAATAGGTGCTAAAGGAACCAAGAAAACCTTTAAAAAAAGAGAGAAGAACGATGGCGGCATTGATTGTTATAAAACCTCTTCTGGCACTCCTCATTTAAGCAATAAAAACCAACAGCAAAATGCCTCACAATAAAAAAGAAACAAAGGGCTAATCTAATCTCAGCCGTTCAGTATTTCATATCCAAAGGTCGCGATGAAAGTTCTAGTAACGCGTACATTCAATGCATTATTATCACAAATATACTTTTGGCTCTGTCTTCTCTATCCTTTCCCAACAGAAACACAAAGCGACATCGGTTTTGCCTGCGAGTGACTTCCACTCACTTGAAATTGCCTTTTTTCCTTTCTTTTTCTCTATATTTTCCAACTCTATTACCTTCTTTTCCAAAATTTTAGTCTTTAAGCTTGGGCCAAGTGCAACCACAGCCAATTGTTTTGGGTACCACTACTCATACTCTACCTTCACAAGGTCCACAAACTAGGGTCCAAGAAAATCATTTTTTTTCATTATGACTCCTCTTTTCTTGTTTTATCTCAACTGAACTTTGTGACCATTTAAACTTCATCCACCAGTTATTCCAGATAATTGGAGACCTTGGGGCTGATAACTCACAGGATCTCAAACTGGAATTCAGTAATTTCAGCCACAAAAGCCTCATTAACTTTTTTTTTAAGATTTATTTATTTATTTTTTGCATAAATGCCTAACACATTACATGTTCATTCTCATCACATTTGTTAAATCCAACCTACATTATACTTCATCCGTTCCTAAATAAATGCAACATACCCACGCAATCCAATGCACATTTTTAATCCGTAATAACTCAAATTCCATACAAGTAAAAATTATGAAAAATTTGATATTCTAAATCTATGCGATTAGACGAATCCAACAAGATCTCACTTGACTATATTTTATCTTATATAATTGTATTAAAAAGTCGAGTCAAAGCTACCTAATAAACAGTGACAAAAGTCAAAACGTGCAAATAAAAAAGAACGGAGGTAGTATAAAGTTTTTTTCTTGAGCGCATCTAAATAACCTTATATTTGGCACAATTGAAAGCAAAGGCATTACCTAATCAGCAAAATAAAAATTAATTAGCGTCAGAAATTCTTCAAACAGATTAGTCATACAGTGCCACTGCCTAAAATGTTCCAAAATACCAGAAATCAACAAATTGACATGCTTCCAACTTCACTAAATTAAAAAGGACAAAAAACGTAAAGTCATCAAATCGTGTACACAAACTAAAATCCCAACCCCATATGTTTCGCCAAAAACAAAACCCTCATTTATCACTTCACAGGAACAAATATTTATACTTCGTATATGTGTATATTCACAAAAAATAAATAAAAAAAATCAGATCTCAACATAATAAATCAACTTTAATTCCAAAAATTTCCAAACCACCAACCAAATTTAAAAACTTTCCGTAGCCCAAATCCCAATTTACGAATAAAATCGGACCAAACCCAAACCCTCACATACAAATCAAAATGAAACAAGACAGCAACAAAACAAAAGAGTTACATGAAAAATGGTTCCATCAGCAGAGAATATTTACCTAAACGAAATGATGAGTCGGTGATTGGGCTTTAGGAAGAAATCGAGGCGGTGGATGAAACAATGATTTGAGGGGATTTCTTGGGAGGGTTTTGAGGGCAGTTACACAACACAACTGGGTTATAGAAGTGGCTGAGAACGACCACTCCTCTTTCTCTTCGGAATTCAGACAGCTATTATCACATACTCTATACGATTAAATAATTAATGTCAAATATTTCCTGTCTCTTTTTTTTTTTTTTATGTCCCAACTCCTGAGTCTATATTTTTAATTATTATGTACTATTGTATTCGTATGGCTAAAAGTATTTAATTAACTACATGGAGTAATAGCTTACCAAAAAAACAACTACATGGAGTAATAAATATCGGAAGTAAGGACTTAGTAGTTAAGTCACTTGACTTCTTCCAGAGGTTTGAAAATATCTAATGAAAATAAATATTAGGATAATGCTTCCAATCTTAGGGTCTGTTTGGTTGGAGGGATCTTGAATTACCAGTGGGAATGTGATTGCTGGGAATGTGAGATTGCTGGGAATATAAGATTGTTGGGAATCTCATCTTTTTGTATTTTAATATTACTGTATTTGGTTGGATTGGGAATCTCAGATTCCAACATCGCATGAATAGACCATAATACCATTAATTCAAAATTATTTTTTTGGTGAGGGGACGCCAGGCGTCGGCAAACAAAGAGAAAAACCTACAGCAAAAGGAAAGGAAACAGGAAAAAACCAAAAAAAATACAGAAAGGAAAAAACTGGCAATCAGAACCGAGGGAACCATGTGCCCGCCATATCTGCTGAGAACAGTGATCGAACGTCATCTGGGGGAAAAGCCCAGGTAGTATAGAACTCAACTGATCGAGATCCATGCTTGGCCATCGCATCAGCAACCGCATTCCCTTCCCAAAAAATGTGAAACCATTTGTAGCCTGGACGAAGCATAAGAATGTCTTGAACGTTGCGAATCAAGACATACAGAGGATGATCAAAATTCACCTTATTCTGGATAAGACGGATGGCCTCCGTTGAGTCAGAATAGCAACAAATGGAGGTAACACCCATGTCATTCATTCGCTTCAAACCATTCCAAATACCGTGAAGTTCCGCTAATATGTTTGTGGATGTGCCAATTGAATCAGAGAACCCTTCCAACCAGTGACCATCTCCATCCCAAAGAACTCCACCAAAACCAGCACACCCTGAATTCCCAAGAGCACTGCCATCAACATGGAGGACCATGCCATTGTGATTCCGGGGATTCCAGTGAACGAGACATAACCCTATTACCCGTGGTGTACGCCCACAGACCCTATCAAAAATGTCATCTAGGTATCTTGCATGGCGAACGACCACGTCCACATTCGGTACTTCACCGCGAAAACATAAACTACTTCTCGCATTCCAAATACACCAGATCGTGGCCCAATGAGATCTCGACCACGTCCGACCAAACCGAGTTAGGAAGAGACCACCATCAGTAAATCGAGCGATCCAATTAGATGATGGAAACCCTCCCATTTTAGCCCACACCTCCAGTGCCCAAGGGCATTGAAACAGGAGATGCATTAATGTTTCATACGGCGCACCACAAGCCACACAAGCCAGCGACCTTGCCAGTCCACACATTTTTTAGAACAAGAGTCACATGGACCACTTTTTTATGGTGATATGATGTGGTGTGCTTAAAATTAGCAGAAGCGTCGCGGTGCATTGGGCATTACTTATTGCATGCCAACGGATGAAAGAAATCGACATGTCAATTTGGTTTGAATTCAGAATTTTCCATATCTGTAATACATGCGGTATATATTTCTGAAATCGAAATTATAGGGCTGAACCTAATTGGTGAGGACAAACTGCCAAAATGGTGCGCATTTTAAGTTATAATCAAGAGCCTACTATGTGACTAATACTTGTGTTAAAACAAAAGTAAAAAATGTTTTGTGACTAATACTGCTATAATTTATTATATCAAGGGGATTAATGAAAATTCTTTTTATGTGGTTAGGATTGCAAATACTAAGCGTGTGACACGACATTATGAATATAAAAAGAATAAAGTCAAATACATTATGCAATTGATTAAAATTCCCAAACATGGCATACTATGTAGTACATATCATTTAATTTGCTTAATAAGGCCAAACAAATATATGTGGCAATATAATAGTAAAGGGTTTTGTGGGGATGGGGACTTAGCCCAAATGGTTAAATCCATTGACTTTCGACGGAATGTTGGCGAGGTTCGATTTCCCACCATTCCCCTATTCATTCCTTTTATTCCCTCTTTGTAATTGTGTGGCATGGACTCCCACCACCCCTTTCACAGGCCTTCGATAGCTCATCCAAAAAAAAAAGGGTTTTGTGATTTTTTTTTGGGTGACCAGTGACGCTCGAGAAAAGTGTTTTGTGATTTTAAACCTGAGTAAATTTTAAAACGTGCAAGAAATATTAATTAATTAAAAAGGGTTGCAAGTGGTTTCAAATTGTTGATGGTATCCTAATTTCACACAATTTGATCATATTGGTCAAATTCAACACAAGTATGAATTATTATATCAATCATTAAATATATCACCTGTTTCTTTTCTCGATTTTCACTATACATTTTTTGGATGAGATTTTTTTCTTTCAATCGATTTTCACTATATATCAATCGATTTTCACTATACATGCGCTTTCTTTTTCTTTTTCTTAAAAAAAAAATCAATGTGGGGATTTAAATGGTTAATTTTTATTCACCAAAAAGAAAATAGTTACAAATTATAATATCAACTTCATTAATTTTAAAAATACAGTGGGATACTAAAGTACAGTATAAGTTATTGACTGTAATACAATATTTTATTTTGTCAGTTTGTGATGCTGATTGAGAAATGCTTATTTATAAGGTGTGTCGTAAAATTACAGATGTATTCTTATTAAATACCATAAATCATGTAATATTATATGAGAGTAATATTTTCAAATAAGATATAAAAAATAAGACCTAGCAAGAATGGGAGAAGCATTTCCCTACCTTCAGACAACATATTATTCCAGAATCCAAAATGGACACCTCATTCTAGGTTGAATCATATTTATTCCCATACAAACCTTGGACCAAAAAACGTAAGGGCAAAAATTACTATAAACAATGTCCATGTTGGGAGTGGTGGGATGCCAATATACCTTCTTAGGGCCTAAAATTTAAACCATCCTTTATTATCTTCAACACGAATTCAGACACGTTATATAACGCATTTTGACAAATCTGGAAACACACTGTTGTTTCCAAACACTAGTCTCGATTCAAATTAAATTGAGTCCAAGGATCATCTCCCTAAACCACGTGCTCAAATGATCATACAATACAAATAGCCAACTCCAAGTGAAGATTTAAATGACCTGAGAGCATCATAGATGATGATAGAACAGTCTCACCAGTACAAAACTAAAGCAGCACGAAAGAGAGGTCCACGAAAATTTCAATTAGTCATGGCATAAATTAAAGTCAGGCAGAGATTGGAACTCGGTTGCCTGATAGAGTGAACACAGGATCAGCATCCACAGTAATTATTTGTTCCTAAGCCCGAAAGAAACAGGCTATTAGCACGCAGATACAACAAGCAGTCGGTGCCCAAGGAATAGCGCCACCACCTGTCATTCCATCCCCCGCTTTCGCTTGTAGAATCTCCACTGCTTTAGCACAACTTCGACCCCTTCCTTAATGGTAGCTCTCCTATGCTCTTTTTCGTTCCACAACTCAGTGACGACGTATGACCCACTTGGATTGTATTCATTGATCTCAAACAAGGCTGTTGTCACCGCCTTGTAAACGTCAATCCCGAAATTCTCCTTCAGTTCTTTCAGTTTTTCATCATCCTCGTCTATCACTCTCTGTCACAAACAGAATTATGCAGCTTTATAAACTCCAATAAGACAGAAGAATGTTTTTAACATTTTTTTAAAGAGGTGCGTAGGCAACAGTCTTTCCCCTTGAAACTAAGAAAAGGTCACCCACGTTCTTACAGAAATACACTAGGGAAATTTTAACACAAGCACAGCTAAAATAGAAACCTATCATGATTCTAAAATTGAAGATACGAATATATAGAAATAAAATAAATCTTGATATTACTCATGAATATTATCAAATATTGTTGAATGCCTGATTCTAATATAACACTGCAACAATCTATAATTCAGAGTCCCTTGAACAAAATAGATTCCCCATCTTGTGTCAATGAAGCTACACAAAATAAGGCTGCAAAAGCTCGGATCAGCTCATTCACAGCTCATTCATCAAGTTAAATGAGCCAACCTTGAACATGTTTCCTGGCTCACAGCCTCGACAAATGAGCTATTCATGATCAACAGTTACTATTCATAAACAGAGTTAATTAATTAAATAATGTTTTTTTATAACTTTTTTTTTTAATTACTTGAAATAAAGATCATTTACTAATGGAGTGTGCGAATGACCTGGATAACAAAACAAGCAGAGCTCAAATTGGCTCAGTTCATTGCTTCTCTAACTAAAAGCCTCTAATATCATGTATGCATTCTCTTCTTACATTTGTTGTAGGTAAGCATGAGGAGATACATAACCATATGGTTTCATCCCCAATATGCCATTTTGAAAAAACACTCTTAAATTTAAATTAATACGAGTCATTGGATGAATAACATAAATAAATTATTGCCAATTTGCAAGGTTCATATACTGATATACACACACATATATTTCCATACTGACCTCCAACACACTTTGTATATTTGGTTTCAGGAACATCAGTAATTCATACATGGCAGGGTTTCCATTAAAAAAACAAAATGAAGCAGCTTTAGTTCACTTCAATGTATATGTGGAAAGAAAAAAAATGTGTTACCAGACTTTTAAATCATTTCAAATAAATTCATAATTAGACACAAGAAAATCAATGAAATTCAGCTTCAGAAAGCTATGCAAGGAAAATTGTTGTAGTAGCTTGGCAAAGTGATCATTTTTGTCAATTAGAATGAAAGATGAGAAGATTTGACAGTTTCAAGGAGCTGCAAATAATAATCTAACTTGCACATGCTTATATACCAACAAGAGATGGAAGGAATTTTTACATGAAATATATGATGATGCATAAAATATATATATATATATATATATGAAAAATCAGTACCTAGAGTAGTAAGAGATGTTAGGAGTGCAAAGTAAATTTAAATATGAGATGCTTGTTGAGTAATAGTGGATGAAATATTGCCTCCATTCAAATTTACATGTCATTTTAGAGGGGAAAAAACTCTCCACAAGAGATTTCATTTTACAATGTTTCGGTCAAAATTCTTTCATTTTTCAGTTTTACCTAATTTTTTAGAGTACAACTTAGATACTACCATATAAATGTGGTAACAAAAGTAATTCATTTAATATGGGTATTTTGATAATACCACCGAACAACATCTTAAATTCTTAATATAAATGAACATTTATAAAAATAACATGTGAATGCAACCTGCAGGCGTAACATATTAGTTGAATACAGTCAACAGATGTCATGACGCATGACTAAAAAAACTTGCAAACCAGAATAACGAAACACCGGAACAATGTCAGATCACCTAATCACATTGTTCCATGGAAAACCTACGTGGCTATGTCATTAAATCTGACATAAGAATCAGTTATTCATGTCACTCCGGATACATGAATACATGAATAACAACTTTTCTTTGTTCTCCAAATTTTGGTTGTATGGGTTGAGTCTAGTGACTAGTGATAAACCAAACTGAAAAAAGAAAACCAAATTAGAACTTAAACATACATTTCAACATCACATTGATAGCTGCATAAAAATTGTTCTATTCCTACCTGCTTTAGTTCCTGAACTTCACATGCTTATTTTTACACTTACATAATTTTATTATGTGGAGTGTGCACAAAGAAAGGAAAACAAAATAGTGTTGCTACAGAAAAGACTTTGGTTGTATGTGCTTTAATTCCATACCTGATGGAGACCATTAATGCTAGTCACTTTTAGAGGATGCCATTCAGGATCTCTAAGGTATTCTTCCCACAAGGAGCATAGCTCCGAGGCCCTTTCATCTGCTTCCGCCTCAGTATATTTCCTTTTCATTGCTTCACGAAATGGACGAGCATCAAGCTCCCCCATTCTCCTGATACCAATTGGACCATTTATTGGCATTTCTTTCAACTCCTAAAAAAGCAAATTAAGCCTCTTTATAAAAATTCTTGCGTGAATGCCCACAAGAAGGCATGAGCAATTGAGCAGAAAAATTAAAGGCATAATCTAATTAATTTCAAAATATACACTATAGTATAGCTTTTCTTTAATATTTGATTAAACTTTTGAAGATAGTGGTAGGCACACCCTAGGACTAGGAGGGAGTTCACTGAGCTACTCAGACATAGCCATGAAATGAGCATGAGTTCATATTATCAACTAGTGGAAAATTTAAAAGCAATAGGGTCAAGGAGAAAAAGTGAGTTTTGAAGTCATGAAATAAAAAACTAACATTAACCAATTCTGCCCGAGCTTCCTGTAGTTCATCATTCGTCTTGCGCTCCTGAATAATTAACGTTTGGTTCAACCTTTCCAAATCCTCATACTCCTCTTCCTTCTCCCTCAATCCCCGGAGGAGCATTTTTACTTTATTTAACACTTCGGAATCACCTTCATCTTCCAAATGTTTCATGACTTTCAATTGACCTCTCAATTGCTCAATTTCAAGCTGTTTTTGTTGTTTAGCATCCAGCTGTTGCTCCAGCCTAATTATTTTCTTGTGGAGCTCCTCTTTTTGTTTCTGTAAAGAAAAGGTCAGTATGGAAATTCTCAGAGAAATGCAAATTTTTCATGCTGAAGTCCCCATTATGGAAAATAATGTTACCTTCTGCTCTTCAGCAAGCTTCAGTACTTTTTCATCGGCCTTTCTTTGTTCCTCTGCAGCAGCTTGAAGGGAACAATTTTTCACTGCATTCTGATGGTCATATGGGCAATTACAAATGATTAACATTCCAAACAAAGAGTTAACATTATAAGATTTATGATTGAGGTAGAACATGAGGAGATGATTTGTCTTGAATTCAGAAAAATGCAAATAAAGTAGACATAACATAGGTTAAATTACAAAGACATGTGTTGAGCTTTCTTCCATCAAATTGACATGAGGTGCAGCACCTGTTCAAGGTCTTCTGCAAGTTTTTTCCTTTCAATTTCATTGTGTGTCTCGCGCTTACTCAGTTCTTGACCCCGGACCTCAAGTTCTCTTTTCTGATTTTCCAATTGGAATTTCTGCTTCTCATGGTCATTGAATATCTTCTGGAAATGATCTCGGGCACTTGCCTCTATCTTTTTTATCTCTGTTGGGTACAATAATTAATTTCTATAAGGTTCAAAAATCCTATTCAATTATATTTGCATGGAAAATATTAAAAATTTTACAAACCTTCATTGTAAGCTTGATGAAGATTATCTTTTTCCACGATCAGTTGACGTAAGGAGTTTTCGGTCTCTATGAATTTATTCTCCATTTCTAGCAAGTGCTTTTCCTTTGCCTCAATTGCATTTGTTAAATTACCCACAAGCTTGTTGGTCTTTCGAGCTTCCTCTTCCATCATATCTGATATCGTTCTAAGGTCTCCTATCTTACGAAGGTGTTCCCCAACAATGTTATTAGAATTAAAGTCATCTGCACGAGCCACCCATGCATAGAGATCTGATTTCTTTTCATTTTCCGCCATCCAATTCAACTTTCCATGCTGATTAGCCTCATAAAATTTCTCAAAGGACATGGCATTGTTAAAACCAGACCAATCCTTATGAAATTCAACAACAGCAGTTCCAGAATGGCCTTGGTAATTCCACAAAGGTCGCACTCTGGTTGGGTTAAATCCCCTTCTTGCTAATTGATCTCTCAATTTACTACCACTCTCCCCAACATATCGACCATCCTTCAAGTCAGTAGGAATGTTGACAACAATACCGATCCAGGGCCAAACAAACATCTGATCATGGTCCTGGTCCACAAGGGCATCTACTTCACCAGGGGGCTTGGATGGACCAACATCACCAGAAGTGGTATTATTTAAGTACTTTGCCAGAGCACGGTGATTTGCCTTGTCTTCTGAAGTTCTATACTTGGAAAAGCAGGTACCAATCGAACTTGCATGTTGTAAGAGGTCCTTGAACTGGAAACCCTGCTTTTTTCTCTTATTGCAGAAGGGGCAAATGTAAGTTCCGTCGGATAATTTGAACTGGAAACTCTTCAGTTCCTCTAATACCTTCTCCACATACTCCTCATCTTCAGAGTCACTGGCACCAGTGTCTTCCCCCGAATCATGCTCCATTGGACTTCCCATGAATCTCAATCTCACTGAAATTGAAACAAGTTAACCAGCAAACAATTGATTGCATGAAATACCACTGAAAACAAAAAAAACTAGAAAACCATCACAACCAAAGTAGAGGAAAACTGTTTACAATTACAGCAGCCAACTTATGACATTAAATCCAGAGAAAACTGTTTACAATAATTTGCTAAATATTATTTTCCGCGAATTTATAAACCTGCAAGGTGCAAAAATGAAAATGGAGAGGAACAAGACCACCACCACCACCCCAAAAACGAAAAAATAAAAGAAAATTTGTAATGCACTACGGCATTTCGAATCCCTACTTTCCCAATAGTTGTGGTAAGCTGGGGGTTCAGTTCCTCATTTCCTTCGAATTTACAAACTTCGTGGCGAACGAAACAGGATTAAACATGCATTTCTACCCGCACTTATAGAACTCAACACTATAGCTGAATTGGGCAAAGATCTACCCCGATACACAGCATTCACAAAAAGGAGCACTAAAAAACACCGAATAACCCCAATTATCGCGTTTGACTACAAAATTGAAACGAAAACTCAAGCAAATTTAGAGGTGAGGATAAACAGAAAGACACAACACCGACAACCAACATAATTCAGATACAGACACACACACACACATGCAATCTGAAAGCAGAAACATTAAAATAAATAAATAAAAATGACCAGATTTTACACACCAAATCAGAAGGGGAAAAAAAAAAGGGAATTAAAATTAAAATAAATTAAATGGTATGAATCTGTGGCAACAGTTTTGAGAAAACAAGAAAATTAGAGCAGATTCTTACATGGGGAGAGCGGAATCAGAAGGGGGAGAGATTGAGGAAAGGCAGGGAAGGGGAAAAATACGCTACGGGGGGATTCGCGAGGAGCAGTGGTGTGTGTGTGTAGGTACCTCCTACTGTTGCGTTCCCCGTCAGAGTAACGAGAGCAAAAAGTGTGATATAAATATATGATAGGTCAAATCCAACTCGGGGGCAGGGGAGGGCTGCTGTGAATGTTACTATGGTACTGTAAAAGTAAAATTTACTCGCCTGATTATGTATTTATGTTTTGGTAAAAGGGTTCAACTAGAAAATAGTACTAATATAATTATATACTACTCCCTCCCTTCCCAAATAGGAGTAGTGGTCTTTTTAGAGATGAAAAAAGTGTTCTACAATAGTTGTTATTTTGGGTATTTTTATGAAAGTTTTTCAATATTACTCTTTTATTCTCCAATGATGTTCATTCTCTCTCCACCCCAAGTACATTTCTTGGTAAGTGAGGGGTAGAAATGGAATATTGTGTGGTAATAATTATGTTTCTTGGATTGTGTAATATTTGCTAGAAAGACAATTAAAAAAGAACGGAGGGAGTATAAACTTCTATTTTACCATTCTTTAAAAGTTAATTTAAAAAATATCTTATTTTTGCCTACCCACGGGCAACCCATTATACATCTAGTTAATTAGTTTAGAAATTTAACAATTTTCTTTACGGCGGACTTTGGCCAAGCGTTAGACGAATTCAGATGAGTTCCCGCGGTTACGCTTGACAGCAAATATGGCGGAACCCAGTTCCCGCGGTTATACTTGGCGGCAAATATGGCGGGACGACAAATATGGCGGGACCTAATTCCCGCGGTTACACTTGGCGGCAATATATGGTAGGACCTGATTCCTGCGGTTCTAAAGTTTGCTTGTTTAATTTTAATTCTTGCTCTTTTTCCTTTTTACTTGTTTTGCCATCTCTTCTCTTTCCTTTAGCCAACGATGTTAAGGGAGTTAGCAGATCAGCCGATCACTCGAGGCGCTCTCCAATCATTTATATATAATTTCCATTTTACAAGGAAAAATAATTTATATAGGATACAGTTTTACAATTTTCAAAATAGACATATTTATTATTTGCATGATTTATTTCAACAATAATTATGACATAATATAAAAAGCAAGTCTTCAATGGCCAATAATAATAATAATAATACCCGTATGTATTATTGTCTAATTTAAAAATCACGAGTTCCTTGCGGGTTTTTCACCTTCTATGGAAAAAACATTAAAAAAAAAGTTAAATAAGAATGTTGAATTTTAATAAATTGTGTCAATCAATAGTCGATTTGGGAGATAAGATATACTCCTACTACATTTGAATTAAAAATTGTATGATAGTTAATACTACTTGCTATAAAATTTAAATGTAAAATAATTTAGTATATGATTTATCCATACATATTACCAAATCGAGAGAATTAACATTTAAAATTTTACCATGACCACTGATCCTTTCTTATCTCTTTGTTTTGCAGCCCGGATTGTCATTTTTTTTTACTACCTCCGTCTCAGTATATTTGTTATGGGTAGTTTTTCGGCACTATTCACTGTTTAACTTTGATTTAAATTTTTATCATAGCTATGTAAGAAAAAACATAGTCAATTGAGATATTGTTAGATTCGTCTAATCTTGTAGTTTTAGACAATTAACTTTTTATAATTTTTCGTTATACACAATTTAAGTTATTAACCGTTAAAAATGTATTTCGGCATACATGCTGGGTGGGTCCGTAACAGCATGTGAAAGGGGGAATGTGGTGTTGGGAGCTCATGTCACACAAATTATAAAGACTTGACCACTAGGGTAAGTATCCAGATTGCAGATTCAGATTAGTTAGGTCCAAATAAACAGTTTTAATTGAAGTTCATTTTAGATTTAGAATTTTAATGAGCTTTAATCATCGCCACATTTCCTAATTCTTAATTTCAGAGTTGTTCTGTATACAGTACACTGTACACGTGACGTGACATTTCTACATCATATTTCAAAGTTACTATCTGCGAATCATTTTGCAACAATTGCACTTCACTACTGCTTCTGTATGATTCATGAATTATACTAATAGTACTGGAGTATTTCTTTATTCTGTAAAATTGTCATGAAATTGAGGTGAAGATCAAGTTTCTCCTAGTGTATGTAATAATAATGTGTAAGTGTGTATATAATTACATAAAAAAAAAAAAAAAAATTGCAGAAAGGAAAGAGCAAAATGAATTCAGTATATGTGAGCAGGTGCAGCAGTGCGGCAATCCTCTTACGCTCTGTGATCAAAGAGGAATCATGTAACGGAATTCGGAAGCATATGGCTGAATTTCCACGAGCCTCTGCGAATGCGATGATGGACAAGATTGCTGAGCTTCTCCGCTCAGGCATTCCATCATCGATCTCTTCAACGAGCTCCTGTACGGCAATTGGCTGTAGATCCATTCCACAAGCGATTCCATGTCGTCCGCGAAGTCTTTCATGTGCCATTCCACCAGCTTCGGCACCAGAATTCTCTTTCTGCTCGTGATTCCCACCGACGCTTCCAGGTACTCTGCTTTCGCTTTCTCCAATTCGTTCATCACTTCGTCCACCGTGTAAAACCTCAACTGCACTAAATCGCCACTGTTGGAATTCGGAAAGGAGTCTGTGTTAGCGGGGAAAATAAAAAAAAATTATGTGGAGAAGCATACCGCCGGCGATGACCAGCTGCCTCGGCAGAGGGCAAACACGACGTTGGGCTCTGGATAGTCGAGACCGCAGGCTTGCCTTAGGCGCATCTCCTTTTCATCGGTTAATTCCTGCAGTGCAGTTTCATTTATACGGTACGATTGGGGATAAAGGAAAATCTTCGTCTTGTGTTACGCTACAACTATACTTGATATATGCAATCTCTTATTTATGTAGAAGTCGAATTCAACCTAATTTTGCTATGGTTGTTTTTAGTTTTCACCCACATGTTTAGCGTCTGCCGGATGCCGGAGGATGAAGTGTTCTATAGTTGAAGCCTTGAGTACATAGCCACCAACATTGATTGCAGCCTGGATAGAGGATCAACACAATGTATCATGTATGTACGTATCACATTTTGCTCTCTGTGTAAACTGTTTTCAGTTTGAGAAATGTTGAAACTGCGACTACTTTCATGGTAATTCATATGTTAGATATTGTTACCTTATGCACGAGTGCCTGTAGTTTCTCAGGCGTGGAAGGTAATCCATGTTGCAGAAATGCCTGGAATTAGGGTAATTAAATTGTTTAAGATAATGATATCGGCACAAGAAAATATAGATATCATATGAGGGAAGAAACAGCTTAAAATGCATTGCAGTACATTCATTATGGTGGCATTATAAACATTGATCCAGAAAGCCAACTTCTGCTTATGTGTGAAGTAATTCAAATCTACTTTGCTCAGTTTCTGCATCAAACCCCTGTCAAGAAAACAACACTATAAAAATAAAAATGCATTGTGTCTTAGTTGTTGAAATTTGCAGGAACGAACTTACCTCAATCTCTGCATTGCAGGAAAGCATTCGGAGAGGCGTCTTGCATCCAATGTGGTTCTTGTGATCTGAATATAATTCTTGTAAGGCCCAACGTCTCTGATGGTCACTTCAGGTTCGGGCAATATCTCATACGGGTCAATGTGAGAAGCATTGTGATTGACTGGAAATACCGGCGTCTTGCAGCTGAATGCAGCTTTGGATACCAAGCCAGAGTTCATACAGGTCAGCGTATGCTTTGTAAGGTTACTCGTTCCTTTGCTCTTAGACGGCGTTTGGTTCAGCTTAAGAAATATGCTTACCAAGCACTTGATAAGCTCTACTGAGAGCTTATTGGGGCTTATAAATTCTGTCCCCATATCTGGTTGAATGCAAATCAATCCACTCTTTGGGCATCTTGAATCCTCAGGTTCCTCTTCTTCTTACGAATAAGGGAGAAAAGAGAGAAGATAAGCCATCTACTTTAGATAAGTTCAATACAAAAGATTAGACATTAGGCATTACCAGAAAATTCTCCTTGGAAAGTGAGATTCTGAAGCTCCATGGAAGAACCTATAGAGGCTCTTCTATCCCTTGCAATGCTATGTCTCCGATGCTCATAGTTCTGTGATGTTGAAAGTGTTTCACACTGATCATCGAGCATCTGGCCTGGTCGTCTAGATGCCAACTTCTTTAGTTGTCTCTGTGGCGGCCGTTGTGGTGGCAGCCCTCTTGACTGCACCACTTCCCATTCTCTGGTTTTCTTCTTCTCTTCATATAAGCACAACTTGAGGTCATTAACCTTAGCCTCCAACCACCCGATCTCTTCTTCCACCACCGATAGTTCAGCTAGAAGCACCTGCACCTGCAATAAATCATAATCCAAAATCCCCTCAAGTCACTTGGATCAAGCCAATTTATCAACTTCATTCTTGTTGGTGGACTAAAAAGAACCTTGAAGGGTAGTAATTGGGAGAGACAAGAACAAGACTCGCAGCACCCAACGGGGCCGCCTTTGATTGCACATTGAAGAACCCTGTTGAGTTCAAGCTCCCCTTCCAACTCTTGCTGCAGTCTTTCAACCTGCAGCACTCATTGCCAAGGATCGATTACAATAGTATTACCATAAGAGTTTGTATAAATATATATACAGTACAAGAAAAGTAAGAAGGAAAAGAAAATTTGGAACCTGTTCTTGGAGTTGGATTTTGGTCTGGGTTTCTTCACTGGGCTGCTGCATCAATAAGTCTTCGAATTTCATAGTTGAAGGTCACACACACACAAGAAATTGGGAGGATTCACTTAAAGCAGCTGTAGGGGGGTGTTTTGTGTGAGGTGTATAAATGAAATGAATAGTTGATGATATACTATCTTGGAGAGGATAGAAGGGAACGTGAATTGAGTCATCTCGATCAACAACACTACTGCCAAACTGGGGAAAAATGAGAGGCAACGGACGTGAACCCCATGATTGGTTTTAACACCATTCAACTGTTCTTTACGGAATATAAATCAACCCACCTCAACCGTCTACCTATATCCTCCCTTATTTTTATTTTTTTTTTGAAAAAATCAAATTAAGAGTATCTGTGATAATGTCAACTGCTCGAATTTTGTCACGGATTTATTGCATATATGCACAGATGAGAGTTTTAGTGTAGGGTTACATTATAAAGGTCCAGTAGATGTAATGAACCAGTAATTGGTCAACGCAATTTATTCTCTGAGTCACTTGTCACCTCCGACTGGGCGGCAGGGTTTTAATATCCTTCCAAACTTCACCTAAAGATTAATTAGTTTCGAGAACTTGAAGCAAACGTTTTAGACAGGCTTATTTCACCGCCTCTCTTCCATGATGCATAGGTGTGGGTTATCGCGTGTGGGCTTCTCACTTGTGACCGCCACTGAAATCGATTTGTTCTCTTTTTTTAAAAAAATAAATAAACAAATAATAATAATAATTTAAAAAGAAGAAAATTAATTTGCTACTCTCGGATTATACATATAATACCGATCCTCAGTTGGGGGAAAAAGAAACTTTCCTTCCAAACAGAAAATGGAAACTATGGAGGAGAATAAATTGTGAACTTCAATACTATAAAAAAAAAATACAAATAAACTCAAGTAATTCATCAGATCTGAGTCGATCCATCTGTATGTTACAGGAAAGTTCCATTGTACGACGCTTAAAATATTACTCCCTCTGTCCCATTTAAGATGTCTTGTTTGATTTCTACACACAATCCAATGCACTTTTTTAACCGTTAATATCTCAAACTATGTACAACGAAAAATTATGTAAAATATATATTATAAAACTACATGATTATACGAATCTAACAAGACCAAACTCGGCTATTTATTCCAAATATATATTTGCAATAAAATTAAGTCAAAGTTAAACAATGAACAGTGCCAAAAAATCAAACAGGACATCTTACACGGGACGGAGGGAGTATAAAATACCAGTTTTTGTGTTGCATAACTACAAGTTGTAAACAAATTTATATTGAAAATATTAGCATTTCTTACACAAATGAAGAGATACTTTCCGTACTAAAAATAGAAAAAACAGGAGACCAAAAAAAAAATGATAGCTGCGCCAAAAGAAGTACTACCAAGTATAAATCTGATTAACGGGAATTGTGCAGAACTACAGATGAAGGAACGAATCAAGACACATTTTTATCATTGTCGCGACCTTAGTTTAGTAGTTTACTCTTGAATGTAAAATTTTGTAGCAGGACATTGATTACATAAAAATCAACTGCGAGCCACTCTGGAGAAACTACAGAGAAGTGCCAAAACAACAATGCAGCATGAGAACTCACTAGTCTTTAGAACTCCCCTTTTGTTTCCATTTATTCTCTCCCAAGAGGTTTTAAATGAATATATATGGTGTGCAAAAATAAGGCCAGAGAGCATGAAATTCTCAACACCTACGCAAATAAGAACCCTCATATTATCTTCACTCTGCAAACCGATGCTACCTTGGCTGAAGCTGATTTGTTCCTACACTCGGAGACTGCTGAGGTTCACTGCGTGGGCAAGCCTGGCAGGCCAGAGGAGAGGGATTATTTGCAATGCTAATGCGAAATGTTTGTTCCTTCTTATCATTCTCTGGGACGTGAAGCAAAGCTTCCATAATGAGAATGTCCCAGTCGGAATATGGCCATAGAAATGAAAACCAATTGTCATCTGTAATGAAGAAGTGAAAAACAAAAAATGTGATCCATGCAAACCAACAGAGTACAAAATATTAACATAGCCCACAAGCATTGATTTTAGGTACTTTTTTCCCTCTTTCAGAGGGACAATCCATGAGATATTGCAATGTTCAATACTTCACATGTATAATAGAATTGTGAAATGAGATTAGTTAAGATGAAGTACAACTAACCTCCATTGCGCATAGCTTTCAGCTGGAACATTCCAGTGCCACGTGGGCCAGAAACAGGGAATGAGCAGGATACAGATTGGCGCTTGTGAGCAACTGCAAGTGATGCGTTATACCAAGGACCCCTCACGATAGGTTCACCAATTGCTTCAATTACTCTTTGGTCATTGCTGGCTTTCTCCATGGCCTTGCTGCAGCAGTTCAAAATTAATTATAAGAGATGGGATGTACACTGTAAAGTCATTGTCCATACATGGTGGTGAAGAAACTGCGAGAGTCAAGTTCATTAACCACCACACTAGCCCCACAAGCAGGAAGCTTACAAACCGCAGCACATTTCTTGGGTAGTTAAGCATGTGTTGGGATGAGAATACCAACAAAGTAAAACAATTACATGAGAATAGCATGCTCAATCACAAAGAAAAATAGAATGTCCTTAAAAAGGGAGACAAGCAAATCCTGTCTGAGATGCAAGCACTACTTCATATGGAGAGGATCTTTAACACTTTTAGTGGCGATGGTTCGTGGATAGAATAGAAGTATGCCCAGGCTATGGTGATGTGCTAGAAAGGATGCAACAGACATACTGCAAAAAACTATGTACTGGAATTTGTTAAATCATTTCACTCGAGTTTGTATGTAATAAGACGCAACCCTAATGCCTTCATTCACTCTAAAGTCTAAACAACATTTTCTAGTGTGGTTTTAAATAGCAAAACGAGTAATGCACCATGCTCCTACCATAACACTGAATGACTGAACTTCACAGAAGCGCATGCACCATGTATTTTTTGTACTTCTTTTATCAATACAAACACACACACAAGTTTAAGAACTATCCCAGTTCAGACAGAAACCATTTTCGAGTAAGTTGGACAACAAAGAGAAGGGGACTGAACTAAAGTTAAGAACTCATCCTTCAAGAGTTGAAATCCATGAGGCGCTCTCATTCTTGGAATAACGTACTATATTCAAATTCCATTTTCATCAAACGCAAATATGCAAGCATGGAATCTATATGATAATCATCACAAAACCATGAGATATACGATGAGTTAGGTTACTTTTAACCTCATTTTCCTTTTCGTTTCATATGCACTGTAACTCGTAATGTAATTGGCCTTAACCAATGAAAAACGCAGAAAGGAAGACTCCAGTGTGCATAGGCTCTGCCACCAAAGCACATAAAATCCCGCATTTCTTAGTTTTTGATTTTTAATTTCTTATTCTTGACAAAAAATTATAATTGTGGCAATAGAAGCCATGGAGGAATCCCCCCCCCCCCCCCCCCCCACCACCACCACCAAAACAATAACCCCAAAAAATAGAAAATGCTGCACAACAGCCATTGAAAAGCAATATATTACCAACCACTAACTGGGTAAACTTGTAGTAGTCTTAATATGGGCAATACTCTAAGATGTTTCTCAGCATGCTCGCAAGTGAGATAAAGAGATAGGTTCTCCCTTCAACACTCTCAGTCAACTATTGGAATGTAAATCTACGCAACCAGTGGAAAGCCCAAAAATATAGTCCCAAAAGCCTTAGGGCTCCGGGGTTTTTGTTAGGTTCAACTATCAAAAGTAGGCACCAATTAGTTCCTAAGTGGGTGTGGCCGTGTGGCCAATTAGCCCGACCTTCAAACATCATCAATTCTCAAGAAAATTCTATTAACTCAAGATAACTGAAGTACAATTCAGATAACCTACTTGCTCTCCCCCATAGATTACTGCAGTACCAGAGCATAAACCTCCAAAATTAGGCAATTAGGCAAAAACCCAAACAATCAAATACATGCAGATTTTCACCAGCATCAATCGCAATTTGAAGCTACCGATTAAACCGTCAACGGAAATTAAATTAAACAGAACAAAATTATCTGGAAGAAAACTCAAAGTTCAGCAGAGGAACTAGTTAGCTTCAGGGAGATCAAAAGAAGAAACAGGAAACAGAAAACAGCTCCTTAGTCCTAGGGCAGATTTGAATGAATAATAAAATTAGAGAACTAAAGCGAGCAAACCTGCTGCATCCGTGGTAAATCAGGAGATCATTAATCGCACTGAGAGCGACGCCTCCGGTCAGGCAAATAAGTGCGCCTGAAACGAGCTTACGGCCAACCGATTCCGCCTTCCGCCCTTCCGGTGGTGGTGGTGGCGGGGGCGGCGTCAGCGTCGGCGCTGATCTGCTCCTCAGGAGCGAGAGGACCCTTCGGCCCACCATCCCTAAATTGATTGGGCTTTTTTTAAGTGCAAATGAAATGCTGGTAAGCCTTCAATTCACAACTCCGTATTGGTTAAATTAATAAAAATACTATAACCGACTTAACGGAAAATACTAGTCAAATACCGCATGCCTCACTACTAGTAGTCTAGTACTACACAGTATCTTGTTGAATTCGCTCCTTATTATGGTTCTCAAACACTTCTTGTTGAATTTAGTCATTTGGATTTTATTTTACTTTTGTAATTGCTTTCTTATTTTCTATCCGTGGGACATCACATCATGGGTATGTTTGGAAAATAATTAGAGTTTAGCGTCTGGAGATTGGATTTTGAAATTAATGGTTTAAAATAGTTTTAAATTTTTTTTGGGTAACACAGCCTGAGAAGGCGAGCAAAGAGAAAATAAAAAGGAAAACAATCAACGAACAAACTATCAACTAAAACCGAGCAAACATTCGACCATGCGCATCATCACGAACAAACTCCTTGATGTCGTCCGGGGGGAAGGCCGAAGTCGTGTAGAACTCCTCATTGTTTATTGCCTTACGAGCTAATGCATCCGCCACCTTATTTCCTTCCCTAAAAACATGGCGAACCTCGCATCCTCCGTGCTTTTGAATTTCTTGTTTAACATCTTCAAGAAGCGGCCATAACACATGCATGCGTTGCAACCCATTGAGAACTAGGTTGACAGCTTCTTTTGAGTCAATATAGCACAGAGCAACCTTCACATTAATATTCCTAGCCATTTGCAATCCCTTCAATAATCCAGTGATCTCCACTTCAAGAATATCCCGGCCATACACCCTCCCACCACACGCCAATCTCCAAGCACCAGTACTCGTACGAAGAACAGCCCCATAAGCTGCTGCACCAGTCCGAAGCACACAACCATCCGAATGTAAAATCCACCCAGCATCCGAATCACATTTCCAGGCTACCAATCTCATCGGCCTGGCAGCTGGTCGCGGACGCTGCTCCATCATAGCGCGAGCCAGGTTTTGCGCGCGACATACCAACCGATCAGCCCTCTCAACCTCCCCTCCAAATACACGACAGTTACGACCAAGCCAAATCACCCAACACATCGCAACAAAGAATTCCCCCCGCACACGCCAAGTATACTCCATCCAGTGCCTCACATCCTGATTATCCAGAGTATCTAAGAAGGGCAGTGAAGGGATGCCAGCCAGCCGCCAAATGTGAGCTGCCCAAGTGCATTGAAATAAACAATGCTTCCAGTCTTCAACATGAATTCCACATATTGAACATAATGGAGAAGCGGCCAAGCCCCTCCTATAACGCAGATCATTACATGGCAATGCAACATGACTAATCAACCATAAGAAAACTCCAATCTTCTCCGGAATCCAAGGTTTCCATAGCCAACTCCAACCTGCTTCCGAAGTAGAATCCTTTGTCAGCCATTTAAATCCCGAATCGACAGAATATATCCCATTACTATTACCCGACCAATGCAAAACATCCGTTGCATTATCTGTAATATATGGCACAGGCGAATTCATAATATCAACTTTCAATTCCTGAGGTAACCAAGAGTAGACATCGGAAAGGTGCCATCTACCATTCACCACCACATCTTTAATTTGGAGGTCCACATCATTATAGTGAACAAAGGGGACTTTACTAGCAAGCCTTTCACCTTTCCACCATGGGACATACCACAACGAGCTCTGACCATTACCAATTCGAACGCCATAGCCAGTACGGAAAACCTCGGCCACCTTCACAAGCATTTTCCACACTTTAGTAGCGCGATAATGAGCCATAGGGAAAGAACCATCAAATGCATATTTGCTGCGGAGTGATTTAACCCACAACTTCTCCGGGCTAAACATATAATCCCATACCCTTTTCCCTAACATCGCCAAGTTCATCACCCTTGCTGATCGAATACCAAGTCCGCCATCCTTTCTAGCCAAGGTAACAGTATTCCAATTCACAAGATGTAGGCCACGAGTATCACCTCCTTTCCAAATCCAACATCTAACAAGCTTGTCAATTGCCTTACAAACCCCCATGGGCAGAAGATGTACTTGCATAGTATATATACAGGTATGGAAGCAAGTACCGAGCGTGCCAATGTTATTCTGCCTGCCTTATTAAGAAGTAGACCCGTCCACTTCCCCATTCGATCTCCCAACTTCCTCAACAGCGGATCAAATGGGAAGCTTTCATGCGGCCATGTATGATTGGAAACCCTAAATATTTGCCAATCTCTTGCCCCACATTGATACCAAGGTGAGTCGCCACCCATCCCACTTCTTCAGTAGTCGCTCCCGGAGAGCAGTATGACGTGGATTTGGAGGGATTCATATACAATCCCGACCAATCACCAAAGCGCTGTAAAACCATAGCCATATGGATGATACTACTTTCATTCAGCTGGGAAGCGAGGATAAGATCATCTGCAAAAATAAGGTGTGATATGCCAGCATCACCAGGGCTCAACTTAAGAGGACTCCAGGTTCCAACCTCAACCTCCTTCTGGATAGCTTTTGTAAGTTTTTCCATGGCTACAACAAACATGTAGGGAGACAACGGATCTCCTTGCCTTAAGCCTCGTCTCGCCTTTATATTACCAATAGGAGATCCATTCTAAAGAATGGAGAAGCTCGCTGATTTAACACACTCCATAATAAGGTCGCTAGTCCCCTTCGGCAGATTTAGTTCATTCAAACAATCCCGCAGGAACGTCCAACGGACTGAGTCAAAGGCCTTTGCAATATCCACCTTTAAAATAACCGCCCGAGCAAAATTCCGCCCACTTTCAAGCGAAGCTATCATCTCTTGTAATAATAATCCATTGTCCGCTGTGCCCCGACTAGGCAGAAAAGCGGACTGAAAAGGACTGATCACCTCACATAGAATCGGCCTCAATCATGACACTAACAATTTAGTAATAATCTTGAATGTCACATTACATAACATCAACGGTCTAAATTGTTGAATCGAGGCCGACACCGACACCTTAGGTAGAAGGCACATGAAACCATGGGCGATCCCATCCGGCAGCTTCCCGGATTCCATTACCAACGTGACCATCTTCACCACATGCACAGACAAGTGCTCCCAATATCGCTGGTAAAACGCAGCCGGGAACCCATCCGGTCCCGGCGCGGCATAAGGCCGCATGGACTTGATCACTCTCTCAACCTCATCATGCGTGACCTGTCTAAGGAGCTGCTGTTGATGACTTTCCAAAATAGGTGATAGAACAGGGAGCTCATCAGCATTAGCCACCACACCACCATCATCATATTGCCGAGTATAATAATCAATAACATGATGTTGTAAGTTGGCCTGATTATCTTCCCAATTTTCCTCTACCATCAATCCATAAATACGACTACGCTTTCGATGAACCTTAGCTCAAGCATGGAAATACTTGGTGTTCCTATCACCAACACGTACCCACGTATCACGAGATTTCTGAAACCACAAGAGTTCTTCCTGTGCAAGAACCTCCTCTAATTCTTTTTTGACCTCAGCCTCCATACGTTGCAGCCAGGCAGAATCTGTACGAGCCATGCAACGCTCAAGCCCAATAAGCCGGTTTTTCAATTTTCGCTTACGGTCCCTGATGCTACCAAAAATCTCCTTGTTAAACGCGAGAGATTTTTCTTGAATTTCCTGAAGAATGCCAGGCAAGTGCACTCCACCAGTTTCCACCCCTTTCAAAACCACATCCTTATATAAATCATGAGTAGCCAATGCGGCTTCCCATCGAAATGGTTTTTGCCTGGGATGATTATTCCCCTCGCCACATACCAGCTTCAACGGGCAGTGATCGGATCCCATTCGAGGGAGATGATGTATTCTCCCTTCTTCGAATAAATTCATCCATTCAAAATTCCCAAGGCCTCTATCCAACCGCTTGCTAATGCGTCGCCCTCCGCCTGCCATCCTAGACCACGTAAATTCATTGCCACAAGTGGGCACCTCCAATAAATTACAAACATTAAGAGTCTCCCTGAATTCAGCAGCACGCTCAGGGAGAAATACCCCATCTCTGACTTCGTCGGCTTTTGTGATTTCATTCCAATCACATATAATAATCCACGGACCCTCAATCAAATCAGAGAGATGTCTCAGCTCCTCCCAATTATGGCGTCGCCTCTGATAATTAGGAGCTGCATAAATAGCGGAAAAACACCAAGAAGTGTTTCCCTTAGTAAGCTTCAAAGTCACTATCCGATCTCTATTGTCAAGCACGACCATTTGACAATCAACATTCCTGGATTGAAGCAACCATATACCACCTCCCTGACCTATCGTTTCTTGGATAATCACAGCGACATAACCAAGCCGATCAAAGAAACCTCTAACCCGTTGGTACTGTCCCCTCGGTTCCAAGATACACAAAAAATCCGGATGATTATTCCGGATTAAATCACCAACCCAACGCTGAGCCGTTCGACTCATCAAACCACAAACATTCCACACAATAATAGAGTAATTTGCAAAATCCATAAAAGAATTAAGAATAATGCAACACACACCTTTATCCTGACTATTGCTCGCTAGCAACATCCACCTCATCAGCATCCGCCCACATCTCAGAATCCTTAGATTCATCATCATCAAGCAAGGGACCAAAACGTCCCACATGTAATGCCTTCTGTCCTTGGTCAATACCAAGACCATCATGCACACTTATATCATCATCAGAGGATACTGCATCCGTCGATTTAGACAGCCTTTGCCTTTTCAAGTTGTTAACTATACGACGACCATTAGCTAGCGCAACCTGAGGTTCAGCAGTAGCAAATGGCACCAACGCCAGATTCGTCCCATGAGAAGTATCTCCCACATTATTCTTAGGTGAACCCTTAAATGTGTCCAGAGGAGTTTCCGGCACAACATTATCTGCATCCTCTTCCACCGCTTTGCCATTCGTTAGATCCCGTCCATGGGTATCCGTTCGATGGGATACAGAAACACCCTCCTTAACGTCCCCAGCCGATTCCATACCGCCCTTAAATTGACGTGGAGGGCGTGGCCGACGACGCACAACCATCCAGTCACCGAATGCAGGCTCCTCAGACTGCTCCGGATCAGTGCATTCCCGTCCTATGTTATTCCCTTCCCCACCATCCTGTTCAGCGCTTTGGCCCTCCCCTTCCGTTGCATTATTATCCTTAGGATCAGGGACAGCGGCATTCTGTTCCTTATTGTCTTCGACATCCTTCGCAAGGCAATCTCTCTCAAAGTGACCATAATGGCCACAATGTGAACATATCAAATGAAGTCCCTCATACGCAACAGGAATCCAACGACCATTAACTCGCAACTTGCCCGTTACGGGATTTTCAAGATCAAGCGCCACGCAAACACGTGCAAATCGGCCTTTGGATGAGGTCGAAGTACTCTTGTCCACTTTCATGACTTCACCTATACCCGACGCAACAGCCCACAAAATATCCTCTCTATAACGATGCATGGGAAGGCCATTCAAACGTGCCCAAACAAGCGTTTTGTTTACTTGAGTCGTACTCGGATCAAACTCACGAGTCCATGGCATAATCGCCAAATAATGAGCAAAAAGGAGCCAAGGCCCCCCGTTGATCACCTTTTCCCTATCCGCAGATTCCGAGAACTTAACAATATAGCAACCAAAACCAACATCAATAACATCCATAGTGCCGGTAGGTTTCCACATACGCTGAAGCCGCTCCTTGAGCGCCAAGTAACCGGCCGTCGTCCCAAGTAGCTTAATAACCAATGCAGCTTCCCAAGGTTTAGCAGCCTCAATATCCAAGTCCTCATCAATCACGAAATCTGGCAACGCAGGATTGCCGTTTACAAACCTTTTCCGAATTAACTTTTCTGCAATCAAATCACGACGAGGAGGCAGCGCTTCTTCCGTGCAATCAGTCTCCATTCTATCCCGATTCAGAATCTCGGCAAAAGACGCTGGCTTTCCTCCAGGATCAACCGGAGACGACGAACGTTGAAAAGTTGGCGGAGGCGGAGTCGAGAAAACCCTAGACATGCCCAGCATTCCGAGAACCTTAAATAGTTTTAAATTTGAATAATAGTGTTTGGTAATGCAATTTTAAATTAGAGTTTAGATACTGGAGTTTGGAAAGCTAAAAGCTTGGGGAGATGAGCGTTCAGAGTTTAGAGATTAAAATTTTGATGGTTACTGTAATTAGTGTTTACTATATATAGGATTTAGCCTATTTTTAGTATGTATTTTAAAAGCTAAACGCAAATCGCTAGCGTTTGTTCCCAAACGCAGCCTTTATGTTCTAAGTATTCAATAGCATATCAAGAACAAAATTCTGTGAGATTAAGGTAAATTTAATAATAATACAGGATATCGCCACGCCAAAAATTAAAGGAAAAAATACCCTGTATATGTATTACAGTATAGCATTGTTGGTGAATTAAAAATTTAAGATTCACCATATCCATTCCAAATAAATAAATAAATCACGCTTCAAGCCCCTTTTATTTCGTTTTATTTTATACTAGATTATTTAAATTTGATATTTTAAGTGTTGAGTTGCTGGACGTGTATGTTGAATAAATCTGCCTGTGTGTTGAATTAATTTGGGATGACGTAACTCATATCAAAATTGCTAAATTAATAGTAGTAATGATTATCACCAGATGAGGGCAAAAGAACTCTCACTAAAATGGCTTACCAAGTGAATAAAATTGACCTTAAGAAACCCCCTTTCATTTTGCAGCAAATCAGGATCATACTGCAAGAAGAAGCCATACCTGTTGCCTGTTGGCATCATTGTAATAGATATACTACTACTAGTTAATATAACCTCATCTGTAATTGTATTTGTACCCATATACAACTACTACTAGTAGTACTAAAATACCCAAAGGAAAACCATATAGTAGTAAGTACTATACTAAATACATAGTTAAAATTTTAAAAAAAAAAAAAAAAACAATCTCAATACTTGCATTTCGATCCCGATGCAAATACACAACATTCTCAGCATTTTTTCCATGAAGAAACCATACCAAAATGCAATGAACAACCTGTACAATACTCTTCAATGTCGGGGATATACCGGGGTCACTAGGTTAGTGAGGAGACTGAGAATTCGGTCAAATCAAGCCGGGATCATGGGAGTCCCCGATGGTCTCGGATAAGACACGGTCCTGCCTGGTGGCACGCGCTGGTTCTGTCTCCGGGCTGCTTCTATTTTGACACCGCCGGTCTCCTGCAGCTGTTCCAATGCTCTCACCACTTCGGTCATTGTTGGCCGTTGTTTTGGTTCCAAGGCAAGGCATTTGACCGCGAGAGTCGTTGCACGGAGCGCCCCATTTGGGGTGTACTGGCCTTCTATGCGGGAGTCCATCACTCGGAGCACTTTCCGTTTGTTGGCCAGGTAAGGCCTCGCCCACTCGATCAAGTTCTGCTCCCCTTGTGGACGGTTCCTGTCCAGCACACGTCGTCCTGTCAGCATTTCCAGGAGGACAACGCCAAAACTGTACACGTCGCTCCTTGCAGTTAGATGACCTTCAAAGCAGAGTTAAAGTATTGAGGATCAGCAGAAAGGAAGCAGAAAATTAGATAAAACATTGTGAGATTTATAATGTACAATACCTGTGGCCATATACTCGGGAGCTGCATAGCCGTAGGTGCCCATTATTCTAGTAGACACATGGCTTTTGCCATCCATCGGGCCATCCCTGGCCAACCCGAAATCAGAAAGTTTCGCGTTGTAATTCTGTTTGTCCACAAGCAAGATGTGTCAAATATCAGTGTACATTTGGGTAACTCTTAAAATGGAGCCACAGGAATGGAGTGTAGCATATACCGAATCAAGTAATATATTGGAGGTTTTGAAATCGCGGTATATGACTTTGGCTTCTGGACTGTGAAGGTATGCTAGTCCTTTGGCCGCACCAAGAGCAACCTTCATCCGTAAGTTCCAAGATAAAGGCTGGACATAGGATGCTCCTGTTCAGAGATAATTAAAAGTTTTGATTCAATAACAACGTGATGCAATGGAAAGCAGCTCTGAATCGCAATCAAGAGTCGAAAACTCACTCCGGAACAGATGATTCTCCAAGCTGCCACGAGGCATGAACTCATAAACAAGAAGCCTGTGTTCATCTTCAAAGCAATAGCCAACCAATTTGACTAGATTGGGATGGTAAAGCTGCCCCAGATAATTGATTTCAGCCTGGAATACGAGACAACACAGGATGAATAAATGGGCAATCAAGTTAGGCATTAAAAACCACAAACATAAAGGCAAATCAAGCGTGCTTACCAACCATTCCTTGTGGCCCTGGAAACTTTCTTGATTCAATCTCTTGACGGCAATAACCAATCCGGTCCCGGGCTTTGCAGCTTTGAAGGTAGTCTCGTCAATCCAGCCCTTGAACACACAGCCGAACCCACCCTCCCCTAACACACTATCCGGCCGGAAGTTCCGGGTGGCTGTTTTCAGATCGTTATAGCCGAAACTTTTTAGATTGCTCAGCTCCAGAATGTCGCCCTCATTTCGAGGCGTCAATGGAACAGACGCGGAAGAGGATCGTCTGCTGCTGGCATCTCTTCCGTCGTTGCTGATGTACCTTGAACTCGACCCTGCAATGCCTACGGCACCAACCATGTTCAACTAGATAAGCATCATCCACAACAATTTTTGTGTCATTTTTTGTTCATTAGAAATGATTCTGTATATATAACCTCTGTTTCACCCTCGCCTATGCACAACATAATAAATCGAGATCCGTACGGATCTTCCGATCAAGTTCACGCCAAGAACACATTAGCATGCTAAACTTAAAAACTTCTCATAACACATTAATTTATCGTAATAAAGCCAAATTTCATACGAAAATTGCAGATTCACGCCGAATACCTAAATTGAGAACACAAATCCCCAATTTGCACAAAGACGAAAGATAAAACCCTAATTCACATAATCAAGAACAAACACATAGAGAGTTAACCGCCCCCTCTCAAAAAAAAAAAAAAAAAAGAAAAAAAGAAAAATTAGGGGCAGCTGAACAAATCCCAATTCACACAAAATACACCCGGAATGAGCATTCGAGAAATGCACTCACCATCTCGTCGAGGGCTGAGATGCGCCCCTATTCGAACGCTGATGCAAGCCCCCATTCAGCAGATACTATACCGTAAATGACGAAATCCCCAAACTCAATGAATTCAAAATGAGAACCCTAAAACCAATCCAAATTCCAATTGCCCTGCCTCAGGTCTGAAAAAGTGAAAAGGAGGGGAGAAATGCGTGCCCCATTTATGAGAGTGTGTAATGGAAGCTGGATGAGGATGGATTGTCTGAAAAATAAAATGGAAAAAATGAAAAAGGGGTTGTTGGTGGGCTCACGGGAAGAAGGCAACCTAGTTAGTAGTATAAATTTGTTCTAGACTGCGGCCAAAGACCACGAGGGTTGACTTTGTTTCTTTCTTACTTGGTGCATGTACAGACGAGGCCGATGATATGAGTATTGTACAGATAGATAGATACAGAGTAAGTTTTGTATGTATTTGTGTGTGTCTGGATGGGAGGGGGATTGAATGAATGAATCATGAAAGGGGGATGGGTTTTATGGGGTGGTGGGCCGTTGGGGTGGGGGCAGTAAATGCAGGGGTGGACTTGCGGGGACTGGAGGTTCGGACAAGATAGCGGTCTTTGGGATTTTGTTTATCTCCCGTATTTATTGCACCCTGTGGGACCCGAGGATTCGTTGCGCCTCAGCCGTTGGATTCTTGTCGGAGTTAGTGGACGGTTTTGGACGGCGGGAAATGTTTGGCGTTAGTTTCAATATGCTGTTAAATGACATATTGAAGATGAGCCATTTATACCCTACTCAATTATTAGTTCCTGGCTTTTGTTAAATGTATATTCCGTCTTATTTAACTTGTCTTGATTAATTTATACACATAATTTAATGTACTTTTTTAATCATTAATATCTCAAAATATATACAATGAAAAATTATATAAAATATATATTTTAAAACTACATGATCGTACGATTCTAACAAGATCCAACTCGACTATTTTTTTCAAAATATAGTATTTGTAATAAAATTGAATTAAAGCTCAATAATGAACAATATCAAAAAATCAAATAAGACACATATGTGGGACGGATGCAGTATTAAATTATTGTTGAAACTTTTATATATTTAGTATAGCTGAACAACTCGACTATTTATTATATCTCATTTTAATTTTTATATTATTCATTAAACTTTCACCTAATACTAGTCAGCCCACACGCGGTACCCGCGGGTGTAAATATTTAAAAACATATAATATAAATTTATATGTAATTAATTGTATTATTATTATTATTATTATTATTATTTCGTTATGTAAATTTAAAATAATTACTAATTTTGTGCTAGCACACCCGCCCGCGCAGTGCACGTGGATGTAAAGTTAAAAAAAATATAAAATAGACAATAAAGAATATTGTTCTATTCACTATTTCGAAGTTAAAGATAAAAGAAATAAGCACAAAATTGTATGTTATTAAAAATAAACGCACTAAAATATGAACTTCAATTTGTTATTCTTATTTTTGGGATGTTTACTGTAAAATCTTTACATTATATGCAGGCCTAAATCTAAAAATGGATCTTCAGGAACGCTCCAATATGCTTTAGAGATTGACATTTGGCTCTTGTTGATAGTCATATCATAACAAACAATTAGTGAAAGCTGATGTCTTGAAAATTCAAACGGTATTCTATGATCAGATGAGGTCAAACTTATTTGTAGAATAAGCACTCTTTGTCCACATGCATTGCCTTTTTACTCAACGAAAGACATGAAAGATTTAATACCAATAATCCTTATTGGGTTAAATAGTTTAATTCTTGAATGGATCAACAGGTTATGACGATCAATACAATTTTATCGTAACTACTTGCTCCGGTATATAAGTTAGATGTATGATTCATTGATGTTTATGAAATACGACAACATAATAGAAACAAAGAGATTTCACAAAATAGGTGCAGAGGCTCAGTAATATCTCATACTCCCTCCGTTTCTTTTTAAATGTTACGTATTGACTTTTTTTCATTCATTTGACTTCTATTTTTGTTATAGGTATAGAAGATAAAATTTAGCCAATACTTCACCCCTCAGGACACTTTCTCATTCTGGTCGGCACCAATGTACTGTCAGTCAATACTTCACCCTTCAAGATATTTTTTCCCAAATACGTACTAATAATAACATTGAGTCAAAGCTGAATAATGAACAATGCCAAAAAGTCAAACAAGACATGTTACTTGGGACGGAGGGAGTATTTAACTTTCACCTAATATTATTATAAGTATATAAACAAAAAAATATAATCAAGTTCGATCTTATTGAATTCGTCTAATCATATAATTTTAGAATGTAGTATTATATT
Organism: Hygrophila difformis; assembly: GCA_030278955.1. Classification (NCBI taxonomy): domain Eukaryota; kingdom Viridiplantae; phylum Streptophyta; class Magnoliopsida; order Lamiales; family Acanthaceae; genus Hygrophila; species Hygrophila difformis. Next base: position 11,782,542 of record JAOANR010000007.1, read on the forward strand.
TCTTATAATTTTTATTATCTATAATATAAAATATTAACTAATAAATAAATACATTAGATTGTGTATCTAAAAAATTTGAAATATTTTAAATATGGGAGATTGAGTACTTTATTTATTACTATCACCGTGCTGTGTCCATGTGTTGATTTATGTGGCACTAGGTTGAAAGAGCCTATATTTGCCCCAGCCGAAAAATTAAATACTTCCTCCGTCCCATTAGTATTATGTTTGCATTTTTTATATTATTTATTATTTATTTTTGATTTAAAATTATTATAAGTATGTATTTTAAAAAAATAATTGAATTTGTTCTTATTATATTTGTTTAAATATATAATTTTAAAATATACTATATTGGATTGTGTGAATAAATAAAATGGGACATTTTTAAGTGGAGGAAGGGAGTAGATAAGTACCATAAGTAAAATATTTATTTGCGTTGGCAAGAAATGCTTTGACAGTGGTCAGATGCACAAACGTTGTTAATATTCCACTAAGGATAATTTAAGATGGTGCAGATAATAAAAGTCAAGAAAGCTTTTTTTCTTTTTTCTTTCTTTTTTCTTTTTTTTTTTTTTTTTTTTTGGAAGGGAGGGTTAGCATGACGCCGAAGGAAGGAAAAAGTATGTGTGTTGGGGGTGTGGGGAGGGGGAGAAGATACATACAAGTGTTATCTTTTGGCATTTTTAAATAAATGGTATATATATTACTCTTTTATATTAGTTTTTATAAATATTTTCCCCTTCTCTGATCACTATATATCCTCATTTTCAATTTACCAATATATATTCCGTTTGCCTTTTTTCCTTCTTTTTTCGTTTTTTTATACTTTGATTACGCATTGTGATTCGAAGTATTATTCTCTTGGTACGTATCATACTTTTTCCGTTCCTTTGTAATTGACACACTCATATTTTATGCAATCCAATGCACATTTTAAATACTTAATAACTCAAATTGCACACGAGTAAAAATTATGAAAATTTAATATTCTAAATCTATGTGATTAGACGAATCCAACAAGATCTCAATTGACTATATTTATCTTATACACAATTGTATGAAAAAATTGAATCAAAATTAGTCAACGAACAGTGACAAAACACCATCCGTGTCAATTAATTAAGAACGGAGGAAGTATTAAGTTTAACTTCTCAATTAATAAAGCTAAAATGTTTATACAATCACTAATGATTCCTTTATATCCCCATGCACTGCACCTTGATTCTATATGTTTCATCGATCACTTTAGTAAGTAGCATGACATACGACATACTCCCTCCGTCCCGCAAAGTTTGGCCCCTTTATCTGTGACACGGTAATTTAGGTGGTGGAATTTAGTAGTTAAAATGATGTGGCCAAACTTCCTAAGACACCCCAAAAATGAATAGGGGCCAAATTTCGTGGGACGGGAGTACTATTCAGTTATTATAACTAAAAAAATTAACAATAAAATACCTAAAAATACAATTCCATTGACATTCACCTGCCACCAGTGTCACGAAAAAAAAATATTAGGGGTGTCAATTTCAGATTTCGGGTCGTTTTCGTGTCGGGTTGATCAGGTTGTATAATATTTTAGGTCGGGTTTCGGGTCGACCTGATTTGGGAAAAAAATCCAAAATGACTAAACCCAAACCTGAAATTTTTCGTGTCGTTCGGATTCGTTTTTTCGGGTTATAGGCAAAATTTACAAAATTTAAGGTTTCGAGTCGTGTTCGTGTCAGGTTGAGCAGGTGGAATAATATTTCAGGTCGGGTTTCGGGTCGACCTGATTTGGAAAAAACCCAAAATCACTAAACTCAAACCTGAAATTTTTGTGTCGGTCGGGTTGTTTTCCCGGGTTCGTGTCCAAAATTGACACCCTAAAAAATATGCGATCAAATCAAATCAAATGATGCGAATATATAAAAAATTAAATAACACAGTATTAAATAAATCAAGGATTGAAATATAAACGAGGGAGATTCTGGCGGAAATCACTAAATTAAAAAAAATAAAACAAAAAATATATATTAAAAAAATGAACATTATAAGGAACGGAAAGCGACCAACTAGAAATTAACTGTAAGCTAAGCACACTGGAGTTAAAAAAAAAATAGAAAAAAGCTACTGTATAAAAAGGTCTAAAGGCAGGTGAGGAACGACTAACGAGTGAATTAGGACAGTAGATGGATTTATATTTATTACTAAAGAAAATAATATTCCCTCCGTCTCAGTTATTGAGTAATGTTTAACTTTTTAACATTGTTAATGGTTCAGCTTTGACTCAATTTTCTTACAAGTATATATTTAAAAAAATAGTCGAATTGGGTCTTGTTAGAATCGTATGATCTTATAATTTTATAATATACATTTTACATAATTTTTTTTTTTCGAAATAAGGAGGGCCGAAGCCTATATTACTCAAGTAGGAACCGTGCATTACAAGATCCAGCCATATCGTTCATCAAAGACTCCATTAAGAAGTCCGGAGGCCTACCTAGACGTTCGACCCCAATAGGGGGACTCCCTTTTCTAACGAGCAAGTCTGCTGATCTATTACATTCTCTTGGTGTATAATGGAACTTGAGAAGCCAGTTCCATTGGAGCATATCATAAATCTGTGCCAAAACTCGAACTTGAGGACCATCCGAACTGTTGCCAGCCGTAATGAGCTCAAGAATTTCCTTGTTGTCAGCCTCAATGATCAACTGACGAATCCCCAGATCCCAAGCTAGTTGAAGAGATAGAACAATTCCCCAAGCTTCTGCAAAAGTTGGAGGCATATGTGCTCCTTTCGCAACAACACCTCCAAGCCAGTGGCCATTGACGTCTCGCAAGATACCACCAGTTTTGCTGTGAGTAGTGGTGGAGGAACCATCAGTATTGGCTTTGGTCCAACCTGGTGGAGGTTTGGTCCAAGGGATCTTCCGCAAGCTCCAATTCCTGGCACCTAATTTCCTCAATTCATCTCTGCCCGCAAGGTATTCGATTGAATTCCTATGAATCATCCAATGGAGATTTTCCCATGGAATTGGGTCCTCTCTGTATAGTACCTTACATCTATTCTTCCATATCAACCAACAACAAATGCCGAATTTAGTTATCTCTGCTTCCTCCATGCTCGAATTGTGGAACGTTTGGATCCAATCCTTAGATGCTGACGTCCAGAAATTGTCATATAGATGGCGAAAAGAATTATGCCAGACAATTGCTGAGTAGTGGCAGTCCCTAAGAGCATGAGTAGTAGATTCTTCATCCCCACATAACCAGCAGGTGTAGTTGTCTGCTAAACCTCTCTTGACTTTTTCAGTAGCAGTCAGGATACGGCCATGGGAGACAAGCCATAGGAAGGTGCGGACTCGTTGTGGAGCAAGCCATCGCCAAATGTTGATCCATGCTTTATCTTCCTCAGGGGGGTTGCGGAGTAATTCCAGCTCAGCTGTTGCATTATGGACTGTAAAGGATCCATTGGGGCTGTGTCTCCAAAATGGGATATCATCCATTGAGCTGGGACTAGGTGGGATGGAGGATTCAATGAGGAGGATCATGTCAGTGGATAGGTAGTTGGAAAGTAGATGCAAATCCCAGCAGCCATTAGGAGCATAATCTGCCACCGTTTGGTTTCGCCACATGTTAGGAATCTCACAGGTCACATGATCCTGCAAAAGGAGATTCGAGTTAAGCCATCTATCTGACCAAAAAAGAGTTGACTTACCATTACCAATTCTCCAACCAATGTTAGGTTGAAATTTATTTCATATCGATTAGATGTCCCTGGCAATGTAGGACATAGTCTGTTGGCCATGCTTGAACCTGTGGTTTTCCCATCCGTATCTGGATTTCATGATTTGAGTCCGAGTTGTGTTTCTATGAAGAAGGCCCCAGTAGCATTTCATCAATAGTGCTTCATTGAAATCCTCGCGAATTCCCAAGCCTCCTCTAGAGTGGTTAAGAGTAATCCGATCCCACGCTAAGAGGTGGACTTTGCGTTTAAGTTTGGAGGAACCCCAGATGAAATTCCTTGTAATGGTATCCAGTTCACGGGTAATAGATTTAGGAAGCCTTGCTATCTGCATGGAGTATGTACTCAGACCTTGAAGTACAACTTTGGCTAGAGTGAGTCGTCCTGCGAGACTTAAATGTTTGCTTGCCCAGTTGTTCACTTTGGAGTTGGCCCGATCGATCAGATAACCAAAATCTTTGGCAGAGCGTCTACCAATTGATAGAGGAATCCCCAGGTAATTCCCTATAGATGATGAGCTTTGAATACCAAGAATTGATTCAATATTCTGTCTGGTCACACGACTTACAGCTTGTCCAAATATGATTCTAGATTTAGAATTGCTAATGTTCAAACCTGAATCCTGACAAAAGCCATCGAGAATATGTTTGATAATAAAAGCTTGATTAGTAGAGGCTTTAGCAAATAAAAGAATATCATCCGCAAAGAATAAGTAGGGATTTTAACATTATTCCTGTGCCAACTTGCTGGCTTCCAATACCCATTCTCCATAGCCTTCGTAATTAATCTTCCCAACCTTTCCATACAGAGAATAAACAGGTAAGGTGATATAGGATCACCTTGTCTGATACCTCTAGAAGGGTTAAAGGGTGAACCGAGAGCTCCATTCCATGACACTTGCAAAGATGAAGATTCAACACAACTCATGATTAGGTTAGTAAAAGAGATAGGAAAACCTGCTTCAATAAGAGTAGACTTGATAAAACTCCAATTAAGCTTGTCGTATGCTTTCTCTAGATCAAGTTTAATAGTCATGATTCCAGGCTTAGCTTTAGACTTTTCCATATAATGGGAAATCTCTTGACAGGTAATGATATTGTCATGGATGAGTTTCCCTTTAACGAAGCTAGCTTGTCCTTGAGCAATGATCTGTGGCATGACATTAGTAAGACGATTAGCAAGAATTTTGGTAAGAATTTTCTAAATGACATTACACAAACTAATCGGGCGAAATTGAGTGACACTCTGGGGATTAGTGACTTTGGGGATGAGAACTAAATGTGTCTGGTTAACCTCCTTGATGCATCTATTATCATCAAAACAGTTCAAGATGAATGTATGAACAGATTGACCAATGATGGCCCAATTCTGCTGGTATAAACAAGCATGAAAGCCATCGGGACCAGGTGCTTTAAGAGGAGCCATATCAAATACTGCTTTAGAGGTCTCCTCAAAGTAAGGAAGGCGCTTAAGGGCGTTCTTATCAGGGGCAGAAAGCTGAGGCATGGAGTAAAGAGAGTTCTGGGGGCCCGTCAGAATACTGGTATCTTCTTGAAATAGCTGTCTGAAATAATGCATAACCATATCAAGTATATCCTTGTCACCATGAAAGCTATTACCATGTGCATCATTGAGAATAGATAGGCATCTTTTGGCTTGTCTGGCGCGGACAAAACTATGATAGAATTTGGTATTTTTGTCACCAGCTAGATTCCAGTTCCTGAGGCTGCGTTGGATCCATAGAGACTCTTCTTCCTTGAGAATGTTAGCAAGTTCCAGACCAAGTTGGGAGTGCAGCCTTAGTAGAAAAGGATTATTTTCCCAATCTATAAGTTTTTCAATACCAGCAATTCGAGCTCTGATTCTTGCTTTCATTTGGCCTTTCTCTTTCAAGTGTTTAGAACTCCATAATTTGATCTTACTACTGAAAGAGTTAAATTTATCTTTGAAAGAACCTCTGCCTGCCCAAGTTGCTACCAGAAGACGCTTGAATTCAGGGTTGCTTTGCCATGCTGCTTGGAGACGAAAAATCTGATGACCTGTGTATTGGCTAGGGCCATCAAATTTGGAAATTCTAAGAATGAGGGGAGCATGATCAGACTGGATTTTGGGGAGAACTTGGACTGTGCAATGCGGGAAAGAAGAGAACCAAGCTTCATTGCCAATAACATGGTCCAACTTCCTGCGGAGCATCCCTCTTGCCCAGGTAAATCTATTCCCAAAATAACGAAGTTCCTTCATACTGGAATTCTGAAGCCAATTCTGAAACTCTAATATGGATCTAGAAGTAAACCTGCCTCCTCGAGCATCCTTTAACTTCCCAAAACAATTAAAATCACCACCCACAATCCAAGGATCAGACCTAGAATTATTAATACGGGCAAGCTCCGGCCAGAGCCATAGGCTTCTATATTTGTTAGGTGCCGCATAGATAAAAGTAACATAGATAAAAGAGTTATCATATGAGATCTTAGTATCAATAAACTGAGTGTGGTATTCTAAGACTTCTAGATGGACATGATCTTTCCATAAGAGCCAAATTCCTCCTGAAAAACCATCTGCTTCCACTAGAAAAGAGTTAGAAAACCTGCTATGCCCAATAAAGTTGTCCGCCCTACTGCCACTAATCTTAGGTTCCAATAATGCAATACAATCCAGCTTTTTAAAATTTGAGAAATCCCTGAATTCTCTTTGGAATTCCTTGGACCCTGCACCCTGCACATTCCAAGCTCCAATTGATAAATTCATATGTAAAGGATATAAAAGAGACAGACATAATTAAAAGGAAATAGAAGAACTCGGAGCAGGGAGACTTGAAGCCCGTCTCCTTCCATCCGCTGTGTCTGGGCTTGTTGAAAGGGGGGAGTACATCTCTTGGTCACTCTCTCCCTCTGGGGGTACAGTGCTAGCTCCATCAGGGGGTCTACCAGTACCACCTGCAAGAGGACTTTTAAGCCTTTTGCGCTTGTGAAACGAAGGGTCTGTGACAACCAATGCTTTATGATGGCCAGGTGGTAGAGATGAATTAACGAAACGAGTCCTGACACCAGAGGGCTGTAAAGTCCAAGGGGGTGATAAAGGGGAAGAGTCTGGGGAATACAATGAGGAAGGGATAGGACAATGGTGGGATGATGAAGGTATATGCGAAATATGGAGGGCTAGAGAAGAGTGAGGCTTGGGAACAGGTTTAGGAATTCTGAGAGGTCTGGGGGAGGGAGAGGGAAAAGCTACATCAGGTTCATCTTCAACTGAACCAGCAACCTTGCCATGGGATTTAGAACTTGCATGAAGGACTCTCTTGGAACCAATGGGGGATGACAAAGGAGATTTGGGACTGGAAGAAGGAACTGGGGGGGCTGGAAGACCATCTGCCTCCTCTGTGTCAGCAACGAATGAAACAAAACGATTATGAGACAGATCACTCCGACGTCCAGACTGGACACCACTTGAAGGTCTAAGAAAACGGCGCCTAGGTTGCACAACCATCCAGGGACCATAGGTGGGGCCTGGATCAGGGTTGCTGGACAGGGTTTGTTCACTATCTGGAGCTTTCTTGCTAATCTGTTGGACAGCCTCTTCTTGGTTTGTATCCATGGAATCCGGACATCGATCCTTAGTGTGTCCAAACTTACCACATGAAAAACAAATCACCTTAGTATTCTCATACTCCACAGCGAAAGACATATTGTCAACTTCGACCTTGGGCTCGAGGGGCTTGGAAATATCTATACGGACTGCCACTCGAGCAAAACGACCCCTAGCCACACCATCTGTAGAGTAGTCAATGAGGAGCACTTTACCAAGCAAAGAACCCAGCCGGTACAGAGTCTTTTGATTGTAAAGATACATAGGAATACTTGGGAACCGTACCCAAGTAACCAAAGATTCAATAACATGCGTTCTTGGATCAAAATTCCCGTCCCACTGCTGGATGTGGAGGTAATTCCCAAGGATCATCCAAGGACCACCTGTTAGAGCATGCAAAGAATCTGATTCATTTAAAAATTTGATGACATAATACCCGTTCTCCAAATCAATTAGCGGTAATTGAGACATTGCCGGCCACAACTTTTCCAATCGGGTTTTTAAGACACGATAAGAGACCGATCGGCCAAGAACCTTCAAGACCACAGCAAATCTCCATTGTCGAATTAGGCTTGCTTTAAAGGCTGCCGAAAGAATCAACTTGGGTACACCATTATTAGAAGTTGTGATAATATCTTCAGGGTCTCCTTCAAGATCTGACAGAACTTCATCAATGTTAACATGTTTGAAGCTGGTCCCTTGTTTGGCCATATCACTATACGAATATCCTTGGGGAGGACGAAAAGAATCGGTGGCAGGATCAGGGGGCAAGCCACCATGGTCCTCTATGCTTTCATCGGCCATGGGAAGAAGAGACCTTTAGCAGACAAGGACGGAGATGGTAAACGGAAAAGAAACTCACAAGTCGAGTCTTGGAAAATCTTGAAGATTTTTTTTTTTCAAAAGCTTACTCTAATTTTCAACCCCTAAAGTTGTAAGTTGTAAGTCATTTTACATAATTTTTCATTGTATATATTTTGAGATATTAACGATTTAAAAAGTGCATAGGATTGTATGAAAAAGTTAAACAAGACAAGTTAAATGGGACGGATGGATTACATAGGGGTGAGAATAGGCCAGGCCAAGCCATGCTTTGCAAGGCTTGAGTTTGGCCTACGACCTTATACAGGCCTAGTTTATAGGCCTAAGCCTAACCTTTTTGTTTAATTAGGCTAAGTTTTAGGTCTTTTAGAGATCTATTTAAGTCCATTTAATTATTAAATAAATAATAAATAAATATATTAATAATTATAAAAATATATATAATATTTTTTAACGGGCCAGTCTGGTAGGTATAACAGGCTTTGTATGCAGACCGGCCTGGGCCCATATAACTAAATAGGCATTGAAAATTATCCGGACACAACATATTTTTAAAAATGCCCGGACAGGCTAGACCTTAAATAGACCAGGCCGTAGGCCCCTATCGGGTGGCCTGGCCTATTCCACCTTTAGGAGTACATGACATTGGAATCATTTTCTCCTAAATATTGTGAGTTGAGACACTTGTTATTTCTTTATTACACCAATAAGTTGGGTTTCATTCACCAAAATAAACCACTCAAGGCAAATTTGGGGATCATGAGTTATGACCTAATTAATTAGGAAGAATGCTCGACTTTAAGTCATTTATTTGAGTTAATAACGAGCAAAATTCAAACTCATTTAATATTTACGAGAAAAATTAATGAACCGAGTAGACTTTTTTTTTTAGGTGAAATGAACCGAGTAGACTTGACAAATAAATAATTTTTTTTAAGAATATAGATTTTAAAAAATTTGATAAGGCTGAGTTAAAAATGAAAAGATTTAAATTGATCCGTATTTAAACTCAATCTAAAGAATGAGTATTTACCAAATGAGTTCAAATTCGACCGGTTAAGAGCCTTACATTGGATTGATAAAGGAGCTTGGGGTTAAGTAATACATCTTTGTAAAATTGAGCATATGTTTCGGGAAGGAAATGCGGTCACTAATTGTCTAGCTGAAATGGGGGCAGATAGCGAGTTGTTCTTTACGTCTTGGGCATTTCCTTAAAACCATGTCAAACACTTTTTTGCAGCAAATGCAGCTGGAACCTGATTCTTATAAGCTAGTTGAATCCTTAACGCTTTACGCTTTTATTTTTTCTTCCATAACTTGTACAGGCTGTCTAGCCCAAAAAAAAATCGACTGGTTAAGAATAAAAGCCGACTTAAAAATATATTACAGATATGTGCTACTTCTAGTGCGGACGTATTTAGTGGCTTGGGGGAGGGGGGGACGCCCCCTCGAGTTCAAAATTTGCCTTTAATTTTGTATATAACATTAGTATTTTAGCTATGGTAGAAAATAATTTTCTATAATTTCGTCCTCCCCAGCTCAAAAATTGCTATAATTTTTTTTTATACAACTTTGTAAGTTTTAACTACAGTAGAAATCAACTTTCTATAATTCGCCCCCGGGCTCAAAATATGGCCACTCATAGATTACAATTGTCGCCCTAATGTAAAAATATAATATTTATAATTAATTTTGATATATATTATCTTTTTTATTTTATATGTTGTGAGAAAAAAATTATATTAGAAGCTCGCCCCAACCCTAAGATCGTGCATCCGCCACTGGCTACTTCCTTTATATTTTTTTTTTTAATAAGCGAGGCCTTTTATTTCGTATACTTTTAAATATATAAATATTACTCCTCTTATCTCATTTCCTCTCCTATCTCGTCTTTGTCATACTTTTTGAATTATTTCATTCTACCAAATACGAAAATAATAGGCTATTTGTTTTAACTTTTGAAAAAAATGTGAAATCAGTAGAAGAAGGAGAACGAGAAATCAAAAGCAAAAAATTCAAATAATTGTTTGGATAGATATTAATATAATTATTTTTCAACAAAAACATGTTTGGATGAAAATATACGTATAATGACTTTTTATATATTAAAATTATTAAAAATGACATAAATCTTATAATTGTATTTACAATTAATTTTATTTACTTATTAAATAGCCTACATTGAAAGGAAAAAAAAAAAAAATTTCAATTTTGCTTTTTTTACTTTTTAGAAAAGTCAAAACAAATAGCTAAAAAATTTCATAAGTATTTGGATGAAAACAGTAGTCAAAATGATAAATTTAAGCCAAAACAAATATGGTCTAAATCCATTAAAAAAAACATAGTCACTTGTTTAAAAAGGAGATAGGGAGTAATTTTATTTTTTTTTTCAATAGCTCTACACATATACGACTCAGAGCAACCCAAATTATTGGTCATTGAATTATTTTTTTAATATTTTTCTTACTGTGTGCAATGTAAACAAGTTTAATAATGTGTGGAAATTTAACGAATTTAAAAAAGATCTTTTAGCCACTAGTCCAACTTGGGACAGAAAAATGCTTTTCCTACTACCAATGATTACCCATTTTATTGTGAAATTATCAACAAAATATGTACGGTAGAGCATATAGTAATAATAGTGAGTATTATTATTAGTATAATTTTAAATTTCACGGGGGCGTCATGTGTTTTTGACTTTTATATTTAAAATAAAATAATTAAATACGCAATTTTGCAAAATCGCCAATCACGGCAAGGCCTTCACCAACCGGGCCCCATCCAAAGCCATATAGTAATTCCTTTTTTTTTAACATCATGATTTCACGCAACGCATATTTTTAATTATTTATATCTCAAATTCTATAAGTGAAAATTTTATTTTATACTGTATAACTTTGGTAAATAATTTAATTAAAATTATTCAATAAATAGTAGTATCAATTATGGAAAGAGTAACTTATTTAAAAATAGAGGGAATACTACTCCTCCAGAGTAGTCTTCGTGGATGTTTGGGAGTTAACGAATTCGTTGGCGAATGACGAATTCGGATAGAGAACTGCGAGACAATCTGCTATCTACTAGTGGATTTGCTCACTTCCAAACACCCCCTCTATATAGTAGCAAAAAATTGAGAGCTTTGGGAATATTTTGCATTCTATATAGTAGTTTTCATTCCCTATAATAGGAAGGGATAGGAAGTCGGGTTGAGAAGCGAACCCCAACTTATAAATTGGAAGTCGGATGATTAGGCCAGGTGCCCTCAATGCACAAGGATGGATTTGAGCTTCTTCTTTTTGCAAAAAATAAAAAAATAATAATAATAATACTAAACAAAAAAAAAAAAACATAATAATCACGAGATAAGTTAATGGGTTCAACTGTTCAAGTGATCCCATAATCGTAATGGTGATCGGAGTCAAATCTATCGAGAAAAAAAATCGTAACTCCTCAGACAAGGAAGCCAAAAAAAAAAAAAAAAGGAATTGCTGAGAAATTTAAGTGGTGCAATTAAGATTCTGAACGACTGTAACAGACATGAAATGACTAACCACCTAACTGCATACTATTAAATGCTTATAAACCATAAAATTTCTCTCAAAACCAACATTGAATTCACACTATGGGCCGTTTGGAATGACTTCTAGAGATGTATTTTTGGTTTTTGTTTCTGCCAAAAGCACTTCTAATGGAAATTAGGTGTTTGTTTTGGCTTTTAATAAAAAGCAAAAGCACCTCGAAAAGCCAAAAAAGTGCTTCTGGGAGAAGCAGCCCAGGGGTGCTTATCCCAAAAGCAGAAGCCAAAAGCACCTCGTAAAATGTGCAAGGACTTAAATACCCCACTACTTAATATAAATTACACTATAAATATATCTTATTATCATACTTCATGTATCACGTCCTTTTTGGTAATTACTACATTCCAAAAGCACTTTTCATGTTTATTCATTCAAACATATTTTTTTTAGAAAAAGCCGCTTTTCAAACATTCCATCCAAATACAAAAGTTACATGTTTTTGCTTTTGACTTCTGCTTCTGCTTCTATTTTTGACTTCTGCTTTTTTCAAAAGTCAATACAAACGAGCCCTATTACTAGTACTTCAGATGTTTCTAAGGACAAAAATAAAATACTCCAGCATAATTTCTTAGATTCATTCATGCACTCAAATATTACTACTATAGTAATCCCCATCGTTCATTTATGCATAATACTACTTAGTAAAATACTCCTATATGTTACCCCTTTTAAAACTAAATTTTTAATATATGCATGTACACTATATTTCTCCATGTTATGTATGTATTGCATTTCACGCATCATTCGGTAACATTTGTATTATAAACAATTCACTCTAAACACACACAACGTTTTTTTTCTTTTTTCAAAAAAAAAAAAAAAAAAAAATGTCTTTGTGACCTAGCTAGTTTGGCTCGCTCAGATATACCTGATCAAATGCTTTTTGGATACCATCTAGAAGGATTTTTTCCCCATATATATTTTTTCCTTTTACTAAATATATACTTCCTCCGTTTTTTAAAGATAGCTACTGACCAACACAGCACGCAGTCCAATGCACAATTTAAACCATTAATAACTCAAATTCGGTATAAGTAAAAATTCTAAAACTTCGGTATTTAAAAACTACAAGATGAGACGAATCTAACAAAATCTCACTTGGCTATATTTTAACTTGTATATTTATGATAAAACTTCAAATCAAAGTGTTTAGGTGAATAGTGTCAATTTTACCAATGTAGCTATCTTTTCTAAACGGATAGAGTATAATTTAATAATTTTAAATTTATTTGACTTTGGCTGGAAGCTTATATGAATGAGCATATATTGTCGCTTTCATCAATAAAGTTATTGATTATTTTCCCCCCCTAAAAATCATTTTGATGTGATTCGCTTTTTAGCTCACCTAATTCATACTTATCCGGTCCCTTTAAGCATCTCATGTATTCTCTTATAATCTTGAAAAGTTGAAACTTGAAACATATTTTAAATATTTATTAGTCGATACTTCCTCCGTTCCTAATTAATTGACATGGATGGTATTTTGTCACTATTCATTATGTAACTTTAATTTAATTTTTTTTCATACAATTATATATAAAATAAACTATAGTCAATTGAGATATTGTTGGATTCATTTAATCGCATAAATTTAGAATATTAAAATTTTATAATTTTTACTCATATGCAATTTGAGTTATAAATGATTAAAAATATATATTGAATTACGTGAAATATGAGTTCGTGGCAATTAAAAAGGAACGGATTAAGTATATGACAAATAACTAAAGCGGGTTGGATACAAGGGGGTCTATATATCTATTTCACAAATGAAAATGAGCAAAATAAGTGGTCATCAGGCATTTGTCATCTATTCTGAAGCAATGGGGATGTTTGGGAGTCAGCGGATCCGCTAGCAGATAGCAGATTCGGAGAGAGAAATGTGAGAGGATATGCTCTTTCAATATGCTATATGCTGGTCAATATGCTGTCTTCCAAACATATTCAATGAATTTTTAAAAAATACTGTATTTGATAGAAGTCAAAGGTTGACTAATTGGATGAATATGTGTAGGCCATTCATTCAGACTTTTTTTTTTGTGTACAAACGATCCCAAATGGATGCATCGTGACAGCGAAGGACATATTACTATCATATTATGACCTCATACTCATATACTAATCAACAATTACCCACAATCATTGGTACACTATTATTACTAGTATTTTTTTTTTGTTTTTTTCGTGTTTTGAAAATACTAAACAAATAAACAATACCCCACTTATCATAATTTATTTTTATTCTCCAACTATATACATACATTAAGAATATCGTATTGTCGCAACAACGCCTACCATGCCAATACAACAAACAAACTGGAGTGTGTAGGGTAAGGTATAATTTGATAAAATCGAATAAGCATTGATTTTAATTTTAAAGTTTAAATATTTAAGTGAATAATTTGAATTCTTAACTTACAAAATAATCTATACGTAAATGGTCAGGATCTTTTCACCCTATTTTTTTAATTGAGTGCGTGAGTGGAAAATTAGTTATCTAGTTTTTTGTTTTTTGTTTTGTTTTTGTTTTTTTTCTTTTCCCGAACAACTATATATTAGGAAATGGATGTGGAGCCCATGCCACATAAATTATAAATGGATAAATAAGAGGGAGATGAACCGGATAGAGAATCAAACTTTCAATATGTAAGTTTGGAGTAGAATTTGAGGACTAGGATAAATCCCCGTTCCAATTTTAAATTTAGTTATTCAATAAGATTCAAATAATCAATTACATTATCAATTAGTAGTAGTATTTTTGTTTTTAAATAAATTTAATAATTAGATGTGGCCGCCTCGCCGGTCACTCACACTTCCACTCTTGTCAGTTTCTACCCAAGCCCAATTATGTACTTACAATCAAAACCCAATAAGGCCCAGTAGTCTAGATAAATCTGCAACGTTCGACTTCTAAGACTACCATTATCCATGACCACCCTAACCACCCAACCATCCAACCATCTCATTATTTTATTAATTTCTCTCTCTTCAACTCATCAATATCCATCCCAACCCAACCACTTCAATTTTACATACTTTATCAATAACCACCCAACCATCCAACCACAATATTATATATAATTATTTTTATTTTTTCAATTTTACATTATATTGAAATATAAAAACATTAATGTATTAAAAATATAAAATATTTTATATTATTTATAAAGAATTAAAAATCTAAAATTTTAGTATATTCTTTATTTATTTTTATTTATATAAATTTTAAAACGGGTTAAATATATCAAAATTGATATATTATGTATTTAAAAAAAGTATAGGAAAAGTGGTTTCTGTTTGTAGAGAATGAAAAATTATAGATTTTGGTATATTTTTTATTTATTTTTATTTTAAAATATAAAAAATATAATGATTTTAAATTTAGTGTTTAAATTTTAGTTGACCAATGAGATTGAGACAAATGACACAATCCCATTGGCCAATGTGATGGAGACCAAAGGGTCTCATTTTAGTTTTGGTCGACCCAAGGGGAGAGACCTCTCACATTTTTACCTTTTTTTTTAAATTGCAATAATTAGGTGGAGGTTGGGTCTCATTGTAAAAGGTCATTGATGGAGATAGTCTAACACTATTATTATCCATGATCACCCCAACCACCCAACTATCCAATCATATCATTATTTAATTAATTCCTCTCTCCTCCAACTCATCATATACATCCCAACCCAACCACCCCAATTTTACATACTTTATCAATAACTATCCAACCACAATATTATATAGTATATAATTATTTTAATTTATATAATTTTAAATTATGTTGAAAAATAAAAAATAATATATAAAAAATATAAAATATTTATCTTATTTATAAGAATAAAAATCTAAATATTAATATATTTTTGTTTATTTTTATTTTATATAAAATTTAAAATGCATTATATATATATATATATCAAAATTGATATATTATGAATTTAATAAAAAATATAGTAAGAGTGATTTCTATTTGTTTTTTTTTTCGGAGTAAAAGTGATCTTTATTTGTAGAGAATGAAAAATTATAAAATTTAGTATATTTTAAAATTTTATTTATTTATTTATATAAAAGATACAATCATTTTATTATACAAAAAATTTTAAAAAAATTATTTGACCAATAGAATGGAGACCCAAAGAAAGAGACCAAGTGGTCTCAATGTCTTAAGTGGCCAACCACCCCAACCCAACCACCATTCATTTTTCTTTTTTGTTTTTAAATAAAAGCTGACGTGACGGTTGGGTCTCCCATGGTGTGATCATCGATAGAGATAGTCTAAGTTTAGCTTCTCTCTTTCTCATAGGGATAGGGATCGCAAATGGAGTCCGTGACCCGAGAACCGATCCAAACACAACCCATTTAGCTCGGTTTGGATCTCGTGTCGGTCTAGGGATGTAAACGGGTAGCCACCTCTATTCACTACCCGAAATATAATTATCCTACCCTTACCCTACCCTATTATCCTAAAATTAAATATCGTGTAGGACTCGGGTAATACCCATCGGGTATGCAGATTATCCGCGGATAAACGGGTACCCAGAATCTTAAATATTACATAGTTAACCAACTCTATCCGACCCAACTTTAATAAAGAAAAACTTATTTTTCACCGTAAAAAAATAAATAAAATCTTCATTATTTTTTTGGGTAAATAGTGATGCACAAGCGTCGGCAAAGGAAAAACAAAAAAACCTACAGAAAGGGGGAAAGAAAGAGGAAAAGAAAGCAAGAAGCTAGCCTATTACAATCTCGGAAACCAAGTTCCTGCAAAATCAGCCGCCAGACTAGGCCTAGCATCGTCCGGCGGAAATGCCCAAGTAGTAAAGAATTCTTCCGATCGAGCCCCACGCTTTGCCAAGACATCAGCAACCGAATTACCCTCCCGAAGGATGTGCTGCCATATGAACCCCGGATGAGCCTCCCTCAACTTCGCAATATTTTGAAGCAAGGGATATAATACATGATCTGGCGCCACCCCTTGCTGCATCAACTGAAGACCTACCAAGGAATCTGTGAAACAATGAGCATGAATGATTCCCAGCGAATGGAGTCGCTTCATACCATTCCAAACCCCATGAAGCTCTGCAACGATATTAGAAGCAAACCCCACAAAACCCGAGCAACCTTCTATCCAACGGCCATCTCCCGTACGAATAACACAACCAAATCCGGCCATCCCAGGATTCCCAATAGAGCTCCCATCCACATGCAAAAGGACACCAGAGCGACCAACAGGATTCCAATGCACCAGTCTCCTATCTCCCTCGCGGATAGCCGAAGACATCACCCGATCAATAGCTGCACCCATTCGTATGGCAGTCCGGACTGTCCCAGTCACGTTGACGGGGATACCACGCATGCAACTCGCATTACGGCCCCTCCAGATGCTCCATAACGCTGACCAGTGGATGCCCGACCACGACCTGCACAAGCGACGCCACACCATAGCAGCCTCCGACGACAACAGCCCATCCAACCAATTATGATGAATCCCCAGACAACACCAAACCTCCCCCGCCCAGGCATAACCAAAGAAAATATGGAACATGTCCTCCTCGCCTCGACCACAAATAGAACACACAGCCGATGGCGCCAAGTTCCGAGACCGTCGCAAGCTATTCGAGGGGAGCGAATCATGAACCATTAACCACAAGAGAACCCTAATTTTTTCTGGGCATCGAGCACGCCAAACCCAAGCCCTCGACATGTCCCGTTGATGCCCTCACTGTCTCACAATCCAATCATAACCGGATGCCACCGAGTATCTCCCAGAAGGCGTCCCCAGCCAACACCACATGTCCGGCGTAGAATCATGAGTAACTAAAGGACCATAATTCATAATTTCAGATTTAATGGCCTCCGGGATGACCGTATATGGCAGCTCCCAACGCCACCGGTTCTGCGAAAAAAGATCCTGGATACGCAGCCCCACATCATTGTAGTGAACATAGGGCAATCGATCCGCAATTGGCCCGCCTTGAAGCCAAGAGGAATACCAGAAACTACTGTTGCCATTCCCGATTCGCATCCGACACCCATTAGTAAGAAAATGAGCCGCTTTGCATAAAGCTCTATATGTTGGAGATGACCCAGGCCGAGAGGAGAACTGGCCATTCTCACATCCATATTTCGCCAGGATGAGTTCAACCCACGGTTTAGAATTCTTTTGCATGCAATCAACAACAAGTTTCCCTAACATAGCAACATTCATATCCCGACTAGTGCGGATGCATATTCCACCCATCTGTCTAGGCAAAGCCATCTTTTCCCAAACCACTAGATGAAGCCCACGACCCGAATCATCCTTCCAGATGAAATCACGGATGCAACGATCAATCCGGGAGCACGTAGCAGTCGGCAACCATGCAATCTGCATAACATAAGTCGGAATAGAGGCTAGGACCGATCGAGCAAGTGTCATCCGCCCCGCTTTATTCAAGAGACCACGTTTCCAACTACCAAGTTTGGAGGTAATACTCTCCAACAAAAAATCAAAGTGACTACTGTGGACAGCACCATGAAACAAAGGAAATCCAAGATATTTCCCTAAGTCTTCACAAAACTCAATATTCAAAATGGATGACACCACCTGTTTAGTGGAAGGCGGCACGGCAAAAGAAGCATAAGCCTTGGATTTATTGACATTCATCCGAAGCCCTGTCTGGCGTGCAAACGCGGAAAGTATCTCATCCACACATTGAACACTATCCATAGAAGCTTGGGAGAAGAGAAGAAGATCATCCGCGAACAACAAGTGTGATAATGTCGTTGCTTGTCTTCCCACCTTCACCGGCTTCCATACACCCGCATCAACCTTAGCAATAATCGCACGAGAAAGCTTTTCCATAACAATTATGAACAAATACGGCGAAAGAGGATCACCTTGTCGAACGCCTTTCGCTGCCGTGAAGGGATCTAGCGCCATCCCATTCCATATTATCGAATAAGTTGGGGATCGCACACAAAACATAATGATACGGATCAAGGAGGCGGGCAGGTTCATCTCAATTAAGCAGCCCTCCAGAAAGTCCCAATCAACATTGTCATAGGCCTTTTCCAAACCGACTTTGAGTAAAAAGTCGCAAGAGCGTCTGTTGCGGTTCTTAAAGGCAGTGATGATTTCTTGAAGCATAACAGCATTACCCGAAGTGCCACGTCCCGGGAGGAAGGCGGATTGGAAGGGACTAATATAAGTACGCAGAAATGGCCGCAACCGATTCACAATTACTTTAGTCAATATCTTATAGGCAACATTGCAAAGACTTATCGGCCTATACTGTTTAATCTCCCGGGGAATCTCCACTTTATGAATGAGGCAAATTAACGTAGCAGCAAGCGACCTATCAAAATGTCCATCCGCCACAGCCTGTCGAACAAAGCACCAGACATCCGGGCCAATAGAATCCCAATAAAGCTTGTAGAACATAGCTGGAAAGCCATCCGGCCCCGGGGCCGACAACCCTTTCATACCCTTGATTGCCTCCGAGACCTCATCCCAGCGAACAGGGCCTTCCAACACCTCCCCATGCAGTAAGGGAGGCAGCGACGGTAACAAAACCTCATCCGACCGCATAGGCATCCTGGAATGGTCAAGAAGCCATCGGAAATGATTAACAGCGTGTTCTCGCACCCTATCCTCATCCGTAACCCATTGACCATCAATCTCCAAACCCATGATGCGACTTCGTTGGCGATGAATAAGAGTTCGAGAGTGAAAGTATCGCGTATTGCGATCTCCAAGAGAAACCCATTTATCCCGCGACTTTTGAAACCACAGCATCTCCTCTTGCTTTAAAATATCATCCAAATCTTGACTTAACTTTCTCTCTAAACGCACCATGCAAGCCGAATCCACCCGCACAAGAACTCTACGGATCCCATCCAAACGTTTCAATAATCGACGCTTCCTCTTGTAGATATTCCCGAACGTGTAATCATTAAAGTGGATTGATGAATCCTGCACTTGGCGAAGACGTTGGTGAATAGCATCACCACCTCCATGCCATGCAGCGTCAACAACGTGGCGGTAGTGAGCATGCTCCGTCCACATATGCTCCCATCGAAACGGCCGAGGCCCGGCCACCACTGGATGCTGACAACATCTAAGGAGCAATGCATTGTGATCCGAAGCCCGACGCGTCAACACTTCCACATACCCCTGAGGGAACATAGAAGCCCAAGCCAAGTTAGCAAGTGCTCGATCTAGTCGCTTGCGAGCCAATAAACCCCCTGTCGTATTCCGCTGCCAAGTAAAGGCGTCTCCCACTGTATGTACATTGGTAAGGCCACAATCACTGAGCATGTCTCGAAAATCTTCACATTGGCGGACGTTCGGACACATGCCCACCGCCTCCGACAGATAGGCTATATCATTCCAGTCACCCAACGAGAGCCAAGGCCCCTGGATCAAGCTGCTCACAAGTCGCATATCATCCCAGTTCCGCATCCGGTCACTCACACATGGGCTAGCATAAATGCACGACAGATTCCAAGATACCAAACCACATGAAACCCTTAAGGTTATCAGTCGCGGCTTGATGTCCTCAACCGCAAGAGTGAACCGAGTGCCAAGCCGAGAAAGCACCCACAAGCCTCCCGCCTGACCCACACACTCCTCAATGTAGACTGCAACATAGCTAAGTCGATACAGGAACACTTCCAATCGATCAAAGGCACCTCGGGGCTCCATCAACACAAGTACCGAAGGCTTGAATATCCGAAGAACATCTTCAAGGTGGCGTTGGGTGTTTCGTTGCATGGCGCCACGAATATTCCATGCAAGCACCGAGAAATCCTTGAAGACAATCATTGTGGCACCAAGGCCGAGTCGATGGGCAAAGCAGGTGATACCTCCACACCAAGCACATTACACTCCAAAACTTCCTGAACCAGCCCTCCATGAAGCGCTAAGTCCCTATTATTTTCCAACATGGCGTCGATAGCACCATCAAGCCCAGAAGTAACAGCCACCGCCTCTTCTGCTCCATCTACCAAAAGATGGCGATATTTAGCTGGAAAGAGCTTCTCCACGTCCCCTTTAGAGCCAGGCTTGCCGGCCTCCCCCTTGGTAACCTTCTTGGGAGGACGTCCCCGCTTAACACCATGCAGCAATTTCATCGTTCGGCTGGGAGCTTGCATTAATACATTAGACCCTCCCGGTTTAGTAGTAGGCGCCGGTAACGTTAGTAGAGCAGCACCCTCCTCATTCCGAACCACCAGATCATTCTTCGTCAAGCAATTATCCGTGCCTACCTCCGAGGATGGCGGAGTAGCAATCCGTTCAACATGACATGGAGCCGCCGAAGCCGAGTTAGTCGCGTCCTCTCGAGGAACCACCACAGAGGAGCGCATCCCGTGATCAGTAACGCGACTGTCCTGAGGCCTTGCAGCGCCCTTAGGTTTAGACGGACGCGGCTTTCGTCTTTTGACAACCATCCAGTCTCCAACCTTTAGATCATCCGCAGCATCTTCCGCCGCATCAACAGAATGCCTAACAGGCGCCACCAAAGCAGGAGAAGATGCCCTCGGCTCTTCCACAGTATCCTCCTCCGCCACTTGCGTCTTCTCCAGAACAGGAGCACCAGTAGCACCGGCTTGCCTAGGCCCTGCCGGACACCGGTCGCGCACATGCCCATAGCGGGCACATTGCATACATAACATATGGAGACCCTCATAAGCTACATGCACCGTATCTCCTTCACATCAAGCATGCCCAACAAGGGCTTGTCCAGATCAATCTCCACACAAACCCGGGCATACCGACCCCGAGCAATAGACGTTGTAGTCTTATCCACCTTAAGAAGCGTACCCAATGCTGCCGTGATAACACGCAAGGCATTCTCATTGTAGAACATCTGGTTCAGTTCTGATAAGCGGATCCAAGTCTGAATAGTAGTAACTCTTGACTTCTTAGGATTGAAATCAATAGACCAGCGCATAACCGCAAGGCAATGATCAAAAATCTTCCACGGCCCACCCGTTAGAACCTTCTCCCTATCCTCCAAAGATTGAAACTTTGCGAAGAAACACCCATGACCAATATCCAATAAATCAAATGAGTTCGGAAGCTTCTATGCACGTACGAGACGTTCCTTCATGGCTACGTAGCCAACCGACAACCCGAGCACTTTCAACACCACGACATCCTTCCAGGGTTCGCCAAGTTCTTCAAGGACCGATCGCTGAAATCGGATCTTAGGACATCTCGCATTCTCACCCTCGCCATCAACAGTTGCAAGCCGCTCCTGTATCCAATCGCAGGAAACAAACGGAGGGGACACAGGCGGCTCATCATGGGACGTTGGATTCACAATAATATCATGAAACGAGGGAGTATGACACCCCCCCTGCACTGGCCGCAGCGCCAACAGGCCCTGGAACATCGGAAGGAAGGACAACGGAAGGAGGCGTACCCCCTGGAGCATGGACTGCCGGAAGAAACGCCGTTGAATGAGCCTTGGTCGCCCTGGAAGAAACCCTAGAAGGACGGCCCATTGATATGGGATAGTTCGAAATATAATAAAATCTTCATTATTGCACGAGAACAAAATTTAAAAGAATATTTAAAAGAAACCGTTAAAGCAACATAAATAAATATTGTAATATTTAAGAATATTCAGTAAAAATTTCATAAATTTTTCTACTGCCAAATCTCAAACATAAAAAAATTTGAAATATAAAAATAAATAAATAAATGAACAAATACTGTATATAAATACTTCCTCCGTTCCCAAATGTTTAAGACATTTGGTTTTGGGGCACTATTCACCAATGCACTTTGATTTAAAGTTTTATCATAGTTATACAAGTTAAAATATAGTCAAGAGGGATCTTGTTAGATTCGTCTCGTCGTGTAGTTTTTAAATATTGAACTTTTAGAATTTTTACATATACCAAACTTGAGTTATTATTGATTCAAAATGTGCATTGGACTGCGTGCGCAGTGGGGTATGTAAAAAAGATTTGAGAACGGAGGAAGTATATCTTAATATATAATATAAATTTAAATATATAAATATATATAGAGAAATATATATATATTTAATCGGGTAATCGGGTAGGGTAATCGGGTAATACATGAATCCGTACCCCACCCGTACCCGATATGATTTATTTCGGTTTCGGGTAATACCCTACCCGTTACACGATTATCTCTACCCTACCCTACTCGATACGTGATTACCCGTCGGGTTACCCGATCCTACGGATAAAGTTGACATCCTAGTCGGTTCTGGGATTGGGTTCATTTAAATTTTTTTCAGGTTGGATCGTGTCTTGGATTTAGGTTACATCCGACCCGACCCGAGGAATATTGGTTTCTCAAAACCCTTGTCCCATTATTCTTTTCAGTTTTCCCTATTCAGAATCAGATCACACTCACTCCCGCTCCAAGCGTCGCCACAGCCACTCCCTTCCCTACCATTTCCTCCGTCATTCACCCATCACTCTCCGGCGCCGCCCATCTTCTGCGGCCACTCCTCCGCCCGTCGCTCATCTATCTTTCTGTCTGCTCTCTTCTCCGTCGCCTTCTGTCTGCCCATCTCCACGACTTCGCCCGCCGCTCCTCTGCCCGTCGCGCCTCCCCCTCTGTTGCCCGTCGCTCGTCCTCCGGCCTCCGACTCTCTCGGTTTCTCCAGTGTGCTCGCCGTCCATTGGCTGTAAAACAGGTAATGAGCAAGCTTGTGTTAAGTTTATTGAAATTAGTTGTGTTAGGGATTTATTGAAATTAGTTATGTCATTTCTACAATGTTGTTTTGTTGCTGGATGTGGTATTATGGTATTATTGGATGAGTATTTGCCTATTTCTGATTTACTTCAAGGTCTTTCTATATACGAAGTATAATCGATCCTACATTCCTAGTTTCCTACCACTGTTGATTGGTAAAAATAATTGTTCAAATTGTGGTTTACAATTTATTGAGTGTTAATAAGTTATTGCTGTTGATTTTTGAAAGGCAAAAACAGTTGAATTTTGTTGCTCCAAGCCTCCAATACAGTGGCTGTGTCTGTATTGGAATATTTTGCTGGATTGTAGTAATATTTTGGAGCTTATGCTAATATTTTGTTGCTCCTCCAAAACAAATTGTGGTATTATTGAATTTTGTTTTGTTGATTTTTGCTGCATTGTAATATTTTGATGCTGCTGTTCTGTATTCCTGTAATGATCTGTTGTTTTTGTTTGCTGGTGTTGTTTTAGGCTGTTGTTGTTGTTTTTTTTTTTTTTTAAAAAAAATACTATAGTAATTTATGGGGTCTTGAATCGGGTCTTGAGTCGGGTTGGGCTAGTGATTTGATTTTTTTGGGTCCATGGGTCGGGTCTTGTCGGTTCGGTCCAGAGAAGTAAAACCTCGGGTTGGGTTGATTCTTGGGCTTGGGTCCTGAAATTCTTCTCGATTCAGGTCTTGGGTCCATACGCGGCATTAAATTTCTTTACCGGCAAAGACATACTCATATACCAGTACATTTTATTTTTCTCTATAGTTCCCGCCATTCTCGTAGGGCTCCAGCCGCCACCGCCCAACCCCGAACTGGAAAATGTCTGGCGCATCGGAGTCAAATGCCTCGGCATTTTCGGCAGCGGAGGTCCTGTCTCTCCCGCTTCTCGTGCTTCAATTCCCTTAATTTTTATTTTTATTTTACCATTCTTTTTGGTGATGCGTTTATTTCTCTTTTTTTTTTTCGAATTTTATGATGCAGTTGGAGTTTCTTGCTGAAGATGAAATGATCGAGATTGTGCCGAATATGAGGATGGATCCACTCAATTTCATCTCTGTATGCACGTTCTTCTATTTCTGTTCTACATACACGCACATTCGTTTGATTAATTATTACTGTATTTTATATTGGTTGTGATGGTTGATTTCTGTACGGATAGGGGGATTTTGGTCCTTTTAGACCGCAAATAGCGACTATGGTGCCGCTTTGGTTAGCTGTGGCCTTAAAGAAGAGAGGCAAGTGCACACTTCGTGCTCCAGAATGGATGTCAGTCGGTGAGTTTGGCAGAACCAGCGGCAATATTTTTAGTTGATGTACTTTTGAAATACTATTACATAGCCTCCAATTCGTAAGTAGAAATTACTTTGTTCCCTGTCCTAGGGACTAGGGTTTGTTCCGCTATGCTGTTTCTTTTAACAATTTTATTCCGCTATTCTCCATTTCAACAGCAACTTTGTTGTTGTTGAAATACCCCCCAATTGCTACCCATAAATGTCTTTCAATGTAGCCTTGAGAATGGCACGCTTTTTCCTTTTGATTGTTTGGTGTTTCTTGCTTCACCTTTCAAGAGTAGCCTATTCTTTTTTATTGTAATGAATAACATAATATGTCTTGATGAAATTGTAGAGCTAATGAGTGTGGCATTTGATCTTTAGCCATATTTACTGATTTCTTATTTTCCATTCTCCATAGACAATTTAACACGAGTCTTGGAAGCAGAGCGAGATTCTGAGAAGTTTCAGCCATTGCCATTTCATTATGTCGAAATATCAAGACTTCTGTTTGATCAGTAAGTATTATTCATGTATGTAGTCATGGACACACATTGTTGGTTGGAGGTGTTTTTAAGGCGAATTTCTTTGATGCAGTGCTCGGGAAGACATTTCAGATATCTACGTGGTTAGTTGCCCAATCTTGCAGCCATATTGTTTCTTAGACAAATCATAAAAGCTTGGGAGTCATATTTTAATTTTCTTTCAGGTAAGGTCCCTAATTGAGGACATCAAGGATGTCCGGTTCCATAAAATTGGGACTGGCTTGGAGATTATATCAAAGGAGCGCACTTTTGCATTGAGGGTATGATACATGTCACTTTTCATTGAGGATATGATATGCGTCACTTTGCATTGATGGTAATTGATATGATATGTGTGACTTTGTGTTGAGGGTATGATATATGTCACTAATATTTAATTCTACTACCGCATACTAATCTCGCCAACATGCATATTCTTGTGGTTGTACTAACAAGGACACTTGCGTAAAACTTAAAACAACTTTTAGAAAACACTGAGGAGAAAAAATCGAAAAATAGTAACTTTGAGAATGCTTTCGTAATATTTGCTTCCCATACTTTTTTCTGTTCACATGTTTGAAGGTGCAAATCATGCACATCGCATGCCAATACTATCTATTGCCATCTTTGTGCAGTTTTTGAGGTTCCTGAGGCAGAATTTTGTTGTGAGTACAGATGAAATTGTGTGTTTAATTGCTTTAGGACAGATTACTCTGCTTTAGGACTAGATTACTTCACTATCAGGATTTTGGAAACCAATTTTGAAGTTTTGGTTTATTGTATTTATAAAATTCTTCTTATACAATAACTGTTTTTGAATTTTGCAGCTAAAAAATTTATCTGCTATGGAAGCAAATATAGTGCGTCCATTTGTTACAAAAGCGCTTGAAACTTTTCATAAGCTCAGCAGTTCTGAGATGATGCAAGAATCTGATAACACGGTCAACAGACAGCCCCAAGCAGCCAACCGTGGACCAAGGGTAAGTTACCTTGTACACTTTAATTTTCCTTATTTAGGCTTTTTATTGACTTGGATTTTGTATTCGTGAATGCTAAATTAGTGTTCCTGGTAATACGTATATCTCATATTCTGCGCTTTATCTGGAGAATCTAAAATTATATTGGATCAAAATGTGTTTGTTAATCATTGCGTGTAAGGTTGCTTCTCAGTTTTGACCTTTCTGTTGATATGTTCAGCGGCAACTGAAGGATAGATGAGCAAATCTGTGGAGGATTTGAAAACACATCCAAAACGGCACTAGCTTCACCTGGTGAGCTCCGTGTGCTCGGCATTTGCCGTAAGTTTTCTATGTAGAAATATGAGGTATTTACCTGTTGATGAATTGCCATTCCTGATATATGTCTAATACTGTATTTAGCAACATACCAACTTTAAGTTGAAAATTTGCAGTCTGAATATCCCTCTAACTTTTGCTTTTTGCTGTTTCGCGATACTCGATCATAATAACTTATTCACTTTCATTGTTTAGATCAAGCTTGAAAACTTTTGTAGATATACCAAAACGAAATTTAAAATGTTGGGGGAACGTGTTTTCAGAAGCACGTATATACTAATATACAGTATTTATTACTATTTCGAACTAAATTGGTAAAATAATTTAAATTTTGTGAAACTTTAATTGAAAATTCTAAATCCTGTAAAAATATCATACAAACTGAACAGTAAACATCACCTTGAGTATTCCCTAGGATTCTCTTTATATAATGATAACTTGCACAGTACAGTATTTCAGATTCTTTATTTTTAAAATAATTAGAATTATTTTTTTTTCAAAATTTTCTTTTAAATTAATTAATTAATTACTCATTAACTATTGAAATTTTCCTAATATATGCATTCTTTTTATGTACGATAGGATCCATGAAATATTACTTTAAAGGGTCCATTTGGTTTGATTTTTTTTTATATATATATATTTTTTGATATTTCAAAAATTCTTTGAATATGAAATTTAAAATTTCTCATCCTTAATATTTTAAAATTCAAATAAATTTTGAATTACTGCTTTTCCAAAAAAAAAAAGTAAAATTATAAAATAAAAATAAAAATATATAAAATTATAGATATAAAATAGAATAGGATTTTACATTTTTTTTTTGAATTTTAAATCCAACAAACCAAATCAGCAAAGAATTTAAATGCTATCAAGTTAAAGTTGTGCCAAATAAAAATTTATTCCTAAATTCCAAATCCTAGGAATGTGTAAGTGATGGTTCAATAATATTTATATTTGAATTTTTTTTTTGATATTGATTATGGGATTGAATTGATGTCTTGTAAAGGGTGTTATCATATAAATAATGAGATTGATTGATGACGCACTGTATTCAATTATGTATTGTGTTTTGATTTTGATGACATACGTGTTGTGTTGGAAATTTCATTCTCGTGGATGTATTTTATATGTTGATTGTACTGTTGTATGATGTATTGTGAGATCACATATGGATCGTAAATTCATCCTGACGGTTGCATTATTTGCTTTAGGTTGTTGTAGTTATGTGATGTGTAATGTGTGGTATGTGATGTCTACGACCACTTTTGTGGTGGGTGTTGATATTCTGTTGAGTTTATTTGAATTCATTGTCCATTACAAAAAATTAGTCTCGCAACACACCTGCAGGTAAGTCTGTACCTTATCTCTATTATTAAATTTCGTACATGTGGATGTCCTGAAATAGGTTCCTCTGCTGATTCAATATATATTGAATTCCTTGATATAGATTAACTAATTTTGATCACAACATTGATCAACTAATTTTGAAAATATAGATTATTGAATTCCTTGATATTCAGCAGATATCGAATTCAGTATTTAATCGATCATTGCTCTCAAAATTATTCTCAACAAAACCCAAGTTGCCGAATGAACCCCTCTCTCTTTTACAAATAATTTATTTCAAAATAAGTACTACTACCAGTTAATATCTCCAGCTAAGCCTTCATTAACCGGAAGCGTGGCAAATTCCAATTGCTCACCCCTTACAAATAATTAGGGCAGGCATGCAATTAGTTGCACATTAGGCTTCCATCAATTATAATTAGGCACCTTTACATGTGTTGAGTGAGCTGTATTCACACTTAAAGCCAACTTTCATTCAAAACCATCCAATCATCGATTACATAATAATAATAATAATAATAATAATAATAATAATAATAATAATAATAATAATAATAATAATAATAATAATGGCATCAAGGCCAACTTAAATAAGATCCAGATAATCAAATTCCATATTGGTTATTACTTACTCATTGTTGTTCTACCTTATGTCAGTGTGTTTTTTTAAAAATAATAATACTTCACCCGTCGAGTTTATTTTGTTAACCATTTTATAACTGAACATGTCTCTTGTAACTTGTTTAAGGTGTCCTGAAGGAGGAATATAATTAGGAATTTTTATACCACCAACGTTTTATAATAGTACTAGCTAGGATTGTTACGTTTTCTTTGTGATATGTTCTAATAATTTAAAAAAATAAATATACTACATAAGATTAATTTTGGTAAACGTCATAGCCGGCCCATTTCCGGCAATACCATTTGAAATACCATGTGATGCGGTTTCCTCTATTTTTTTAAAGAGCTGAAACTGGGCTAAAAAATAGAAAATACAAAACATAAGGACTAAAAGAGTATTAAGGCAAACAAACACGTATACTTAATTTTTTTTATCTTTTCTTAAGAAAAGATGGGTCTAGGCCATTTTATTCGAATAATTGTTGCATCGTATACTTATTTTATTAAGAACAGAAGCCACCAAAACACACATAATACACTTATTATTATTACTTAGCTTTAATTATTTATCAACAGCCCATAAAACGTTTGTGCACCATAAACAAACATTTGTGCACCGGATATTCGAATTAATAAACAAACATTCACCATAAAACGTCTGTGCACCGGATTCGCGTCTATGTTCACGTTCTGGCAGTTTAACTTTATCGACCTTCTTCTTGGCCGTTACGGAAGCCCTTTTTGGTAATTTCGTTATTCCCGCCGCCTATATATAGCCCCACATGATGCGCTTGCCAAGTTGCCAGTTTCCTTCTCCTCCGCAGCTGAAACGCCTTTTTGTCTGTAATGTTTATAATTCCAAGTTTTAATAAATTTCCACTAGTGTATTAGAATATTAATATCACTAACCGGTTCAGGTTCTTTGCCTGAGTTTTTGAATTTGCGTTTTTTGGGGATACATTCTTTGATTTGTTTGTCTATTTTGATGATGATTCGATTTTGTTTCATGGCTGTTTCTGGAGTGGGATTTATGGCTGTGATATGGGATTCCAGCTCTTTCGTTTGCTGAGAATAGGGCTT
Organism: Hygrophila difformis; assembly: GCA_030278955.1. Classification (NCBI taxonomy): domain Eukaryota; kingdom Viridiplantae; phylum Streptophyta; class Magnoliopsida; order Lamiales; family Acanthaceae; genus Hygrophila; species Hygrophila difformis. The sequence goes on from JAOANR010000007.1 coordinate 11,812,110, forward strand.
TTCGTATAGCATCGTTGCTGCGAATCAAATGGTTCAATCGTTTTCCAGATTTACAAGATTCAGAAACTTCGAATTCGATTGAAGCCGTCTAGCAATTCAATTAGGGTTCGAAATTGCGTTCCTCTTTTGAATTTAACGTTCTTTCCTTTACCCGAAATCCCTTTTTTCGCTATGAACTTATACATGCTTTCGGAATGAAACATGAAGGGGCTTGGATTCCTATTTTCTGTTACTTCGATTCTGTAGCTAAATATTTTTTAAATTGTTTTGGCGTTTGGAGTCTTGAATTATTTATTTTCTTTTTGGTAAAAGATAATTTAATTCGTTTCGATATGAAATTTTGATAGGGAAAAGAAAATTAAAAAAGAAGTGAAATTCTTTTAGTTGAATTCAGGGTAGTTGGGGATAGTGGGAGGGTGGGGAGTATGAATTGCAAAGTTTGTACACCGCCGTCCAATGAATTTTGGACGAGGCAGTCAGGCGGAGGTGGTGGTAGGAGCCATGACAGCGAACATGATTTGGCAATGATGGTTATTGATTTTCTGGAAAACGGGAATAGTGGTGGGACTGACTCAAAATACAGTAGCGATAGCGATTCAAGTCTACCTGATCTTGCTCAATTGGCAGACAAAATCTCTGTTAGTATTTCTTTCTCCTTGTCTCGAGCTAATTTTATTACTGCTTATTGCTTTTGGGCTCAAGAAAGGATAAGGATTAATAGAGGTCTTTCTCATCATTGAAGAATAGTCCTGTTGAAACTTAATACTTATAAATGCATAATACATTTATGAAGCCGCAATCGTGATATTGATGGCGTTGTGTGTGACATGTTGGGTGGTGCTTATGACATTGCACTTGTGTTGTTCCATTGATTTAATATAGGGTTTAAATCATTTTCAGCATGGATAGTATGATAGTCCTATTTTGCATTACCCTGCTCAAATGTACCTTTAGAAATTGTTGTGTGCGAAGCCTCGGAAAAAAAAAAAAGGCCTTTCTAGTTTATTGTATACCTCTTGGTGATGGTTCCCAATTTGAAGCAGGAGAATTACTGTTTCAAACAAGCTTAATATTCTTTAGTGGATGTTTTAAGTGTAAGATTTATACTATATGTTAGGATTTATGTATAGTCTTTGTGGTGGGATACCTTACAGGTTCACCTTTGCCTTTCCCCTGTTCATGCTTTTACCAATTTAACTCTGCCCTAACTAGTTGTTTCAATAATGTTTAGTATCTCAAGTTGAGGATGGACCAATATGAGCGTGACTTGTTGTCAGTGGTACAGTCTCTTGTCCTTTCAATTAAGGAATGTGACCTTTATGCTGCATATTCGGGTCCCTGCAATGCCAGTTGCATCAGGTTCTCCCTTGTGAATCTCCTGAGGCAATCTAGTTTTGATGCGGGTTTGTGCATGTCCAGATGGCAAGGGAGTGGAACTGTTCCTGGAGGTATATATGCTATCCTTCTCGCAATGTCCACTATATCTGGTTCAACTGTGGTGATTCAAATTCAGTAGAGATATATAGCCAAGCCACTCTGTGTTTATTATTTATTCAGCTTAAAAAACATCATTCCAGCCGAACTTCTTAATTAAATTACAATTACAAACTCGAGCTTGCTTGGTAGGCATAAATAAGCTGATCTAAACAAGGAGCGAGCTGGAAATATGCATAAACTGAATCCCCGTCACATTCTAACCTACTTTTTTGTGACCCCATTATTGTGTTCATCCAGGTGATTATGAATACATCGATGTTGTCTGCTACAACAGCCCTGGAACCAAGGAACGTTTGATTGTGGATGTGGATTTCAGGAGCCACTTTGAGATTGCTAGAGCAGTAGAATCCTATGATAGAATATTGAATTCTCTACCTACCATTTTTGTGGGGTCGATCAAGAGGCTTGAACAATTTCTTCAAGTAATGGTTGAGGCCACTAGATCATCTTTAAAACAGAACTCAATGCCTCTCCCACCATGGAGATCATTGGATTATTTGAAAGCTAAGTGGCGGACCCCGCACCAGAGGAAAATCAATTTTGAAGAAAGCATTACCATTCCTGTCAGACACGAGAAATGTGCTGGGCATCTCAAAAGCCTGCAGTCCTCACTTCTATCCGAGATTGAAATGGAGCGTACGCTGAACTCTTCTAATCGTGATCGGAGGCTGAAATTTGAAAGAAGATGGTATCCAACTTTTAACTAGATATATCTGGGAGCATGCAAAGTTGTATGGCTTTCAACTTCCTACTTCCCGATGCCTTTTTTTTAAAAAAATAAAAAATAAAAATAAAAATAGCTTGGCTTGGCAATAAAAATCCTCTTGAGAAATACTGAGGAGGGTAGCATTTTCTTTTTCTTTTTTCTTTTTCTTACAAATAAAAACAGTGGGCTACAGTTGCCACATTTTAGTATAAGTGCAACATTGTCATTGTCTGCTTGATGTATGACAGTGATGCCCAACTTACAATAAACATTGAGCCTAACTGAAGTTGTTGGCTCTGATTTAATTGAGTAACTGTTGTGTTAATGTATGAAAGTGGGATCTTGACTAGGTGATTTTGATTCGAGTCAGTATTATTAGTATTATTATGTTTCACAAGGAATTTGCTTCTCAGTATCACACCCCAGCCTTTATGCTATCTTTTTGTTATTCATGATAATAATAATAATAATTAATAATCCATATTATCTGGTAGATAGTAGTATAAGTGAGTGAACCTCATTTACTAGCAAATAATATCAGAGTAATCCTAATGCCAGTTCCCTTATTGTTGAACACGACAATTTCTTTTTATCTTTTCACTAGGAAAACCAATCAGTTTTCTGATTGAATTGCGAAAACAGGAGCAACAGTTTGATTTGGACCTGATTGTAATCGACGATTATGTTTTCCTTGATCAAGATTTATTTATTTTGTATTGGCCTCCAGATTCACACCAGGTTTAGTTACCCTGGCTGGCTAAATTTGCAAGCTTTCCCCTATCAAAGGGGCTGTTGTTCATAATCATAGTTGCCTTTGCCTCCTGAATCCTGATATATAGTCTTTCCTTTTTTGGGTTCCTGTGATTTGATTTCCCATTCACTGTTCCTGCTCTATACTTGCAGTAAGGATTTTTTCACTACAATGTTGCTCCTTTATTTGATGCGACATTTTTTTTTTGGGGGGTGGGGGTTTGGTTTTGTAGGCTTACCAAGAGCTCCGGCAAGGTTTGATTTAATAATGTTGTTGCCATACTTTTGATCTCCCCCCGAGACCTATACGGTCCCATACTTTTGGTCTCAACAACAACATGATTCTGTTAATACACAAGAAATTAGTTAATAGTAGTAGTTGTGTAGGTCTATAGCATGATCATGAAACAAAGCCAAGAGCACGACTGGTTGTAGGATAGCCAAGTGGATTAGAATGCTGCCCTGCAATAGAATGTAAAACTTTATTTATCTTATACTCCCCCGTTCATTCACAGTGGTCGTTTCAGACCAAGTTACACATACCAATAAAATGTAATGATTAGTCTCATATTTTTCACCTTTGCCCCCATACCTATAAAAAAATAGAATTAAAGTAGGGAGAGATTGCACAATATTCTAAAAGTAATATTTATGAAAAGATAGGAGTAATATTGAAAAAGTATGATATAAATAGGTAAAATAACAACAAATTTGGACTACTTTTTTTTGTTAACGGATGGAGTATGTATTATGTAATACTTCGTAATTCATTTGCCCATACATACTGGATTAGTTTTATATTCTAATACATGAGATGTTGGACTAGCATGATCCTGTTTCACAATCAAATTAAGAGGTAACAAAAAACATTCATTTTAGTATTTTACCTCACACATAAAGTTAGGACAGTTTATGTGGTATACTATGTATTTTAGGATTCTACCACAAATCTTATATCCTGGTGTGGCATTTCTTAAACCCCTGATTAGTTTAGATACGAGAGGGGTAAACATTCTTTATTTACAGAATTAAATAAAATGTAGGTGAGAATTAAATAAATACTAGTATTATTAGTAGTCAGTACGAGTACAGAATAGGAGTATTGAAGAGAGGAAGGCAGGAATAGGGATGGCAATGGGTCGGGTCTGGGTCGGTTCCGCTAAGACCCAAGACCCGACCCAGGGCTCGGGTTCGGTTCGGTTCCGGGTCTGACCCGGACCCATTGCCATCATTAGGGATGACAACGGGTAGGTTCTGGGCCCATTTTTGTAAGACCCAAGACCCGACCTCGGTTCTCGGTTCTGACCCGGACCCATTGCCATCCCTACGCAGGAAGATCCGCAGATGGGCATAAGCAATTAAGTTGATGGGCCTTATCAAATGGGCCTTGTTTTTTAAGATTTACACTCATTATTAATTGGGCCAAATGGAATTAGGCTCAACAACGTAACCAGCGGTCAAAAGTTGGGAAAACCCCAGCCCAGTCCCCACCAACCAAACTTTATTTGAGTCAAAACCCCACATTTTAAATCATTAGAGTTTAGGCCCTACCAATTAGCAAACTTAAACAAAAAACTAAACAATAACATTAACTAAGTTGGGCATGGAAAATACTCAAATGCCCCTTGTGAGAAAATACGTGAAACACCCCAATGCCCTAAACTCCCTCTCCCTCCAACGTCTCTCCCTGTTCCATCCTATTCGATCGTCGTCCTCTCCATTCTCCCGCTAGCAAAGGGCTCGAGCAAGCAGGAGGATCGAGCTTCACAAGGCAAACGATCAAACATAGCGGAGGAGTCAGTGGGACACGTCCAAGCACGGTGGAGAAGACATTGGAAGGTGAGAACAAGAAAAATAGGGCTTATTTATTAACTTCTTCCCGACTTTTTACCATTCTTGAAGAGGATAAAATCCTTAAGGAATGTTGTAGAATGAGAATAATAATTCGTATTTTTGTGAGAAGAACAATGTTTAGCTATTGTAAGGTGAGAACAAGAAGAAAAATAGGGCTTCTTTGTATGAAATTTTTCTCGTAATGTTGAATAGGAAAACAACCTCAAATGATGTGCAATGGCAACAATAGTGGTGTTTTTGTGAAAGGAACAGTTTATAGTGGCTATTTACTGACATTTGATGCATAGAGGCTTCGGTATTGTCATTACAATGTTTCTGATTTATTTTGTGAGGTTGGGATGCCATTGTAGAATAAATGTAGTAGTTGTTGATATTCAATTATGAGCAGGAAGCAATATGGGTGGGTTTTAGTTGTACCTAGAGGTGTAGGAATGTATTTGCATGGGTTTCGTACGTATCCATATTGATTTTAATATTGTTTTATTTGTAGGTGTGAAAAAGAATGAGTAATAGTGGGGAGCAAGTGGGAAGCGGTAGCTTTAGTAGCTTTAATCTGCTAGTAGTATGTGACTATGAGAATGAGAAGTACCCATTAAGCATCACGAATCAGACAACCGTGGCGGATGTGCATACTGAATTGTTTGAAAGATGGCCCGAGTTCGATCCTCTTTTAAACACACTGGAATACGAAGCTCCCGGGGACAAGCTACCGGTACGAATCAAAAGTGATACGGATATAAAGTTGATGTTGTGGTATCACTCGGTGACGAATGTACACTTGTGCAATGTTCACATCGTACCGAACACGAAGAGAAGAAGGTATGATATTTTAGATCTTCGGTGGTTATAATTTGAATGGCCAAGTTTTGGTTAGATTGTGTAATGAGATAATTTGTGGAAAATGTAGGGTGGATGATGTACCGGAGTCATCAAGCCATAACCAATTGGCAATGGTACGGATAGAGCAAGAGGCCATGGGGGGACGATCCGGTGGCATTGAACGTATTGATGGTGAAGGACAAACATTTGAGAGTGTTGGTAAGTTCCGTGAAGTATTGCGGTCATATTGCATTGCAACAAATAGAGGATTTAGATACGTGAAGAATGCGAAGGATAAGGTGATAGTGAGATGTTCGGTGGAAGAGTGTGGATGGCGTATTTATGCAGCATTCCTTAAATCGGATGATACATTTGGCATCCGTAATTGCAACCTTAATCATACATGTGGTGTCGACCGCATAAAAAGTACAAGCCATCCAAATGCGAATTCCAAGTGGGTTGCAAGTATCATTAGAGAGAAAGTTAGAAGCACGCCGGGCTTTACGCCTAGAGAAGCCATAGCCGATGCGAAAATTCAATTTGCGGTTGATATACCCTACCATAAAGGTTGGTTGGCGAAAGAGATAGCATTAAGAGAGATCCATGGAAAGGATGAGAAATCCTTTGACAAACTTAGGGGTATGTGCGAATCGTTGAAGGCCTCGAACCCCGGCACTATCGCCGACTTGGAAATATTTCCGGACACAATGAAATTCCACCGTGTGTTTATTTGCATGGGCGCTTGCATGAGGGGTTTTTTGAGTGGTTGTCGTCCGATGTTGTTTCTTGATGGTACACATCTTAAGACGGAGTGGAAAGGGACCATGCTAACGGCCATTGGGCAGGACGCGACCAACGTCATATTTACATTAGCATTCGCCGGTATGTATATCTTGTTGTTGTTAATTGATGTTTTGTTCTTGTTAATTGATTGGGTATCTTATACTTGTTTCTGGTAGTCGTGGACGCGGAGACGGACTTCAGCTGGGGATGGTTCTGTCAAAAGCTTTATGGAGCGCTTGAGGCCCAAAGCGAAAATTTCCCTTTCGAGCAGTTGGTTTTGTTCACGGATAGACACGCCGGGCTTCTCAACGCCGTACGCAATGTATTCTCAATCTGTGCCCATGCAATATGTCTCCGTCACTTGATAGACAATTTTCGGACTGACGTATGTATGCCAAAGTTTGTTTACTATTGTAGTATACGAGTCCCAGTGATGCTTGCTCGAATCGTTTATCTTATGGTGCTTTATTCACTAATGCAACATGTTTTGTCGAAATATCCCTTGCACCGTAAGAGTAAATGGTGCAACATTTTCCACCTTGCTGCGAATGCTCTTACCGCCTCCGACTATGAGAAATACATAAAGAAGCTCGTGGATGCATTCGGTAACCATGCCAAGGAATTCATAGCACGTTCGAAACCAGAGAGGTGGGCCAATGCATTCTTCCCGAGGATGAGATGGGGCGCGATGAACAATAATTTAGCGGAGAGTTGGAATAAGTGGGCGAAAGATGCTAGGGTTTTGCCACCCGCTGCTATGGTGGATATGCTTAGGGTTAATGTGATGACAATGATGGACGAACGAAGGAATGAAGCATCGGAAATGGTTAAGAATGTTTGCCCCAGAATTGAGATAGAGATTCAAGCCAATTTGGACAAGTCGAGGGCGTTGTCTTGCATTCGATCGTTGCCGGGTTTGTACGAGGTTCGTCAGGGTGGTTTGAGGATGGTGGTCGACCTCAACAAATGGGAATGCTCATGCAGAGAATGGCAAGTCACCGGCATTCCTTGTTCGCATGCTTTGGTGTGCATTTCGCACATGCACTTCTCGCCGTATGACTATGTGGACCCATACTATAGTGTTCGTATGTACCGTAAGTCGTACGAAGGGGCCATTTACCCAATCTCTGTCACACACGAGGAAGAACCTGAGGTCGTGGCGACCGAAGTGATACGACCCCCGGACGTGCGATCCCAGCCAGGGCGAAGGAAAACCAAGCGGATCCCATCCCAAGTTGTTGTGAGTAAGAATACCTGTGGTTTATGTCACATGCCCGGACACAACAAACGTACTTGCAAGAATGCCCGAGTGCAAAAGTAGTCTGGTCGGGTATATGTGATTTTTTGTCGATAATTTGATGCACATTAACTTGTTTGGCATGATTTGAATCGTTACAGTGTCCATGTGCCTTGACTGAGAATGGAAACTCATGATTTGGATAATGTGTTTTGGTACTTTTGCAATTGGATGTTGGTATGATATTTGATTTGGTTAGTATTTGTGGCAAGTTTCTTTTTTGTGGAATTTGTAAACAAGTTGAATTAAATGTGGTAAGAGGATTGAATGTTATGGTAATATTTTGTGTGTAGATGTGGTAAACCAAACTGATCACTGAGGATAAACGGTCTTGGGACGGTCAATGGACGACCATCCTCGCACCGTCCTTCGTGTCAGGGAATTCTGGCTCAGAGGACGGTTAAGGGATGGTTAATTTTAACCGTCCCCTAACCGTCCTGAAGGTCCTGAATGAAAGTTAGAATAGAGACGGTCCTGGGAGTCGTCGGACGGACCGTCCCGAAACCGTCTCTATAATAGGCTTTGTAACAGGAGATATGGGACGGACCGTCCTCATACCGTCCTCCACAAATGTTAACTACAGGATGCTTAGGGACGGTCCTGGGCGTTTGGGATGGCCGTCCCAAGTACCGTCCCATCCTTTGTCAAAAAACAGAGCCTCCTTGGACGGACCTTCTGTGGACGCCTCTCAGCTACCGTGCCATTTTTTATATTGTCATTTACCAATAAATTGGTAAATAATATAAACAAACTTGGTAAGTCGCATAAGCCTACATGGTAAACCATATTCCTATATTTGTATGTGTCATAAAAAACCTGGTAAATCAATTTCAAATGTTGGTAAGTCCCATAAAAAAAACCTGGTAAAAATGTCAACATTAACTTGGTAAGTATCAATAAGAAACCTGGTAGTCGAAATTTAAAAGAATCAAAAATGTAATTGGTAAGTGACATCAAAAGAAGTTGGTACCATATAATAGTGTTGGTAAGTGACTTTTAAAAAACTTGGTAAACCACGTATTATGTATTTGGACTTCAAGATATTTGGTAAAGCATCTACTACTAAATTGGTAGTGACATTCCAAGATAGTGGTAAGTAACGTCAGAAGAAGTTGGTAAATCATATCAGGAATTTGGTAAGTGACTTTGGGATACTTGGTAAGGCATCAACTAATAAATTGGTAAGTGACATGCCAAGATAGTGGTAATTTCATGCGATCGAGGGTTTAGGGTGGAAAATAGTTGATATTATTACCGCTCAAGGCAATATGCATTGTCGTATGATCTGAAATAGTTAAAATTATGATCATATATGTACAAAGGGTGTTATGTATTACAAACGGACATCTAATCGGAGGTGTCATGTTGCATACATCGGGAGAATAGTATACGTACTCGTTGTAGCGTTCCGTATTAGGGTGTTTGTTTCTCCATACAATCCATACTCGATTGATACTGGGGTGTTTGCTTCTCCATACAATCCATCTAATCGTTGTCGTATTATCACCACGATTGATATTAGGGTGTTTGTTTCTCCATACCTTATCGTGTCACGTTGCATTACTTACGTTAATAATCTACCAACACCAACACCGTACCAGTGTTCCACGTTTGTTCCAAAGGGTGTTCGTTTCTTTAGCATGTTGTACCCTATCAGATATCTCGTGGTGAATAGGACGATTAAATTCCGATGATAGTTGGATTACTAGTAGTAATGTTCAAATTGTGTACATAAGTATTATATGTTTTAATGACGACATTATCCTAACTAACGTAAACTACATATTTTTTTCGATGAGCTATCGTTACACTGTAATGTCTAGTTGGAGTTATATCCCATAGTATAGACGAGTTCAAAAACGAAATAGATTAAATGCGGTAACTAATTCACTCAGTGACACAGTAACATGGAAATATTAGAATTAGTAAAGATGCATTAACGTGACTGGTAAATCCTAGCGCATGACTTGGTAAAGGAGATATGAAATGACTTTGGTATTGTTTGGACGGTACTTTGGATGGTAGAAATATCCCGTCCCATAGCATATATATATTTTTTTTAATTTTTAAAATCTCAAAAAATTGGGGAACTACACATGCTTAGGGTTTAGGGTTTTTAGGGTTTAGCTCGATTACCACGTTCAGTCATTTTGTTACCAATTTACTCTATACTAATTTACCGGGTGTAGAGGACGATCTAGTAATTAGGGTTCCTTTCATCAGTTTTTTTTTTTTTAAAAAAAAATCGATCGAACCGCCTCACCCCTCTAAACTTCTCCACAACCGCCTCACCCCTCTAAACTTCTCCACAACGTTGCACTCGCTCGGAGAAGGACGAAATTGCTGCCCGCGACGCTTTGGACTTTCAGGTATCATACTTCCTGCCACATTTATTTCTCTACTTAGATCCTTGAATGTATTTGTGTGTTAGTGTTTCGAAAAATTGTGGGTTTAAAAACACATATGTTCGAAGCGAGCAGAGTTCGATTGCCGAGAGTTCATGGCTTCGTTTTCTTATTGGAATGTTTAGGGTTTCAAAAATTAGTTTGATATGGTTCATCATTGCGCACTTAAGGTGTTCGAAGAAATGTTTAAACTAGAATTTCATACAGTACTGTCTACAGAATTTCTTACTGTGATTTTTATTTGCAGTTATCATGGGATTCTTGCAAATCTTGTTGTCCCTGGCATGGTTAATGGCCCCGAAGCGCACTCGAGTGGTTGAAGACGACGAGAGTTCCCCACGAACAAGAATGGGGTGTAAGCCACAGAATGCACCATCTAGACTGAACAAGAAGAAGTTCCTGACTGACGCTGCGCAAGAGAGGTATTACACAATGCATAATCAGAGGGCATACGTAGGAGAACGGGCATTTAAGGAGCAACATCTTCAGGATGATAGGGTGGCACCTTTAGTGGATCGGTGGGGTTGGCACGAGCTTGCACTCCATCCGGAAGGTGAAGCACCAATTGATCTAGCGTTGGAAGTATTCGCAAACATCCCGGATGCAGACGATGACATGTCAAATGTATTTGTACGTGGGAAAAGGGTGAATTTCTCGTCGGCAACAATCAACGAGCATTTCGGCATACCAAACGGAGGCATCTTCCGTTTACCTCCGGATGAGGTGCCTGTGTTGCCGGATTGGGCTTCACTTTGCACCCAGGAACCAGTGTCTTTGAACACGAAGAACAATTTAGAAGTCCGTACGCGGTGCCTAGATCCTCAATGGAAGTTCGTCGCATGTATTTGGAACGGACGCATAAGACCCACCCTACGGGAGAACTATGTCACTCGTGATGCATACGATTTGATACACCACTTGGCGTTCGGAGGCACAATCAATGTTGGCTCCTTGATAAGAAGACATATGTTGGAAATATCTCATACTGCCTCGCTCGCTATCTCTCATATTCATCTCATATGGCGCATGTGTGTAGAAGCCCGTGTAGAAATTAACAGAAACGAAGAGAGGAAGCCACCGATGGGATCATTCAAGGTGCACAAGTTCGCTGAGCGACGTGCTCGTATACAGAGTGGGAGAGATGCACCCGCAACAATAAATGAGGCGGATGACGGGGGCTTGATTCTTATAGTCCCACCAGAACGTCCCCCAACACCACCACCACCACCGCCACCCGCTGCGCCACAACAAAATGACCAACATGAAGCCATGGACGCGGACCATCCAGCCCTCATGCCCCCACCCATGCCGCACGTGCACCAAGCGGGAATGGACTACACTGAGCTTGGTAGGATGTTTCAGGACCTGCGAGTTCACATTGATACAAGGTTCACACATATGCAGGATCATATTGATAATCGATTCACACAGATGCAGGCAAACTGGGACAGCAGAATGAACGAGGTGGAACGAGATATCAGAGACATTGGTGATATGTTGGATCGGTACGAGTAAGCAGCCCCTGATATAGACCGATTCCGTCCTCCTAAGTAGTTTTTAGTGTTTACTGACTTTGTGTTCGAATGAGTAGTATCTTGTGGTTGTCCTATTAATGGCATGCTTGTAATCTTTTGTTATGCTATGAATGACAAGTAGTACAATGCAGGAACAATTGGTGTTGGTATTTTGTCGCAACATGTGAATGGTAGTTTGTTATGCTATGAATGTTATTGTGTTTTAAACATCTAACATGATATCTCTCTCATGGTATTACTAAATAGGACGGAGAAGGAGTGCGTTCAAAAGGTCTTATGTTTCAGAAAGTATGGGACAGTGTTGGGACGGGCAAATTGGACCGTCCATATACAAATTAATTGCAACAGACGGTCCTGGTAGAGCGGGACGGTCCTACGTGACCGTCCCGAAACCGTCCTATAGAACCTGCCCTCATTCAGTCTGTGTTGGGACGGTCATGAAATGGTATTGTGACCGTCCACATGACCGTGCCCGTCAGCCAAAAAGGGCTTTCCCATTGACAGTATAGCCTATTTACCAATGTAGACTAATGACAACTTACCAAGTTTCGTGCAAGGAGTTTACCAATCCAACCCTACCCTCATTTAGTCTGTGTTGGGACGGTCATGAAATGGTATTGTGACCGTCCAGTTGACCGTGCTCGTCCTTAGCCAAAAAGGGCTTTCCCATTGACGGTATAGCCTATTTACCAATGTAGACTAATGACAACTTACCAAGTTTCGTGCAAATAGTTTACCATTCCAACCCTACCCTATTTACCAAGTTCTGTGTAGTAGGGATTACCAATTTACAATATAGCCCATTTACCAATGTACACTAATGACAGCATACCAAGTTTTGTGCATATAGCTTACCAGGTTAACACTATCCTATTTACCAAGTCGTATGTAGTGGGTTTACCAATTCACGGAACACTACAATTTTTTCGTATCGGGTATACCAAGTCTCTCTAGCCAATTTACCAATATACATGTAAAGGTTTTACCGACTCACACTTTAGCCTATTTACCAAGTTTTTTGGCAAAGGGCTTACCAGTTGAGAGTATAGCCTATTTACCAATGTAGACTAAAGAGAACTTACCAAGTGTTCTGCATATAGTTTACCAATCCAACCATACCTTATTTACCAAGTTCAATGTAGTGGGGATTGCCAATTAGACACTAGCCCATTTACCAACTTACACTACTGACAACTTACCAAGTTTTGTGCATATAGCTTACCAGTTTAACCTATCCTATTTACCAAGTTTTATGTAGTGGGTTTACCAATTCACGGAACAGTACAATGAGTGTATAGGACGGTCCATGGGGAACGTCCAACTCACCGTCCGCGGACCCTCCCAACTGCCATCAGTCCTTTAGGGACGGTCATAGGACGGTTTCCCGAGCGTCATTTCCACCGTCCCTTATGTCCTGCAATGATAAACGGTCCTGCTTCAGTAAGGACGGTCCACGGGGACCGTCCTTTGGCCGTCCTCTGAGGACAGCTTCAGCTAGTGTAATTGGGACGCTAGGGGGACGGTTTTTCAAGCGTCCACTCCACCGTCCCTTATATCCTGGATCTAAACGAAGGTCCTGCTTCAGCTAGGACGGTCCCCAGTGACCGTCCTCTAGCCGTCCTCTCAAGATAGGTTCTTGGACATGTCAATTGGGACGCCATAAGGACGGTATTCATGGCCGTCCCATAACCGTCTCACCAAAACAGTAATATTTTAGTGTAATGCTACCAACATTCATATATCAATCTTACCAAATTGTCTAATACAAATTTACCAAGACTACCATAATCAATTACTAGCTTTCTTGAACACTTTAAAACAAGTTTCTAAAACCCTCAAAAATCAGAATTCAACTTTGCAAAAAGCCCACATCCACCTACACATTTCCATATACATATACTAAACATTCCCACAAGACAACCTTCCATATACATCAACCAATCGAATCTAGTACCAAGCTCTTAGCATCGGTTAGGATTGTATAAGCAATATGCGCTCTAGATGCTTCTATGGAAACGGTCTTCGAATCATGCCAAAATGTTGCGTTGCTCCGGGCATAGCATTCGCTCCACAGGCATACATACACACCGCAATCCATTGACCCCGACTCTTGTTGCCTACTAGGTAATTCTTTCAATGTGCCGGACATCTTTATCCCCCACATCTCGCAACATGCTTTCCAAAAGTTTACCTATCAAAATTTCACCAAAACATGTAAAAAAAGGCTACACATAAAACAACCAACAACCAAATACCAATTTTTTTTTTTATTTTCTACAATATCACTTACAAGCTTTCTCCGACGTGTCTTCAAACGTGGATCGGACCTCATTGAGTTCATGCCATACACCTTGCCATCTTCTAAGTCAAGAATCACCATATGCCAGTGAAAGAGGTTATCATCATTTATCGGGCATATGATGTACCTCAGTTGACTTGAACTCTTGCTCAGACATATTTTGCGAACCTGGTTCGCACAAAAGCCGTTCATTTTATTCAAAAATTGTTCGCATTCATTAGCTTCCCACTCAATCTTGTCCGGTGGATAAAACTCATGCATTGTAGTCTCTATGTTTTGCTACAACAAAAAAATGTGAGCACATCAATCAAACTTGATTTCGAATATTATAAAATATTTTTTATACAGACTACTCACCGCTGCCAATGTGCTCAAGAAGGTCGCGCGACAAGGGAAACCTTCTCGCTTTTGGTAGTCATCCGATGCAATTATCTCCAAATACGCATCTATGACGGTACCTTCTAAAGGTTCGTTCGTCAACAGACGTAGTAAATGATCAGTATACACTGCAGAACCTTCCCCCTCCCACATAAGACTCCTATGGCTTCCATTAAATGCACAATATCAGCACCACAAAAGTCAGTCAAAATTTAGACCAAAATAATGGCATGATTTTATATTTTACACTTACTTTTTAAGCTCTCCATCTATGAAACGATCAAGCAACGCCCTCCTCGCATCATCAACGATCTCTCGCCCGCTCCAATCCCTTCTCCCCTTATACCCCTCGGCGAAGGCAGCGTCACCGATGGCGATTATTTCCAGCTCATCCAGTAAAATCTATACAATTCAACCCTTACTTATAACTGACTAAATTCAAATAATTTGTGCAAATTAAATAAAAATGGAGAAATGATTGCTAACAATTACACTTAACAATATAATCCACTTACCGGATCTTCACAAGGAACCGCCCGCTTTTTCTTTCTCACCGGCCTCGGGGATGTCTTCGGATCTGTGTAATCCGGATCAATCTTTCTCCTCCTATCTTTCCTGCTTTGCACATTCTTAATCAGTGAGGAGGGCGATTTCTTGCCCGGTCCTTGGACATCATCCCCCTGTTCTTCATCCTCTGCTTCCTCCTGCAACCCTGCATCCTCCATGCCCACGTTCTCTTCCCCCTCATTCATCCCTTCATTCGCCTCCAGCCGTTCATTCCCTTTCGACCCTACATTTTCCGCTTCCGCATTCTCTCGCACCTCCTTCAACCCTTCACTCACCTCCCCAGCCGGCACATCACCAACCACCTTATTCTTATCTAGCTCATTCCCCACATCCACATCCGTCGTGATAAGCAATTGCACTCCATCTGGATTATCGTGTACCTCCTCCTCCTCCTCATAATTTCTCTCATCTGCTTCCCCCTCCGATTCCTACATGTATGCAGAATATTTTGTCAATATTAACAAGAAGAATAAAATAGTAAAGATGGATGAGTGTACCGATGTGAGAACCCTCGCCGGCTGAAACAGTCTCTTCTCCTCCGCCAATGCCACAAACCTAGCTACATCCTCACGTGTCACCTCCCTCAATTCTTCCCTGCATCCTTCAATCTTGCCGGATCTATCCGCCCATCTTGTAACTCTCGGGAATCTCAAAATATGGATTGGCTTGCCATACTTTGGAATCCTCTCATACATCCATGCCTACAATTAAATAGAATCAACAAAATGCATAGGTTAGTTCCACATCACCAAACTATCAAATCCCCATTATTTGCTGTACGATATATAATACTTACCATTAACCCTACTGTGCATCCGTTCACGTACGAAGATTTGCCCTCCACAAAACATTTCATGGACTCCAACAGATACGAGTACACGAACGGTCCCCATGCATACTCCCTCACTTTCCCGCTATCCTCCGCGTAATGCCATAGGTATTTGGGCGTTGTGTACCCGGTGTTGGGAAATAGGAGGCAGTTAAATACAAGCAATACATATATGCTTGCGTACTCCTCAGGACTGCATCGTTCTATCCCCTCCTCCCCTACCCCTGCCAAGTCACGTAGAATCTTTGCTATTTCATTTCTCTTCACATCACTACACCTACCATCAAAAAACTTCTTCGATATCATAGGCTCGTCCTCCAACCTCTTTTCAATGTAATGTCCTACGTGCCTCAACCCAAGCACGCATGACAACTCCTTGGCCTTGAACTCCACCCTAATGCCATTTCCCACTATAAATCTCCTTGTTTCCGGTTCAAAGGTTTCTAGCACTGCTTGCATCCGAGCTTGATATGCATTGTCCTTGCACACCTTTCTCAAATGCCCAAAACCCGTGGCCTCTATGGCTTCTCTTTGACCTTGAGACCATCGGACCTCCACCTCATCCACAAGCTCCCGTAAATATTTTGCAGAGCACCGGGGGGCTTGCATTTTAGTCTCCTTCGTGACACCTATAAAATGCCACTTCAAACAATCATTTCCCATTCAAGAAAACAACCTTATCTAACAATGCATAACACTACATTCTACCACACACATAACACTCTAATAACTTAAACTCTATCCTTTTCCACCAAATTATCCATTCTAACATTTCATCGAACACGTTATGATCAATTTCAAGACTTTCATCAAAATCATTACCCACGCAACACATTTCAACACTTCTACAAATCACAGTAGATAGCCACAAAAACAACATAAAGATCAATTCCCAATATTATTTACAACACATTTCATAAACCTAACTTAATGTATGTCATAACCTAATTTCATGTTTAACCAACAATAGCACAAGAAATTATTGAAATTTCCCTTACCCGGATTGCTCTGCTCACCCCCTTCCAAATGACCGAGCTTCCTCTTTGGTGGCATTACTTCCCAATCCCTCTTCTTCCACTTCTTCCTAGTTCGGTCTACACTTGGCGATTCCAAATCCCCGCCTAGTACCCAGGTTATGCAATTTTTTCGTTCGACAGCTTCCACACTTGCCCTCTCCCAATTCCGCCGCCGTCAGCAACTTCTAGGAGCCTCGACGTCGCGTCGCGTGCTTCTTCTCTTCTCGGTTTCGGTCGACGAGAAGGTCGCTCCCTTCTCTTCCCTTCGAGTCTCGGTTCTTTTCAGTTGTCTCTCCCGCTTCTCTCGTTCTTCGGTTAAGGAATTTGAATTAAAAGGGTTAATGGGATTAGTGGGATTAGTGAAATAGGGTGGGTCTTTCTCTCGAAGTCAATTGTGGAATGGGGGCGTAAACTCGAAGGAATTGAGGGATGGGGCTTAGACAATAAGAAAGTTTTTTCAATAGGGACTGGGCCCTCATTTTCCGTCAAAAGTTTGACCTATAAAGCAGGAGGCTAGTTGGCAGTGTGCTTGCGTTACCTCTCCGCAACCATTGGCTGCTGCCACTCACCATCTCGCGCCGCCGTCTAACGTCTCTCTTTCCCAGGCTTTTTTCTGCCGTGTTAATCACGGTGACAAATTCATTCTTGCTTTCCATTTGTTTTTCCGGCTCTTCTTCATTCTTGATTTCATTTAATCACCGTCTTCGTCTTCAAAAGTGGAGGACGCATAAAATTTGTAATTGATTTTGGGAACTCGATGCCCTAATTTTCACGCCCACTCGATGCCCTAATTTTCACGCCCACTGCACTCTTTCCTCTTGCTAATACTCCTATTTTTTTTTTATTATTTTTTTCCGCCCTTTTCGGGAACTTCGTTTCTCTCTTTTCTTGAACCCTAGGGTTTTCCCCCTTACAGAAATGCGTAAAAATCAAGAAAATCAAGAATCGGTGGGAATACGTAATCCTTTTTCAAGAAAATGTGTGCAATTTCTTTATTCCCTTCCATACTCGCTGCGGACGATACAGAGCAAAAAAAGAAGTGAAATATCTTCCGTAATTATTAAAACATTGTTTGCAGAGAATGAGCCAAGAATCATGGGGTTGGAATCGAGATATTTGATTAAATTCTCCTCGCCAAATCCTGATCGATCTTCTCGGTGAATCTCAGCCAAATTTCTGGCCCATCGTCCTCTGATTTGCTCCTGTTGGTGGTCTCCGAAAAGGCATGGCAGTGTCATCGTTTTATTGCACTTAAATGAAACTTTGCCCAGTTTCAGTTGATTGATTTGAGGTACACGAGTTTGTTCTCTAGTGAGAAATTTCTTATATACTCTCTAAAATGTTTGCAATTCAAACAAGCGTGGCTCGAATTCATTGAGGCTCATTGTTTTATTTATGAATGATCGTGAATCCCCACTGTTGATAATTATATGCCATGTGGTGGACTTTCTTTAGTATTTTGATTATCGTTTAATTTATTGGATACCCTTTTCGGAGACTTTCGTGTTATTTAATTGAGGTCCGGATAGGGGGATCTATGTATTTGGTAAATTTGTTAGATGCTGATACATTTGCTGTAAGTTCTGTAGTTCAATTAAAAGGTAAGAGAGCATTCAAATCAAAGTGAAGTTAGTTCCAGAAGATGGAACATAGGGGGCGTAAGTTGTGGAACATGGTTGGTATGAGCGTTATTGCAGATGCTATAAAGGAAGGCCGCATTAATTCATATTCCATTTTGTGATTGAGCTCCTTTGGAGCTGCGGGTACATTTACACCTTAGCTTGGGTGGATTTTGCGGGACTTTGACCTGGTGATATGATCCAATTTTGAATACTTGAATTGAAGTCACTCCCATGTCAGTTGGCAGATCATTACACCTTACCTTTACACTTGAATTGATGTAGGCGACTCAAGGCTGTTGTGACCTGGCTCCTCCTCAACCTGCCAAGGTTTTCAATGGCTGATCAGGTAAAAGCTCGAATTTGCCTAGCTTTAAGCGATCTATTACTTTTAGCGTAACAGCTTTGATGAGGAAAAAAAATTGTTACATCTCTCCCCCCGAAAAAGAAGAGGAATCCATGTATGCTCTGTCATTGTTTCCTGCCCAATACTTTTGTAATTGTGATCAGTTTGCCCGGTGCACCTCTGAATAATGTTGTATGTATAAGAAGTTGTAAAACAGGATATTCAAGACCTCTTTGACGTCAAGGATGAGAAGCAACTTGCCCGACAGATAAGCACACTCCTATGAATGGTAAACACTATGTCTGCCCTATATTTTAACACACACACACACTATGTTTTATTTACGAAATGAAATCATAATTGTATGTGGCAAGGGCAAAGGTAGCCATATCTCTAGGCATGGCCTTGCGTATTGCTTGCCAATCTAATTTGATTATTTAGATTGCATGCAATCAGCAAAGTGCAACCGTGATGGCATACTTATTGCCTATTTTATATAGCACTGTTTAATTTAAAAGTCCATTTCACAGTTTAACTGTAAATCCAATAATTTTCTTTTTGTTATGGCCTACAAAACTTATTGACATAGTTTTATTTTTATTCTTTTCGAGGTGACATGACACACCATTCACATTTTGGGGTGAGAACTAAGGTGATCTCCTATTCTTTGCGTTGATTTTCATTCAATTTTATATTATGAATTTCACTAATCCTACTTCTTCAGCACGCCCTTCTGAAAACTAAACGTATCTTTATTTGTGCCTAGAGTTGTTACAAGTCCAATACCATATGTTCGAGTTTGGTTCGTTCATGTTTTAGCTAGTTTATGATTCGAATATAGTACTTGGTTTTAATTTGACTCATCTATTTTTTGAAGGATTTGTGTTTGAATTCAAATTTGATTTGCTTTCCTTATTTGATCAAATTCAGCTTGAATTTGAAGCTCGAATTAATTTTAAAAAGTTAACTTTTAAGATATACAACCATTAACAAGTACTATATGATTTTCATAAAAAAATATTTCTAATATTATGCTAACTTTTTTAAGCATATAGCAGTAAATGGTAAATGCATGTTTATTTACTCTCACTTCATTACAAATGTGGCATAGGTGAAAATAATTATATTGGTAGCCATGAGAATTTTAAGGAAATCTAGTTTCATTATTTGGATTGCATGCAATTGAGTATATACATCCACAACGACCGTTTTACTTATTGTCTTTTTGTTCAAAATATTTTTTTAAGTATCTTTTGTAATGTTCCTCAAAACCCTCTACATTACACGGTATTATATACTATTTTTTTTTTGTTAGTAAAGTTTTGTTTATCTGTTCGCACTTTATTTCGAACATGGCATCGATAAAGTTGTATTTCTTGGTATGGCCATGTGAATTGCATGACAATCAAATTTCGTTATTTGGATTACGTGCAATTGATATGAGCAACCATAGCGTACCACTTTATTCTATTGCCTATTCACTGAAAATATTATTAAGTACTATGTTGTAATGCACCTCTAACCCTATTATTTTCTAAATATAATTTTACACTATTATATGATAAAATAGTACTTCCTTTATTTTTTATTACTTGTTACGGACCCACATTTCACGCAGTCCAATGCACATGTTAAATCATTAATAACTCAAGTTTGGTACAAGTAAGAATTCTAAAAGTTTGATATTTAAAAACTACACGACGAGACGAATCTAACAAGATCACACTTGACTATATTTATCTTTTATAACTATGATAAAACTTTAGGTGGAAGTATGTGTGTGAACAGTAGCAACTTATCCAATGTTGCAAATATTCAAGAATGGAGGAAGTATTTAGCACACACTAAATCCTTGGTAGGGGTAAAATTAGTTGTTTTTCTTGGTAGGGCTGTGTGAATAGCCTAACAATCTAGTTTCATTATTTGGATTGTATGCAATTGATATTGTGTTGCTTTACCTTTTTCATTAACAACAATTATTTTAATTATTTTTTATGCACCTCAAACCATTTAATTATATTTATGAAATACATACACTAAATACTTCGCTATTTGTTCTTACTTTATTACGAATATAACATGGATAAAAGTAGTATTTCTTGGCGTGACCATATGTCCTGAACACAATCGATAATTTTGTTCAATAGATAATTTGGAAGCACATAATGTTTGCTATACCTTATTGCCTTTCGATTCATGTTTGAATTCAAAATCTATTTGCTTTTCTTATTTGATGAAATTCAGTTTGAATATGTACTCTAGTAAATTAAAGCCAGTTTCTAAAATTTGAATTTTAATATATACCATAAGTGGTATTAAAATATTAGAAGTAACTAATTGTCACACAATATATATTTAATATATTGTGCTGAGAATCTTTTCTTTTTCCTTACATTATCCAATTTTATACTCCTATTTTAATAATTATAATTTTTATGATATTATTTAAATACTTGTTTATTTATTTTCATTTTATTATAAATGTGGCATAGGTTCTTTAGTTGTTTTTCTTGGTATGGCCATCTACATTGCATGCCAATCTAGTTATATATTTGGATTGCATACAATCGATAATGTGCAACCAGAGTATGCTACTTTACCCTATTGCCTTTTCATTAATAATATTTTTCGAGTCCTATTTTACAATGCAACTCTAAACTCTATAATTTCTGTTATCAAAATTTTCAATATTATGTATGAAATACTTAAAAGTATTTACTAATACTTGTTTATTGTCACTGTTTGGTTTAGTTAAAAACAATATTTCTTGGTATGACCATGTGGATTGCATAACATTCTAATTATATTATTTGGAACGCATGCAATCAATAATGCACAATAAGAGTATGCTCTTTTACCTTATTGTATTTTCATTAATATTTTTTGAAGTGGTATTTTGCAACGAACCTTTAAATACTTTAATTTCATTTTGCCATAAATTTTCAATATTTTGTATGAAATACTTTAAGTACACAATAAATACTTGTTTATTTGTTCTCACTTTATGAAGAATGTGGGTTAGGTCAAAGCAGTTGTATTTCTTGGTATCACCATGTGGATTGCATGCCAATTTAATTTCCTAATTTGGACGGCATGCAATTGATAATGTGCAACCATATTGTTCCACTTTACCTTGCCCCCTTTCGTTAAATATATATAGAACTTATTTCACAATGCACCCTGAACACCATAATTTTCTTTTAGTATAATTTCTCTATGATTTACAAAATACCTTTCAATCTCATACCATTGAATGGTAAACACTTGTTTATTTGTTGTACTTTGTTATAAATGTGATATAGGTAAAAGTAGTAGTATTTCTTGGTATTGCCATATGGATTTCATGTCAATATAATTTCATAATTTGGACAGTATGCAATCGATACTGTCAACCATTATATTTTATTTTATTTTGTATTCATATCGTTTATGAAAATTATATGTATTGTTTTTCCCTTGCATGGTGACCTAACACATGAAGAAAACATTATTCATATTTTCGGATGAGAATTGTTGTAATATTTTCTAGTTGTTTGCATTTATTGTAATGTAATTTTATGCCCATATTTGATTAATACTTTTAAAACAACCCTCAATATTGAGTGATAAACTGATCAATATTGCGCCGGCTTTGTTAAGTATACCTCATTCTTCTACTAAAATTATTTATGTTGTCATGTTGTCCCCTGTTATATGGCACACAAATTTAGCCATTGTAAAATTATTTAATTCCTCAAATTTTGAATATACGTTAATGATCTACAACTAAATTAAATGAACAGTAGGTCAAATGAAGCATTTTATTCTTGTATACCATGTAACTACAATGAACTAAATATGTTATATTATGTTTTTATTTTTTGAATTGGCCTCTCAAGGTTGGAGAATGTAACTTCTTGTGACTTAGGTTGAAATGTTGTGCGAAGATCTAAAAATTGTGAGTGTTCTAATTGCAGGAAATTTGCAGATTTTGCATTACATTTATTCCAGTCATTCCCTATTTAACCCAGGCATTTTGCACTCATGAATATTGGATCATAAGGTTGATGTGATTGTGAGTATATCTTTTCCTTGTGAATCAATTGTTTTGCTTATATTTTTATAGACTTCATATGTTATAATGAATCAACTGGAAAGTAGTTTTTCAGGAGAATCCAAATAATTGAGAACTATATATAGTGGTGCATTAAATATGGACGGAAGGGATTGGAGCAGATTCTCATGATTTTTATTGCTAAAATAGGTTCATGTTTTACCCTGTCATTGGACATCCTGTTCCCATGCAGAGATTTCCAGATACAAATGTAGAAGATTCACAATATTTTCCTCATAGAACTTTGAGTGTGCATGATGTTGCCCATAATGATAACGTTTAAAGTTTTTTTTTTAAGTATGCTATTGGAATTGGAGTTGACTGAAATGGACATGTCCATATAGGGAGCTAAAGGAGATCTTTTTACTTCAATATTGGATGGTGTTAGTACGCTGTAAATTTTATTTAAATGTCTATATCCTCCTTGGTGAACATTACCTTTCCTTGAGACCTTGTTTTACAGTTTAATTTATCCCAAGCATATCTTTCTTTCATAATATTCTATCATTGAAATTGATCATAGTAGGATCAAGCATTTGTTACTCTTGTTCCTTTGCATTTGAATCTTCTCAAAAAAGTCTGGTGCAATTATATGAGATTGCAATGGTCTACGTACTTTCCAAGTTGGTGTATGTCTTGTTTCTGATTTTCCGGGTTTTGGAATGTCCGAATGAAATACAGAAGTATTCACAGATATTAGACCAGTTCAATTATCAGGTCACTATTAACTTTGTCTTGATTGATTGCATTTGTTTCTTCTTTAATATTAACTCTATTTGTACGCTTGTTGTAGTATGTGAATTACACCTACAATCAACGACTTATAGTCTATGATGTAGAATTTTTGCATCATAATCAAGCATATACACGGTTTTCTGAACATAGGGATCTCCAGTAAGTTTTTGTTATTTGTGGACCCTTCAAAATAGCAAGCATGTATAGGGAATGGAAATAATAATGTTTTGTTGAACCCCACATATGTATATTGTGAAGTGGGAATTCAATTATGGTTTTTATTTAATGATTGATTATATTAAAATAATTGCAATTGTTTTCTTCGAATTTTTGTTTCTACAGTCATTAAACGATGATAAATAAATAATGTCGTATTAGTTTTTGTCGTCTAATACTAATTCAACCTTCTTCACAGATTTTTCATTCTTTTAATATAATTATGATTATGATCATGACCGTTTTTACTCAATTGTCCTTACAGTACCAAATAAGTCATTGATATTACATTCAAGGCAATTAAACTTGTTTGTGTCATACTAACTTGTTTGTCTGGGATACAGTATTATGTGATATATCTTGGAATACTTAAAGAAAAACGATTGATTCGTTGCAATTGCTTTAAGAGATTTTATTTATTTTTATTTTAGGTTCACTGGCTTCAGATAATCATGTTCTCTTTTAGTCACCTCTCCCCACCCTCCCCCTTATTCTCACGGTTGCATTGATTGGTTGCGTGTGTCACTATGGAAGGTTGAGATAATTTCTACATGGGCATAATTTTAAATAATCTGGGATATGGTGTTTATCAACATTATATTAACTCATTAACTCATTAACTCATTTCATTTATGGACTATAATTATCTAGTAAAATTTTTACATTCTTTCATATAATATTTAGTATTCTATATTTTCTCTTTTGTATTTTGGATGCCGTTGTAAGGGATTGGGTACTTCCCATTTATGTTAGCATGATAGTATTCTGTGGAAATATAGATAAACAATTGAGTTTTGTTTATTTAAGTTTCACTCTTTTGTGTTTTTGTTTTTTTTTGTTTTTTTTTTTTGGGTAAAAATTGAAGTGACCTCATCATATGTTTGTTGGGGTCGTTTCAATTATGTACTGCTTTTTTACTTTGTCATGGTAGGTGGTGAAAATTTTCAATTTTTCTCTTAATGTTAATTCCCAAATTTCAAGAATAGTCTTTTTTTGTTTCATTTTATGATTGATTAGTGAGAAAGTGCTGCCCAACAATGGCTACAGACTAATAACGTAATGGAGATAAATGATAGGACAATTTAATGTCTACCATAGTCAAATTTTTAAAAAAGAAAACTATTTTTGTAAATTAATTAAGATATTTTATTAGGCTTATACTATTTTTTCTTGTAGTATAGGTATATATAAAGGGGTAATTGAATTGTTGAAAAAAAATATTTTCATCTGGCTATTAAAAGCTATTTTGAAATGATATCTTCAACCTTTTTTTAAAAAAAAAACATTTATTAGTTTTTTTGGTTAAAAATTAATATGAGCTCGAAAAAAAATTGATATAAGCTCGATTGAAGGAATTTTTATATGTACGGTGTAGAATTATTATATATTTTGAATAGGATTATAAAGGTTGACCTTATTGATCGTTAGTATTATAAGATAATTAAGTTTTTTGCTACTCAAAAGACGAAACGGAATGTAAAATTAAAATTGGACAAAAACCCAATACTATGGAAATGAAAATCAAATTACCTAAAAGCAATGGTTTAGGGTTGGATGGTTAATTTGTATTGAGAAGAATATGTATTAGCAGCGTAACTCTTTTCCTAATGTGTGTAACTGTTGGATAACCTCATTCTAATAGTGAATGATAAAGAAAACTCTTCAAATGAAGAATGGACTTTAATTCACTACTACACTGATAACTTTTGGTTATGTTGTGATTTGCGAACTTGTGTTGTGGTTGTGCTTGTGTTGTTGTTTTGCAAATGACCACAAAACCTCTATTTATACTATCCTATAGAACATTCTAGGATAATTCCTTACAGATCTAGAATCCTATAGAATGTGGACTAGTGTAGAATACTTTAGATCTATCTATAATCATAGAGATGCTTAGGAGATAGTTCAAGCATATTCATGAATCTTGTAGGTCTTTCTAGAAGCTTCAAATTATGAGGGATTTCAACAATTCGTTGTGAAAATTTATAAAGTTAGAGTGTTTCCAACGTTTATGGAAGTTTTGCAGGGGACGCCATTAATTGCGAAGCAGTGGCTCCAACCCTCCCACAAAAATCGCACCGGCCATCTTTAGCATTATTGCACAGTAGAATGGTAAAGATTGTGGAACTGTTCACCCGTAATCGCAATCGCTATATATATTTTTCTTTTTATTTTTTGTTTTCTTTCTTTGGTTATCTCTTTTTTTTTGCATTACATATATTTTTTGTTAATTTTAATATATACTTCCTCCGTTCCTAAATAAATGCAACATATCCACATTTCACGCAATCCAATGCATATTTTTAATCCGTAATAAATCAAATTCCACACAAGTGAAAATTATGCAAATTTGATATTCTAAATCTATGCGATTAGACGAATCCACAAGATCTCACTTGACTATATTTTATCTTATATAATTGTATTAAATAGTCGAGTCAAATATACTCAATGAACAGTGACAAAAGTCAAAACGTGCAAATAAAAAAGAACGGAGGTAGTATGTTTTAAAATTTTTCTGTTTTAAATAAAATTATTTTTGTTGTATTTTAACATATTTTAAATTTGAATTAAATAGAATTTAAATATTTTATATTTCTAAATATATCCCATTTTCCAGGCCTTTAATGACTCCAAAAAAAATATAAGTATTAAAATGGGATATTCTATTTAGGGCTGTTCAGAATGCAGTCTAGACCAGACCAAACCGCAAACCAAATTGTATTTTGATGGTTTATGGTTTGGTTTGGTTTGTAGAAAAAATTAACAAAACCAAACCGCAAACCGCAATATATGTAAATACATTTAATAATATATATATTATATTTATTATTTTCTTATGCTATAAATTATTGGGCTTAGAATAACAAAATCATGTAAGATCAAGATTAAATATTACTTGTTTTCGAATCATTGTCTATGTATTTTAATTGTAGTTTTATGTTTTTCCAAGAGCTTCTAATTGTTCTAGTTTATTAAGTATTTGGCTTATAAACAGTGAACTTATATTTTTCTAACTTTTAATTAGCATTTTGGAGTTTAGACTGTTACACTTACGACTATAATTCATAGGATATTTTTAAAAAAAATTTGGTTAAACCGTAACCAAACCGCACTAAACCGTTTTTTTGGGTTTGGTTTGGCTTGATTTTTCTCAAACTATTTCTTTTGCAGTTTGGTTTGGGTTTGGTACGAAACCGTACCAACCCAAACCGTGTTCAACCATAATTCTGTTGTCTTGTGTCGAATGTGGCCTGAGGATATCCGGTAACTCACCAAAAAAAATTGGGAATTCCATTTTAGAGGGAAATGTAGAAGTTTGGGTTGGATATGAATAGTAAAAAAACTATAAATTTAATTGAAAAATAAAATTTAGTTTTGAATTAGGAATCCCCGTATTATTGACAAGTAATATGGTAATTTTATGAATTGAGTTGTATTGGGAGGACCTTTTGAGGAAGATCTGGATTCTCATTTAATAGTCGTTCGTCTTTATTTACTTTTGTACTAGCAGTATTTATTTTATTTTATTTTTTTAAAAAAAAAAACAGGACAGGCTACAGGCTAAAAAGCAAAACTCCGTCACGTACACGCTTCAATTGCAACGGTAAAATCTAAAGCTTAAATGTTGCCAAAGCAGGTATTGGATATTTTTCCCTAAAACCAAATTACATACGGAGTACTACTACATCTATATGTGCAATTCCATTATTCATTATAGTATCCAAAAATTCCTTATTACTCATCCGTTTCTTTTTAAAGGTTACACTTCTTATTTGAGTAAAACTAAAAAATAGAAGTCATTTGACTAAAAAATTCTAAAAAATGAGACGAATTCAACAAGATCTCATTTGACTATATTTTATCTTCTATAACTATAACAAAAATAGAAATCAAATTACTATAAGGAACAGTAAAAAAAAAGTCAACACGTAACATTTAAAAAGACACGAAGGAGTATATAAGTACACAGTATATCCGCAATCATCAATCAATATTTATACAATGCTCCAAAAATTTCAACTATAAACCCAACCAACTGCACACATTCATTCCTTCAAACTTCCAATTTCTAAATTCCTTACCTCTCCATCCCTGTCCGAAATCCGAATCCACCCCCATGGCTGCCGCCACCGCCACCATCCTCCTCCTCCTCCTCCTCGCCGCCACCGCCGTCCATTCCATCGGCGTTAACTACGGCACCCTTGGCGACAACCTCCCGCCCCCATCTCAGGTGGCGCAATTCCTTAAAGACAAAACCACAATCGACCGCGTCAAAATTTTCGACGCAAATCCCGACATCCTCCGCGCCTTCGCCAACACCGGAATCCTCGTCGCCGTCACCGTCCCCAACGGCGACATCCCCGCCCTCACCGACGCCGCCAGTGCCCGCCGCTGGATCGCGGCCAACATCCAACCCTTCCACCCCCAAACCAAGATCAATTACATCCTCGTCGGCAACGAAATCCTCCACTGGGGACCACAACCCCTCCGCGACAACCTCGTCGCTGCCATCCGATCATTACACCAGGCGCTCCGTCAGGCCGGCATCGCCGACATTCAAATCACCACCGCGCATTCCCTCGGCATTCTCGAATCCTCCAATCCACCAAGCCTGGCCAGATTTCGGCGCGGCTGGGATACCGCCGTGCTGGCGCCGGTCCTCCAATTCCACCGGGAGACCAAATCCCCTTTTATGGTCAATCCCTACCCTTACTTTGGATACTCCCCGGAAACCGCCAACTTCACCGTTTTCCGTCCCAACGGCGGCGTCTTCGATCGGGTCCTGAGGCGGACGTACGGCAACATGTTCGATATGCTGATGGACGCTGTTTACATGTCAATGAAGCGGCTGGGCTACAGCGACGTCGAAATCGCCGTCGGTGAGACGGGGTGGTCGTCGCAGGGGGAGAGCTTCGAGCTGCCGAAATGCTCCGTGGAGAACGCGGTGGCGTACAACGGCGGGTTGGTCCGGCAGCTCAATTCGGGTCGGGGCACTCCATTGATGCCCAGGAAGAGATTCGAAACTTACATATTCGGGTTGTTTAACGAGAATCAGAAAACCGGTCCGATGTCGGAGAAGAACTTCGGCCTTTTCCGGCCCGATTTCACCCCGGTTTACGATGCCGGCGTTTTGCGGACCAGCGCGACGGCTCCCGCGCAGGTAATGTTTTAATTCAATTAAGTAATTTTACTACGTACGTTATTTTTTTTTATTTTAAGTTGTTTATGAAAATTTAAAATCAGTAGTCAAACTCAAACGTGTCTTAAGTGGTCGGACAATTGTTGAAATTTTTTGGGAAAAGCCTCTGAGGTGTCTGAATGAAATGGCACTTCGATCTATTGGGATGTGGACAGAGGACACGTGTTACTTATGGGGCATGTGGTGATTTGATTGTTACGTGATATCATACGTGTGGAATTAATTTTTTTTTCTAATAGATTCCATAAATAGGAAGAGGAAAAAAAAAAAAAAAAAAAAAAAAAGAAAGAAAGAAATACTAGTAGTACTTTAATTATGTGCGATGATCAAGCAAAAAAGAATTATGTGCGATGACTGTTGAAGTAATGAGTAAGGCATGTGCCGGATTTGTTCTTTACAATGGATTATGTGTTTGTGCTGTGAAGCTGTCTGCCTGTCGGTCTTTTACACTTTTACTTTGAACCTTGCCCACTGCGCTTTCGGCTCCTTTTTTTTTTAGCTTTTCCCAATGTCAAGGGGTGATTTGAATTTGTGGTGTATGATTGGGCCCGGATATGCTTTTGTGAAATAAAAGTAATAATGGGCCTGAAAGCTTTGACAGATCTGGGCTCACTGGCCCATTATTACACCTACCTGTAAAAGCAAGCAGTCACGCGTGCCTTGAATCTTGATTTACTCAGTGTCCTGTTCCAAGTTCAATTAAGGGAAAATTGAGTTAGCTCCCTTTTGGAATGACCTTTTCAAGTACTTATAGCTTTTGCTTTTTAAGTAAATCTTGTGTTTTTTGGTGTAATATTTTTATTATTTAATGCTACCTCCGTTCTTTTTTATTTGCATGTTTTGACTTTTGTCACTGTTTATTGAGTAGCTTTGACTTGACTTTTTAATACAATTATATAAGATAAAATATAGTCAAGTGAGATCTTGTTGAATTCGTCTAATCGCATAGATTTAGAATATCAAATTTGCACAATTTTTAGTTGTGTGGAATTTGAGTTATTACGGATTAAAAATGTGCATTGGATTGCGTGAAATGTGGATATGTTGCATTTATTTAGGAACGGAGGAAGTAGTATTATTATAGACATAGAGAGCGTGTGTTATAATTGCCCTCGTTTCAACCATAAGGTGAACAACTATACTATGGTAGTACAATATTATGCTTATGGAAGAAACCTCTAAAATAGTAGTAAATATATAATCATGTGTAATTTAATTAATATTTTGGTATAGCTAGCCGTTGTAATGTTTATATGTATATATATATATATATATATATATATATATATTGGCAGAAATTACATGTAATGGTGTTTTACATATTATAGCACATATATGTATATATATAATTAAGCAAAATATATACTTATGTGAATGCAGGATGGGAAGAGGGGAGGTTGGAGTGGTAAAAGTAACAAGTGGTGCGTGCCGAAGCCGGAGGCAAGCGATGCAGCATTGCAGGCCAACATCGATTATGTTTGCAGCCAAGCAGGGCATCAGGATAATTGTAGCCCCATTCGACCGGGTGGCGCCTGCTTCAATCCCGACACGGTGCCGGCTCATGCTGCCTTTGTCATGAACGCCTTCTTCCAACACAACGGCCGCAACCATTTCAACTGCAATTTCTCCGGCACCGGCATCCTAACCTCCACCGATCCAAGTAACTATTTCTCTTGTGTATTTACTTATTATTTCGGCCATCCATTCCTTACTGTCTAATTATTCATTTTGTCTATTTTCAGGTGTTGGTTCTTGCAAGTTCCTCTCTTGAATATAAAGATCATTGCATTCTTTGTTATTCTTATTTATGATATGATATGATGTGGGAATTAAGTCATACACTACTAATTTGTTGCGCGATATATACATGACGCGACATGACTTATGACTTCGTTATATATATACATTTTATTTTGATTTTCTAAAACAAAGAAAAAAAAAAAAAAAAAAAAAAAGAATTGCAAGTTGAACAGGAACAGATTGGGGATCCATGGCCTACCCCCCATTTTATTTGGATGTTTGGGAGCCGCCGGATCCGCTAGCGGATAGCGGATCCGGAGAGAGAATTGTCTCACAATCTGCTCTTCAAATCTGCTATCTGCTAGCAGATCTGCTGACTCTCAAACATCCAGTGCATTTATAACTACTGATATAGTATATAATATTGATGAGACGCAGGTAAGGTAAGAACTAAGAATGATGAAGGGGTGGTCTCGTGGATCTTTCAAACAACAAAACAATGTCTCCTACGTAACACAACACCTTTTTTTTTTCTTAATGAAACAATCGCTAATGGAATATATCATTAGTATATTCATTTGTGTGTGTGTGTCTCTTACCACTTTAATTGACATTAATTATTAATGATAACTACTGATCACTCCATCAAAATACTTACATTTTCTGGTAGGTGTGTATGTGGAGCAGTCGAGCCACTGCAGCACATTCATGTTGTGTGTAAACCTTTTTTCTTTTGTATACATATTTATTACGCGGTTATGATTAATTAGCTTAGGTTATTGTTTCCTTAATTGGGCTGTTGATTTGGTTTATAGCGAGTGATCAGATCGACATTTAAATTGATTTTTCTTTGGAATTTTGGACTTTTCTCATCAAACTAAAATTGGTATTGGTTGGTCATGTTCGGGATGCATTGATTCTTGACTCATGGGCTTGTACCATTTGTATCAAATCTTTGAATGATATAGGTTTCGCCAGATTTGAATGATATAGGTTTCTCCCCCTTTCTCATCGAAAAAAAAATTGGTATTGGTTGGATATGATTGTCGTCAAACTAAGGCCAAATAAATATTGCAACTCCCAACTCTGTCACAAACCTTATCCTTAAAAAAATACTACATACAATCAATTTTTCAGATTTAGTACGTGGTGAAATATGGGCTATGTATGCCTGCATGTACAGATTATTTAAGAAGTACTATCAAAACCGGGTTGGTAGCAAAGAGGAGTATATCTCTCCAGTCAAGATACGGTACAACCAACAATCCAACTCATTTTCTTAAAATCAATTAATTGAAAACCCCCAATCCAAACTGTCATCTCCCCACCCCCAACCAAAAAAACAAAAACTCAAAATGAAAACCGTCATCTTCCCCATTCAAAAATCTCTTAAATCCATTAGTTGCAATCACTCTCCAACTGTACTCCGACAACTCTTTAATGGGTGAAATTATAGATTTAAATTTTGAACATCCCACCGCCGGATGAAGAACCTACGGAAGAAGTCATGCCAAAAAACTTTCAGTGAAATCATGTCAATGGATGAAGAACATACGGGATAATCCATTCAAATGTTCCATGGATAAAGAACCAACTAGCGAAATCTCAGAGATGAGTTTCGTGATTCAACCAGCTTACATGTGTGATGCGTAGTCCTATCTATGTGATGCATGCGTAGTACTTTAGTGATGTAAAATCTTATTTGTGTGTTGGTCGGATCAACTTGTAAAATCTCATGTTAAAAAATATAAGCAACCCTGCGATTATTGCCTACAATAGTTGCATGTGATATCTGTAAGTGTAATTTGCACTACCCAAGTTTGTAAACCACAAATGCACCTCTCAAGAGGTAATATATACAGCACTTTTAAACTACTTGCATCACGTGAAACAACGTATACATCACATACAACACTTACGGGCATCACATACAATCATTGCAGGCAACACTGGGCTGTTATATTTTGACATTCCAAACATCACCCTTTGACACACATCACACATGAAGTCTGTACCTCAAGGTACCTGCACATATCACCTTCCATATCTCTCATTATTATTGTTATGAAATCAAGTCCCCTGCTCCCAACTATTGGGGGTTCGATCCCTACCCGGCCCTCTATCCCTCTTCTTTGTCCCCCTTTGTAATTTGTGTGGCTTGGGCTCTCACACACCTTTGCCGACACATGAGTGTCAATGTTTACCAAAAAATTGTATTTTATTCAATTTGTTGCACTCCACAATAATGATGTCAACGAGTATTCCTTAATTACTCATTACGTTCCTTATTAGATTACGTTTTAGCAAAAATCATACATACCAAGGAATGTCATTATTATTGGTTAGTTTCACGTTTACCCCTACTCTAGAAAAAAATAAAATTGAAGTGGTGAGATATTGCACAATATTCTAAGAGTACTATTTATGTAAAGATAAGGATAATATTAAAAAAAATATAATATAGATATATAAAATAACAATTATTTTGAAACACTGTTTAGTTTCTAAAAGACAATTAAAAATAAACGGAGGGAGTACATTCATTTCATCATTATTACTCTCCTACTCTCGAAATTAAATTATTGTCATTCATATTGTACTCCCTCCAATTTCATTTTTACTGGATTTTAGTATTTTGTTTTACAAGTATACTAGAATTACCCGCCCGCGCAATGCGCGGGAAGAAATATTTCTAAAATATTAATGAATTTTAATTATTTAAAGATTCAACAAAAGAATAAATTGTCATAACGATTGAATGAAAGAAAATATAAAATAGTACTACCCGCCTGCGCGATGTGCCGGGCTCGGATTAGTTATTAATATATTTCATGAAAAAGTATTATGACATTCTCATTGTTGGGAACATATGTACATAAAGAACTAACATAACAATACTAAGAAAAATAACATCACATTTTATTTTATCTGTTTATAACAAAAACAAATACTGTAAAATTATCTATATCGTGAAAGAAAAGAATATTTATACTATATGTTATAAATTTTTTATGTATACAATATTTAATTTATAATCTTTACTATTATAGATTGCTCTAAATGGGTCAAGCCCGCGGAGCACTGCCCGCAAAATGACCCATACTATATTAGACCTTGTTTATCCATGACCACAAAGGGAGACCCAACCATGCCACATCATAATTTTTTAAAAAAAAAAGATTAAATAGGATGTGGTTGGGTGACCATGGTCGACCAAACACCAAAAGAGACCACTTGGTCTCATCTTCTTTGGCCAATGGGATGGGGACATTTGTCTCCTTCCCATTGGTCAATCAAAATTTTAAATAAACTACATTAAAACTATTATATTTTTTATATTTCAAAATAAAAATAAATAAAAAATATACCAAATTTTATAATTTTTCATTCTCTACAAATAGAGACCACTCTTGCTATATTTTTTTAAAATACATAATATATCAAGTTTTGTTATATTTAACCCATTATAAATTTTTATAAATTAAAAAATAAATAAAAAATATATTAAAATTTTAGATTTTTTATTCTTTATAGGTGGTTATAAGTATGCTAAAATATTTTGTACTTTTAATACATTAATATTTTTTATATTTCAACATGATTTAAAATTGTATAAATTAAAAGAATTATATATAGTGATGTGGTTGGATGGTTGGGTGGTTATTGATAAAGTATGTAAAATTTGAGTGGTTGGGTTGGGATGAATATTGATGAGTTGGATGAGAGAGAAATTAATAAAATAATGAGATGGTTGGATGGTTGGGTGGTTGGGGTGGTCATGGATAATGGTAGTCTTATAGGTTGCCCTAAATGGGACAAGCCCGCAGGGCACTTCCCGCAAAATGACACATTTATAGTCTCATCATTGAATATTAGTTAATATTGTTTGTAAAATTAAATATTTAACATAACATCACTAAACATTTAAATCATTATCTTTGATTGCATATTAAATTGTAAATTGTTATACAAATAGTTGGTATATTCTAGTATTTTCTATTTATTTATCTTTTTGAATCAGTTTTTTTTTCTTATTTAAAAAAATCATCATCTTTGAATTGAAAAAAAAAAAAATCAAGCATTTTGAGTTCATTACCACCCCTGATGCTCTCTGGCCTCTCAAGATTACAAACAGGTACATGATTCAGGAAGAAAACAGGTACATTTTATTGGAGCTTTCCAAGTCACTCAATTGAAATCTCAGATTAAAATTGAGCTACTAAGGGTATGTTTGGAAAATAATTAGAGTTTAGCGTCTGGAGTTTGGACTTTGAAATTAATGGTTTAAAATAATTTTAAATTTGAATAATGGTGTTTGGTAATGCAATTTTAAATTAGAGTTTAGAGTCTGAAGTTTGGAAAGCTAAAAGCTGGGGGAGAGGAGCGTTCAGAGTTTAGAGATTAGAAATTAAAATTTTGACGGATACTGTAATTAGTGTTTACTATATATAGGATTTAGGCTATTTTTAGTATGTATTTTAAAAGCTAAACGCTAATCGCTAGCGTTTGTTCCCAAACGCAGCCTAACAAATGTTGTCAAATATTAATACTTTATCACATAACACACAGAGATCAATATAAATCTATTGTTGTTGGCAGTGTGAATAAAAACATTACACAACAGATATTTGGATGGTTGAGCATCAAAAAATATTTCATAAAAACATATCGACATGAGAAGAAAAAGCACCTTGTGTCAGCGTATAATTTAATATTGTGTTTCCAAAATTTTCTTCATTGATCAGTTCAAAAATCCATTGATTTTTGTCCCGATTTTCTACCCGATTTTAATAATTTAACACAATAATTTATTTTTTCCAAAAATTTTTTCATTGATATTTTGTTTCCATAAGTTAGGAAACTAAATATTCAATGAACTAAATATAAAGTAATCTTATCCGATAATAATTCCTTCACATTAATAAAGTAATCACTTGTTAACATTAATTATATTTCTTCATTGAATAATTCCTCTAATCCTTAATTTTATCCCGGATTTTATTCAACAATAATTATTTAATATCCATTGATCATTACATTAATTGTGAATATAATATAATTAATGTTAATGCGAATAATTATTGAAGAAATTATTCATAATTTTATTTAATCTTAATCAATCATTGATATGATTACTTTATATTATATTTTTATACCTTTTTCGGAATATTGAATAAAAATTTGGGATTCATTGAGATAATAATCGAGAATATAAATAATTTACCTTTTTGAAATTATTTGCTAAAAATTATGTATTTAAACAAAATACATGTTCTGAAATTTAGTTTCTATTTTATAATTTAATATTGTGTTTCCAAAATTTTCTTCATTTATCAATTCAAAAATCCGTTGATTTGTCTTCCCGAATTTTTCCCGATTTTAATAATTTAACACAATAAATTAATATTGTGTTTTCATTTTCTTCCAAAATTTTCTTCATTGATATTTATTTTCCATAATGGGAAACTAAATATTCAATGAACTTAATATGAATTAATCTTATCCAATAATAATTCCTCCACATTAATTAAAGTAATCACTTATTAACATTAATTATATTTCTTCATTGAATAATTCCTGTAATCTCTAATTTTCTTCCCGATTTTATTCAACAATAATTATTTAATATTAACTGATCATTACATTAATTGTGAATATAATATAATTAATGTTAATGCGAATAATTATTGAAAGAATTATTCATAATTTTATTTAATCTTAATCAATCATTGATGTGATTACTTTGTATTATATTTTTATACATTTTTCGGAATATTGACTAAAAATTAGGGATTCGTTGAGATAATAATCGGGAATAGAAATAATTTACCTTTTTGGAATTATTTACTAAAAATTATGTATTTAAACAAAATACATGTTCTAAAATTTAGTTTCCATTTTATAATTTAATATTTTGTTTCCAAAATTTTCTTCATTGATCAATTCAAAAATCCATTGATTTTTCTTCTCGATTTTTTCCCATTTGAAAAGTAATCTTATCCGATAATTCCTCCACATTAAGTAAAGTAATCAATTGGATTAATAAAATATAGGAAGAACCTTATATAATTGTAGGAATATCCTTAAATAATTGTAATAGATATGTATAAATTAATTAATAACAAATCATACTAATATAGAATGGTTTATTTAAAATAAAAATACATATTCTAAAATTTAGTTTCCATTAATTTAATATTTTGTTTCCAGAATTTTCTTCATTAATCAATTAAAAAATCCATTGATTTTTCTTCCGATTTTCTTCCCGATTTTAATGATTTAACACAATTTTATTTATTATGTTTCCGTTGTCTTCCAAAATTTTCTTCATTGATATTTAGTTTCAATAAGTTGGGAAACTAAATATTCAATGAACTAAATATAAAGTAATCTTATTCGATAATAATTCCTCCACAATAGTAATTATATTTCTTCATTGAATAATTCATGTAATCCCTAATTTTTTTCCCGATTTTATTCAATAATCATTATTTAATATCCATTGATCATTACATTAATTGTGAATATAATATATTTATGTTAGTGCGAATAATTATTGAAGGAATTAATCATAATTTTGTTTAATCTTAATCAATCATTGATGTGATTACTTTACATTATATATGTTTCCATTTTATAATGTAATATTTTGTTTCCAAAATTTTCTTCATTGATCTCAATTCGAAAGTCCATTGATTTTTTTCCCGATTTTCTTCCCAATTCAAGAGTAATCTTATCCGATAACTCCTCCACATTAATTAAGTAATCATTTGAATTAATAAAAATATAGGAAGATCCTTATATAATTGTAATTGATATGTATAAATTAATTAATAAATCACACTAATATAGAATGATTTATTTAAACAAAATACATATTATAATATTTAGTTTTTTATTTTATAATTTAATATTGTGTTTCCAAATTACGGGTAAATTTATGTGGAAAGATTTAGTTGCCAAAACAAATAAAAATCATTTGATAAAATTGTAATAAATATGTATAAATTAATGATAATCATTTCGAATAGAATTATATTACTGTTTTGGGATTATTTTTATTCATATTTTTATTATACTTTGGTAATTCCTCCACATTAATTAAAGTAATCATTTGAATTAATCAAAATATAGGAAGATCCTTATATAATGGTAGGAAGATGCTTATATAATTCTAATAAAATGAGTAAATTAATTAATAAACCATACTAATATAGAATGGTCTATTAAAAAAAAATACATATTCTAAAATTTAGTTTCCATTTTATAATTTAATATTGTGTTTCCAAAATTTTCTTCATTGATCAATTCAAAAATCCATTGATTTTTCTTCCCGATTTTCTTCCTAATTCAAAAGTAATCTTATCCGATAATTCCTCCACATTAATTAAAGTAATCATTTGAATTAATAAAAATATGGGAAGATCCTTATATAATTGTAATAGATATGTACAAATTAATTAATAAATCATACTAATATAAATGATATATTCAAAAAAAAATACATATTATAATATTTAGTTTACATTTTATAATTTAATGTTGCGTTTCCAAAATATGGGTAAATTTATATGGAAAGAGTTAGTTGACAAAACAAATAAAAATTATTTGATAAAATTGTAATAAATATGTATAAATTAATAAATTATATTAATGATATTAAAATGTTATATATAGAGGGGATTTTTGGGAGGGAAATTAGACATAACTCATTTTCATTTAATGTCAAACAATCATTGGAGGGAATAATTGAGAATATAATTAATTTACCATTTTGGGATTAGTAACTAAAAATTTAGAATAGCTAAATTACATTAATTGTCGATTATTTATGAGATAATTTAATTATATCCATTGATTAATCGAGAATAGAAATAATTTACCTTTTTGGAATTATTGTCTAAAAATTAGGGATTAATTGCGATAATCATTCCGAATAGAATTATATTACCGTTTTGGGATTACTTTTATTCATATTTTTATTATACTTTGATAATTCCTCCACATTAATTAAAGTAATCACTTGAATTAATAAAAATATAGGAAGATCCTTATATAATGGTAGGAAGATGCTTATATAATTCTAATAGATATGTATAAATTAAGTAATAAATCATACTATTTTATATTCTAATATTTAGTTTCCATTTTATAATTTAATATTGTGTTTCCAAAATATGGATAAATTTATGTGGACAGATTTAGTTGCCCATACAAATAAAATTATTTGATAAAATTGTAATAAATATGCATAAATTATAATAATGATATTAAAATGTTATATATAGAAGGAATTTTTGGGAGGGAAATTAGACATAGTAGATTTTCATTTAATGTCAATCAATCATAATTTTGTTTAATCTTAATCAATCATTGATGTGATTACTTTACATTATATATGTTTCCATTTTATAATGTAATATTTTGTTTCCAAAATTTTCTTCATTGATCTCAATTCAAAAGTCCATTGATTTTTTTCCCGATTTTCTTCCCAATTCAAGAGTAATCTTATCCGATAACTCCTCCACATTAATTAAGTAATCATTTGAATTAATAAAAATATAGAAAGATCCTTATATAATTGTAATTGATATGTATAAATTAATTAATAAATCACACTAATATAGAATGATTTATTTAAACAAAATACATATTATAATATTTAGTTTTTCATTTTATAATTTAATATTGTGTTTCCAAATTACGGGTAAATTTATGTGGAAAGATTTAGTTGCCAAAATAAATAAAAATCATTTGATAAAATTGTAATAAATATGTATAAATTAATGATAATCATTTCAAATAGAATTATATTACTGTTTTGGGATTATTTTTATTCATATTTTTATTATACTTTGGTAATTCCTCCACATTAATTAAAGTAATCATTTGAATTAATCAAAATATAGGAAGATCCTTATATAATGGTAGGAAGATGCTTATATAATTCTAATAAAATGAGTAAATTAATTAATAAACCATACTAATATAGAATGGTCTATTAAAAAAAAATACATATTCTAAAATTTAGTTTCCATTTTATAATTTAATATTGTGTTTCCAATTAATTTACCATTTTGGGATTAGTGACTAAAAATTGAGAATAGCTAAATTACATTAATTATCGATTATTTATCTGATAATTTATTTATTTTTATTGATTAATCGAGAATAGAAATAATTTACCTTTTTGAAATTATTGTCTAAAAATTAGGGATTAATTGCGATAATCATTGAGAATAGAATTATATTCCCCGTTTGGGATTATAATCATATCATTTCATGTTAATCAATTATTTAATATAATCACTTATCGGATTAGATTATTGGTGTGTAAGATATTTGACAGAGGGTAAAAAATTATTATAATCATTATACAACCAAATAAAAAACTTGTCTTATACAAAATATAGATTTTGTTGGGCATTGTGTAAATTTGTATACACTACACAGTTGAATGAAATACAAAAGATTGCGAGAAACAAATCGATAAAAATGAAATAGACAAATTTCAGACTATCTCTTATTGAATGAACCACAAAAGATTGTGAGAACCTAATGCTACAACAACTAAATTCATCCAATTATTTACAATTGGTGGAACAATCTCTCCACAAAAACAATAGCCAAACCAATCTTTCCCCAAAAGATGAAGTGAAATGGGAAGTCGCCGATTATTTGACATAGAAAAAGATGTCGGAAAAATTGATTTATTATTGTATGGTTATGAGTAATCCTTATCTCTTCATCCCTTCAAAATGCTCTTCGTCGTTTGAATGGGTACTGCCATTTTCCCAATAACTGTCACCAAAACAACAACAAAAGAGAATAAAAATATTAGCAAAATAGGGAGAAATAAACATGAATTTGAATAATAAAAGCTAGAACATGGTGAGGAGATGTATTTGTTAAATGGAACATTGAGAGAAATGTTAAATGAAGATGTAAGGATATGATCATGAGAGAATTATAATACACACATATTTATAGGAGAATGGGAAAAATAAAATAGAGGGATTGTTGGAGCACGGTCCGGGGTAATTTTGTAATAATCGGGGAGGTGGAGCACGGTCCAGTGGCAGTGCGGTAAATATTTCAGTGTGTGTGAGAGAGTGTAAAAAATTGGTTTTTGTGAGGGGGAAAAATTTGGGCGGGAATGTGTGTGTGTGGGACTATTTTGTTTTAGATTATATATAGATAGGCGTTAGGCTTTTATTTATAAGGATTGAAACGGATAATTATTACTCCTACCAATGTATCTTTATATGAACATTAAATGTCTCATGGAAAGGTACTCCTTCCATTTCTTAATAGCTTTTTCTAAAAATTGAAAAGAATTTTAAAATAGTTGTTATTTTTAGATAGTTATAAATAATTATAATATATTTTTATTATATTGCTATTTACTTTATATAAATGATATTTATTAGATATTTATTAAGAACGAGTATAGAAATATAAATTTATAGATTAATGAATATAAATTTTAATTATTAAAATTAAGTTGAAAGAAAAAACTAATCCATTTATGAACGGAGGGAGTAAATAAGAAAAATGAAAAATAATAAATTGTAGTAGTATATGAAAAATTAAATATTTAGTGAGAGCAATATTGAAGGGAAGTTTAGAAGAGACAGGAAGTTGCATTAAGATTAGATCCAACATAGAAATGAGGCTTATCCTTGTCATTGGAAATTGGAATTTTAATTTCTTCCAACATTTATCCATTAATGACCGTACCAGTCTCTTTAAGACACGAGATTTCCTTATTTAGGCTTCCATTTGCGGTGGTGGCCCTATTCCTCAATTATTGTGTCCATTATATTTACATCTCGATTTTAGTGATTTACCCTCTTTTTCAAACTTTCATATCAATATATTCGGTCCGTTTCTTTTTAGTTATTTTTTAGAAATTTAAAAATATTTGAAAATAATTATTATTTCTAAGTAGTTATATTAGTATTTTTATTATATTATACTTTATTTTATATAAATGTATTTATTGGATATTTATTAAGAATGAATTTAATTATTGAAATTGAACTGAAATAAACAATTATTTAAAAACGGAGGGAATATCATAGTATTCTTTTTTTACCTTTATTGATTGTGTAGCAAAAAAAAAAAAAAAACCTTCTCCGTCCCATCTATTATGTCCTCTATGACTTTCTGACACTGTTTATTGTTCAGCGTTGACTCAATTTTTTTGTAATGATATATTTGAAAAAAATAGTCGAGTTGGATCTTGTTAGAATCATATGATCATGTAGTTTTAGAATATACTCTATAATTTATATAATTTTTCAATGTACATTTTTCGAGATAGTATTAATGATTGAAAAAATGCATTAAATTGTGTGCAAAAGTCAAACAAGACAATTTAAATGGGACGGATGGAGTATATCATAGTACTCCTATTTAATTGTTTCTATAACTCACATTATAG
Source organism: Hygrophila difformis (assembly GCA_030278955.1). Taxonomy (NCBI): domain Eukaryota; kingdom Viridiplantae; phylum Streptophyta; class Magnoliopsida; order Lamiales; family Acanthaceae; genus Hygrophila; species Hygrophila difformis. The sequence goes on from JAOANR010000007.1 coordinate 11,854,243, forward strand.
TATATGAATGGAATGGAAAACGCAATACTCCTATATATAAGTACATTTAAAATTATTAACAAAAGGAAAATAATACTAGCGTGCAATTAAATGGTAGGAATAATCATGTGACAATGCACCTTTTAAATGTAACACTGCAAAATGAAATGTCGCAGCCCACGGCAAGTCAATAAATAAATTATTGGCATTCATTGAGTAGTATATAATTTCGATACACAAATATTCTACGTATAAAACTTAGGATAAATGCTTTTATTTGATTTTATTTTTTAATAATTGCGCGGTGTCATAACTCACTAGTAACTCATAAATAGAGACGTGACATAATTTAATAATAGTAATTTAGTTATAATTTTTAAATTTTAAAAAGAAATATAAAGTCGGCACCATTTATTGCCCTCATTCAAGCATCACACTCACACCACCAACACTGACTGGTAACCTCTCTTTCCCCCAATTCCAGACCTCCCGCCGCCGCCGCCGTACTCCGCCATGGACGGAAAACCAAAGAACAAGAACAAGAAGCAGAAGCACCAGCATCCCAACGACCAGACCGCGAAAACCGTTTCCGATTTCGCCTTCAAGCCCGCCCCCGACGTCAAAGGCCTTCGATTCGGCGGACAATTCATCGTCAAGTCCTTCACGATCCGCCGCGCGCGGCCGCTCGAGCTCCTCCGCCTCCTCTCCTTGCCTCCGACGAAGCCTGCATTCGCATCCACTTCCGCCTTCCTCCCGACGAACTTCACGATCCTCGCGCACCACGCCTGGCACACGCTCACATTAGGCCTCGGCACGAAGAAATCTAAGGTCGTGGTGTTCGTCTTCGAGACGGAGAACATGAAATCCGCGGTCGAGCGCCTATGGCCGGCGGAAATTCCGCTCGGTGAAGTCAACCGCAAACTGATCCGTGGCCTCACCGGCTGCGAGATGGCGCGATTCAAGTTTCGTAAAGGTTGCATTACCTTCTACGTGTACGCAGTCCGCCGAATCGGAAGCTCCGGCTTCCACTGCGCTGACGATCTCAAAATCATTCTCCAGTCCGTAGTGGCGCTCACGGATTTCATCGACCACACGGCTATGCTTGCCATGCCCAACCAGAGGAGTATCAACTACGCGCCGCCGCTCGCCGTCGTCCATTGATATTATAGGCACGCGCTCTTCTCTTTAATGATTCTTATTTCTACTTTCCTATTTTTTATTTTAAATATTTTTTTATATAAATTTGACCGACAATATATAATTTTCTCCTTTTGTGGATATTATCCCTTCATTTTGTTACTTTTTTTTTAAAAAAAATATTGTGAATATCTTTTCTTTTAAATAAAATCTGCATTTGCATTTCTTTAGAATATTGGGAAATTTCCTTTGCAAAAAGGAAAATGTTTCTATTTACTTTTGTGTAACGCAAGACTGAAATTTAAAGAAGGGTCATAAATTCAAAACAAGAATGATTAAAATTGTACTGCTGAATGGCCCCTTATGTGTGATTTCTTGGGATGATAAATTAATTACAATTTGGTTGTTTACCAAACAAATGATGTGCCTTACAAAGCAAATTATTTTTACTAATTTTCAAATGTGCAATTTATGGACTATGATTAGCCAGGCTGCAGGAATCATTGGAAAGTGGCTTTCTGGCTCCAACTATATATTTTATTTTTTAAGAAAAGATTGAGGAATTTTGGCACCTCATTAAGTGAGATTTAAAAAAAAAAACAAAACAAAACAAAACTACCGATTAGTTATAGTTAGGTTATATTGGTTGGGAATTGGGATTTGATTTCTGGCAAATGTTTTATTTGGGGTTATTTTTAGTACATGATTCTTTGGTATTGTTTAAATATAGAAAGTGTAGACTCCAGCTTTTGACTAGTTGTTGAAATTATTTAACTTTCCATCGTATTTTGAAAGTTGAATTATAAATAATTTAGTGCAAAAATTACCATTTGTTGTTAATCTGGTGTGTAATTTTATTTTCATGGATTTTGAGGTGTTTATTTACTGCAAAACTTCACAATTTCATTAAACAAAATAAATGGATTATGATTATAATATTGAATATTTTTCGTACCTTTTTCTTTGGGGTGAAATTTGCATCTTGGTAAAGGATCAGGCGAAAATTTGAGAATAACATCCAACGTGTTTTAACAAAATTTTACTTCTTATAATATGCATAAGGCTTTTGGCTAACAATTTTTGTCATGTTTTATAAATTACCAAACTTTTTGTACGGTATTTTGCTATATTAAATACAAAGGAAGTTTCAGACGGTAAGTGTGATTTCTTATTTGTGGAATCAATACAAAGGAAGTTTTATTATCCCAAGATTGTTGTTGTATTACCAAAGGAAGTTTTGAATTCTTACGTTTGACTTTTGGATATTATTTACTATTTAACCTTGACTTAAATTTTTATTATAGTTATGCAAAAAAATATAGTTAAGTGAGATCTTGTTAATTTCGTTTAATCTTATAGTTTTATAATATCAACTTTTTATAATTTCTTCTTCCTACAAAATTTAAGTTATTAAGTATTAAAAATATGTATCGAAAATGTAACAATTATTCTGAGGCGAGGAAGTACATGTATAGTATTTTGTTATTCTTGTTGGTACAATGCAGCAACATAGTTTAGATAAAAATATCATTCATGTCATGTACTATAATATAACTACATTTGTTATTACAACAATCCAATTGCAATAAAGGTTCTTATTCTACAATTTTTTAGTACAATAAATTTTCAACTAGTTTGTAGAGCGACCTGGTTTCTATGTGTTTGTGACAGAGAGCACTGGTTCCCACCCACTCAAAGGTACCAAACAGCCAAAGTGATGACATATTGACAGCCTCGCATTTTTTTTTTTAATTTTTTTTTGGGGTTGGGGGGTAAATTTATTCCAAATATATGGGCAATAGTTTAATATAATTATGAAAATATATGGCAGTAAGACTTATTAATAAATTATAGTACTATATTTTATTACTCAATTATATATATATATGGACACAGAACGGAATTGTAATGGCAAAAGTTTGTAAGTCATTATTCATGCAAATGAAGGGATAATCTTATCTAATGTAATACTTCACTATTATGGAAGCTCGAAACCAATAAGATAAAAGCAATACTACTATATGTTGACTAGTGTTGTGTGTCAATATCTAGCTAGCTGAGGCACAGCCGCAACATTTATCAAACTCTCAAACTTAATGCATTTCACGTTGACTAGTTAACGTCGTTGACTTCAATTCAATATAGTAGTGTTATCATTGAATTCAATACTTTTGGGGTATAAAAAATCTTTTTTGGAACCTAATAGAAAAAAATTAAACACAAGTCAGGAATTTTACAGTCAAAGTAATAAACCAAAAATGACAACAATTAATATATCCGAAAATGCAGTACTTGTTCATATTAATTGTTCAGAATTTCCATTGGCTAGTAGTAAAATACAAGTGCCAGGAGAGCCAAGACAATTGTCAAATCATCATCGGATGCCATAATTGACTAGTAGCAATTAGGTGAAACATGAAAAAGTAAATTGGTTACCACATCCCAAACCCAAACCAAGCAAAAACGACGACAACCACGACTTGACACACGCATCAACTAGATATGGATAGAATGTTTTTTCTTTCTCTCTTTGTGATTTTATTTTACTTGTTTATTTATACTAAAGAAGGAATTAAGAAAGCAAAAGAAAAAAAGGAATCCAAAAGGGCAAAAAAAATAGAATGTGGGGTCTCATGGAAACCAATCATGATCATTGATCCCTAAAACATCAAAATAGTGGAAGCAATAATGTGACTGTGTGAGGTGAGGCCACCTGTCTGTCTGTCCTCTGCAAATAAAAATAAAAATGTAAAGGTGAAGGGGGGGGAGGGGCCAACCCCCACAAGCCCAAAACATTCATCAAATCCCACAACCCAACCCCAGAACTGTCTATACATACAGACAGACATACGTAGCTACATTAATTTTCAGCTGGTTTCTTTTACTCCAGTTTTATAAGTAGTACATGGTCTAGAATGAGATGCAGAAAAGTGAAGTAATGAATGAAAGAGATAAGAAGAAGAAGAAGAAGAAGAAGAAGATGTGTGCAGAGACAGATACATGAACTTGTGTGTAAAATGGGTTAATTTTATTTGGTTTGTTTGGTTGCATTGTGATATACTTCCTACGTCTCAATATTTTTGTCACGGACCCACCCGGCACGTATGTCAATACACATTTTCAACGGTTAATAACTTAAATTGTGTACAATAAAAAAATATAAAAATTTGATTGTCTAAAACTATAAGATTAGACGAATCTAACAAGATCTCAATTGACTATGTTTATTCTTACGTAACTATGATAAAAATTTGAATCAAACTTAAACAGTGAATAGTGTCAAAAAATCAAACGTAACAATTATACTGAGACGGATGAAGTATATGGGTTTAATGATGAAGTAAGTTGAGTTGGTACCTACTTTTGTCCACTACTCCTTTTCCTTACACATGTGTGACAAGTGTGAGTGTGATGATGATGATGATTGAATATATATATCCTTCCACCTTCTTATTCCTTATTCATTATACTATGCTTATTACTCTAGTACTAGTAATTTCGATTCAGATCTAAATTTAAAACTCAAACTATAATATGCACCAGTCCACCGTATGTGCTTGTAGCATTCAAAATTTACTAATAAATATAAACTGGATAACTACGTACTATCCCATAGCCATAAATGTACTCCCTCCGTCCCAGGCAAGATGTCTGGTTTGACTTTTTGGTACTGTTCATTGTTTAACTTTGACTCAATATTATTTCAAGTATATGTTCGGAAAAAAAAATAGTCGAGTTCGATCTTGTTAGAATCATATAATCATGTAGTTTTATAATATATATTTTACATAATTTTTGTTGTATATATTTTGAGATATTAACGATTGAAAAAGTGCATTGGATTGTGTGCAGAAATGAAACAAGACATCTTAAATGTGACAGAGAGGGAGTAGTATATATTTTAATCGAATTAATTAGTCATTACGAAATTAAAACGGTTGGCGGTTGCAATCGTAGCTAATATATATATATATATATATATATATATATATATATAGTCCCAAACATCACCATTTTTGCTTCATAGAAGAAGTATTCTCTAATTAATCTCCATGCCTGAGCCTAACAAGTCGTCACCCCGAAATATTAATCTTACAAATTGGATTTTGGAAATCAAAACATCAAATGATCATTTGCCAACTCAATAATCTTGCCAGTTGCCAACGGCAGCTACAGCAGATTTATTTTTTTATTTATTTTTTTTTTATCACGTTTGTTTTGGTCCCTATAGTAGTATATAATACTATACGATACATATAATACTCCCTCCCTCCCACCTTATTTATTTTGTTTGACTTTTTGACACTGTTCATTGTTTAACTTTGACTCAATTTTATTTCAAGTATATATTTGATAAAAAATAGTTGAGTTGGGTCTTATTAGAATCGTGCAATCATGTAGTTTCAGAATATATAATTTATATAATTTTTTATTGTACATATTTTGATATATTAACAGTTGAAAAAGTGCATTGAATTATGTGTAGAAATGAAACATGACAAGTTAAATGGGAGAAAGGAAGTACTATGTAGGAACTTAGTTGGTTATTGACATTAAATAATATATCCATCTTCAGTCATTATTATTGTTGGCAATGCCATATATTTTTCTCTGATTAATATTTTGAAAATTAAATTCAATTAACACATACACATTGATCATATCATTTTTTTTAATTGGTTAAAAAAAGAGTATATTAGGCATATTATTAAAATAGATAAATATCCGGGAACGTGAGAAGTGTCACCAACTATTATATCTATGGCATTTTTGGCTTCGGCTCTCAAAAAGAAACTATTATATCTATGGCAAAATTATAAAACGAAATGGTGGCATTCTCATCACAATTGTATCCATAGTTGGTTCTTTATTTATTTACCCAAATAAAAGTTGGTGCTTTATTTTTCCTTCATCGGGCACTTTTTAAAGGTTAAAGGGAATAAAAATCTACCTATGATTGTGTATGCAAAAACTACTTTGGGAGATGCGTCCTTAATTATCCATGCAGATTCTCGAGGATTAGTTTTAGACTCAATGTGGACTAGGGATACCCAGTAATTTATCCTAAAAAAAATCTACCTATAAAATTTTGTATTTGGCAAGCCCAATGAAAAATAATTATGATGGGTCGAAATCGGCCCAAACACTGGGCCCGTTTAAATGCTTTTTGGGCCCTATCAAAATCCGGAAATAGGTCATAGCCCACAGGTGCACCAAATAATACCCATGCGATGCGACTTGCGTGCTGCGAGTCATACTTTGCAGTTTGGTCCTCTAATTTTGTTTGTTTTTTCTTTCTTACCATCCAATTTAACCTCTAAACTTTTGCTTTGCATGTTAACAGTAACACATTATCTTTAATTACGTTTATTTGATGTGAGCTCAAAATCTTCTGAAGTCAAACCACTTGAAAATTATTTAATTCAATATACGCACGTTTAGAAATGCAATGAGAATATGATGAATGTACTTACAGTATTTGTATAGGCATTAATTTCGAATTTCTCCTGTGCCTATATGTTCATTTTTCGAACAACATATTATGGCCTAATCTTTAATTTGCGATTTTCTTAAAGGCTTTTTAGTTATATATATATATATTAAAGGCTTAATGTACAAAATACACATTCACATATTGACAATATGTAATTTGTTGGGTTTGAATACAAGAGAAAAAGAAACAAATTTACAAGGCGTGACTAAGGTAGCTTAATTACATTAATTAATGGGAGTGACTTGAAATTCAATTCAATGGTCAATATTTTTGGCTTGGATTGCTACTCATGTGCGTTCTTACAAGTCTTTTGAAGGTTTCTATGTTGATTCAGTATTTGCTAAATTTATTGAATTGCCAGGGCTGAATGTCCACTCAATAGTGGTGAATAAATATTCTCGACATTAACCAAATAATAGATTCAACACATTTTAGTGACAATTCAACAATTTTTAGTAGTAATCAAACACTTCAGCCAATGTCAAATTTCTTGCATTTAACGCTGTAACCGAGTCCAGTCTTAATTATTTGTAACAAACGTTTTGACAAAATCATGGGAAAGTAGAGAAAGATAAAAGCACACAAACTGACGTACATTGCCGTACCATATCGTCTAGTATTAAGTATTATTGACTTGTTCTGAATTATGACTCGAACAATTTGGTCAATAATTCAAAGAGATACTAATAACTACTACTACCTCCTCCGTCTCAACATATTTGTTACGGATGATTTTTTGCACTATTCACTATTTAACTTTGATTCAAATTTTTAGTATAGTTATATAAGAAAAAACATAGTCAAGCGAGATCTTGTTAGATTCGTCTAATATTGTAGTTTTAGGCAATGAACTTTTTATAATTTTTCGTTGTACACAATTTAAGTTATTAACCGTTGAAAATGTGTCTCGGTAGGTGTGTCGAAGGGCAATGTAACAAAAATAATGAGACGGAGGAAGTACTACGCTACTAACAAATAATTCAGATTCACAACTTCACAAGTCATGCATGTCATCATAAGTGATATACTCAATAACCAAATTGGCCCTTCAAGTCAAATTATAGACTACCAATCTAATAAGTAAACCTCATATAATTAAATAATATATGACTCATCTTTAATTTGTCATTTTCTTATGAGTGAAAGATAAAACTCTTTTTTCTCTTATAAGTATCTATTTTCTACTCTACATGTATAGCGCCTTTAATAAGAGAATTCATCCTTTTAATTTTGTTTATGGCAATTTCAGGGTATCTTCAGGCTTTATTGAGTCAGAGTCTAATCCATCGAAGATCGGGTTGACATCGAAGAGTTACTAGTCATAAAGTAGAATTATACATACATAAAATTCGAATTCCAGCTCTTTGTTTAAAATATCAAAGTCCCATACCACTCAAACCAACTCATTTGGTTCATCCTTTTAATTTGTTATCTCTTTCTATTTATTTTTAAATCGAAATAATTGTAGCATAATAACTTATTTATACATAAATTATGTTTTCTGCAGCTTGACAAAATTAAATACATATCAATTAAATATTGTTGCGGTAAGAATATGGGCGTTTAGTAGGATGAGTAATTATTAAAACTTGGCTGCTAATTAAGTCATATTTCATGAATATTTCTAGAAGTATTTCAAAACTTTGTATTGGCTTCCGATAGATACAACTAATTAAATATCATTATTCGATCTAGAGTGTTTTTTAAAGTACGAATTATTATCATGACAAAATATATTCTTTAATTAATTTATCCCAGTCAGATTCAATTACGTGGGAATGAGCTTTGATCCCAATGACTATCTTTCCATCTAGTTCGCTTCCCACCCGATTCCCTATTTATCCCTTTGTAATTTGTGTGTCTTGAGTTCCACACATCTTTGTCGACGACACATAGGTGTCAATATTTTTAAAAAAAATTACTTCTTCAGGGATGTTTGGGAGCAAGCGGATTTGCTAGCAAATGGCGAATTCGGAGAGAAAATTGTGAAACAATATGCTCTTCCAATCTGCTATCTGCTAGCAGATCCGCTAACTCTCAAACATCCGTGAATCGTCTTCATGCACACAAAACATTATATTGTATTTTGGAAAAGAGAAAAGGATAAGTGTGACATCATTATCGTGTCATTGTTGCGTGGCCAATAAAATTGACAAAAAAGCCTATTAATGAAGCTTATCCGGTGTCGGACTCCAAGGCGTTTCTAATACTATACTACTCTACTTATGTAATGGCAAAATATTCACTAGATGATAAAATAGATGTGTATATAGTAATTATTTATTTTACTATAAAATTTGTGGTGCCATGTATATATATAGACACAGTACTAACAGTGTGTGGCAGACTCTGAGAATCATGAACTTAAGACATGTTTAGATTATAACTCTATAAAACACTGTTGATTTTTTTTTTTATTACTGCTTAATAGTAGTAATAAATATGGGACAAATTTAAAAAATTTGCATATGTGGATGAATGAGTATTATAGAAAATATATATAATTAAATATGATAAATCGATCTCCCTAATTTATATGATTTAATTATATATATTCAAAGTTTTGAACTTTAGATGGATTACACTAGAAACTAGCTAGCTAGCTGAATTATATAAATATAGATTTTACACTATAGAATTATTTATTTTTCAAATTGTATATGTACTGACAAAATTACTGAATCATAATAATATGCAACTTAATTATAGTTGAGTATAGTAATATTAATTAATACCAAAATATATTTATACATTATTTTAATTACATATTTAAAACCATGATTGTATATCCAGAAAATAATACTCCATCCGTCCCATTTAACTTATTTTGTTTGACTTCTGCACACAATCTAATATACTTTTTTTAATCGTTGATATCCCATAATACATACAATAAAAAAAATTTATGTAAAATATACTTCCTCCATCTCGTTCAAATTGCTACACTTCCTCCTGACACGCATGCCGAGACATATTTTTAACAGTTAATAATTTAACTTTTATAAAAGAGAAAATTATAAAAAGTTGATATTATTAAACTATAAAATTAGATCTAACAAGATCTCACTTGACTATGTTTTTTTCTTACATAACTCTGATAAAAAGAAATGAATTAAAGTTAAACAATGAATAGTATCAAATAGTGCTCCGTAGAAATTACAACGAGACGGAGCTAGGTAGTGTATATTATAAAACTCCATGATCATACGAACAAGACACAACTCGACCATTTTTTTCCAAATATATGCTTGAAATAAAATTGAGTCAAAGTTGAACAATGAACAGTGCCAAGAAGTCAAATAAGATACAATAAATGGGAGGGAAGAAGTATTATAAGATTGATATTCATATACACTTCACTTAGATGTTATTTAGAATCCTTTTTGTCAACGTAAATGTTTTCAATATATAATATAATATATATAACCAAACCAAATTAAGAAGATAATTTTTTTTTTTTTTTTGCGCAACAATGAAAAAGATATTAATCCCACAACTTGCAAGAATTTGAATTTTTCTTATATTAAAAAAAAGGGATTGAAAGAGAGATTGCTCCAGTTGTGTACTTGTTGTGTTATTCATCATTTCTTTTTATTTTTATTTTTATTTAAAAAGAAAGAAAAGAAAAAAAAATTCAAATAGCATGCATGAATAAGTTATGAGAAGATAAAATTCCATACTACTCTGGTCTGGAGTAGGCATAGTTTACTTTTGGGGTTTATATATATATATAAATTCCATGTTGTAAAAAAAGTCAATAATTTAGATTGAAGTCAAATCATCCAACTACCTAAACCCCCCATTAAACACTTCGTACACAAACATATATAGAGAGAGTATAGTTAGTTATATAAGTATTGAAATTCTTGTGTTGCAGCAATAATTAAAATGATGAAGAGAATCAGGGAAGGTGAAATTACAAGCATGGCCAATTACCTCATCTTACTATCATCCTCCTCCACCGCCGCTGCCGGAGAAGAAGATGACGACTTCTCTCGTGTATTCACGTGCAAGACATGTGACCGCCAGTTTTCGTCTTTCCAGGCGCTGGGCGGCCACCGCGCTAGCCACAAGAAGCCACGGATGTCGCCGCCGCCGCCGGCTGCTGCTGGTGCTGGAGACCATCGCCAGCTGCCCCACAAACCCAAGCCCAAGACGCACGAATGCCCGGTGTGTGGCCTGGAATTCCCGATCGGGCAAGCCCTCGGAGGGCACATGAGGCGGCACAGACTCACCATCGCCGCCCCCGGCGATGATGCAGCTCATCACAAACTGCTGCTGCAGGAGGAGGTAAATAATTGTGAAAATAATAATAATAATAATACTACTAATAATAATAATAGGAGGAGAATATTGTGCGTCGATTTGAATTTGACGCCCATGGAGAACAACTTTGCACCCGTTCATTGCTTTTTCTGACTTATACTCCATATACTTATAATAACAAATTTTTTTGTTTCATGAACTATATTATTGTGAGTATTATATACTTGTATTAAATAAGATATTGGAACACGAAGAAAAAATGAGATGAAAAACTATATCCCCATATATATACATATGTTGGATACACTTACTTTTAAAGCTTTTGTGATCTTATATATACCAAAAAATTAGAGTATACTATAATACTTCATATATGTTGTATGTAAGGATTAATTCATTTATATATGTTGTGATCTTATATATACTTCATATATGTTGTATGTAAGGATTAATTCATTTATTGATCAGACCACATGAAAGCCTGATGATGATGGCGCTTTCGTTGTAGCCAGTAGTATTATAAATTTATGTATTGAAATTGAATTACATACACTATGAGTATAAATTAGCTTTGATCTGCGTCCGCTACTGTACATGGCTTCTGGATTATGAATGAGTGAGTATAAATTTAATTATCACTTTATTTCCGATTTTAATTTGAACAAAAAAATGATTATTTGTCTGGTATGACTGTATGAACTCCTACTCCTTTATATAAATAAAAAAAACATTCGACGAACAAAACTATACACTTAATTTGATTTCGTTGTTTACCAGTAACATTTATGATTTATTCGATGATATATGTTAAACACCATACACTTATATTTGAAAAAAAAAATTCTATTGCTAAACTCAAAGTCAAAACTCTAGAATGTTTTCAAACTTAAGCGGATATGTTTATAAAGGAGAACTATACCACATCAAGTAGATAAATTATACTCCTACTTGTTTTGATATGACCAAATTAATAGTAGTGGAATTTAACCATGTACTAGCTTTTCGAATTAACTACATCATTAGGCTGATTGATTAATCAAAACAAAAATTTAAAGAAGTACGGCCACAATGTGTCGAAAAGATAATTGATGGCCAACTCATAGCACTGGAATGTAACCATAGCACAATCTTTTCAAATTTACTACTATATAATTGATGTCTTCGATGAGTGTTTAATCAATTCAATTTTAATTTCAATAGGATTATATAAAGAAGAAGTAAAGCTGGAAAAGAAATGGTAGTAAAATGTAAAAATGAATATACCTTAACATATATTCAGACATGGAGAATATTTTCATCACTGATGTGAAATGTATAAAAAACATTTTTTGGACGAGCTGATGTAAAAAATATTGAGAAACAATTATCTTTATAAAGTTTTTAAAAAACCTGTTACCCCAAAAGATAAAATGGACATCTTCTTAATAACAAATTTATCAATAATAATAAATAGGGGTGAGCAAAATACTCGAACCGATTCGTTGAACCGCTGAGTCGAACCGAAATCGAACTGAATTTCCGGTTAACCGAGGACCCCGGAGCAAATACAAATATCAAATTTCAGTATTCGTTCGGTTCAAATACAAATACAAATACTTTAATTTTTCCCCCGATTAACTGAATCGAACCAAATATATTTATTTTATTTTAAAAGTTATATATATTGTATATATTATAGACATTTGATGGTATAAAATTATATATAATCATTATTTATTTAATTATTTAGTATATAATAAATAAATACAAATAATTAAAGAGTTAATTATCAAAATATATCAAGATAATGAGCCTATATTGATTTTTTGTGTTTAAGAATACCCCATTATTGAAATATATTACTACACTAAGATTTGTTACTTATACTAACATATTTTGATAACACTATAAAGAACCACTGGATTACATAGTTATATATATATTTTTTATATAGTGTATTAACCCCAAAAATAAAATCTACGGAACTTAAGAATTAATAAATGAAAACTTGATTATACATTTTTAGAGGGTCGGAAAAAATATTCGAACCGAGTCGCTTAACCGCTGAATCGAATCGAAACCGAACCCCCGGTTAACCGAGGACTCCGGTTACAAATACAAATACTTAAATGAAGTATTTGCTCAGTTCAAATATCAATACAAATACCTGAAAAATTCAGGTTAACCGAACCGTGCCCACCCCTAATAATAAACTGCCTAAATAAAAATAAAACATCCAATCAATTTTTAAAATGTTGTTAAAAGCTCAAATTCTGAAACGAGTTGCCAAAGATTTAAGCTATGGAAATGTCCTGAATAGAGATGTCTTCACTGTCTTTAATTTTATGGGAGAAGTTAATCGCTTGGTTCCTTGATTATTTGATGACTGTCCGACCAATAAAATTTAGATGTCTTATTGACATAAGAGAAATGCGATCCTTCCATTTCCATCAAAAAATGACCGGATAACCACTTTGTCCCCTCCTCTCTGCAAATTATCCTTCCGAATCCCAGCCTTCCCTTCCCTATCCTATGAACTGAAAATTTTCCCCATCAAATTGTTTCTTTTCTTTTCCTCCCAAACTAAATGCTTACATTGGGAGTTTGGGTTTCAAAAGAAAAGAAGCATGGAAGGATCAATCTTGTTTGACAGTTTAAGCAGGAAACAAAAAAAAAATTAAAAATAAAATGGATTTGATTGGAAATACTATTAAGATTCTCCATCTCCCTCCACTCACAAAAACTTGAGTCGAAAGGGTTCTATGTTGTTCACATCCCGTCCCTCTTCTTTTTCTTTATGTCTTTCTTCCTGTGTTCCTTTCTGATGAATTCAACTCCCAAACTGTTGTTGGTATAGTCACTATAGCAGAAATACAATGATCATACACACACTGAAACACATTCCCAATAAAGAACCAACATTGGTCATTGGCAAAATGGCCCGGCTCTAAGTCATTAAAGAGTAGTGGCGTTGAGTCTCGCAACCCCTGCCGCCTATGGCAACCAATTCAACAAGTTCAACGAAACTAATGCCTGAATTAGGTCATACATTGACACATATTCATCATAAACAACATAAGACATGCTAGGGCAAGAAAAAGTACATTTTACAAATATCAAGATTTCTAGATTGAGCATTTGAAAGCATACCAAAAGCCTCAAACTTATCCATGAAACTCAGCTACCTAATCCAATAACTTTTTAGCACCACAATTTATAAGTACTATGCTTAAAAAAAGATTGGGTAACGGATAAAATTGAGCTCCATCCAATTCACAATCGTAAAAGCCTAATTCTTACGAGAAGTGTCGAATACACTTTATTGATTGGCAACAACCTCCTCGGAACTCGTCTCCGGATTAGGCTTCCCAAACTTCTCCTTGAAAGAATCCTGCTTCTGCATCCACATCATATGCCCCTGCAAATTTTTCATACACCAATTAGAACAAGTGAGTTTAACTAAACCATTTCCACATCGAATGGATGGAATTAGCAACACCTGGAGGCCAGCAGCCCAAATAATGATGAAAGAGGCGACCCAGAACCTCTTGTCCTTCAGCATCTGCCGGATTTCGGGTTTCCTAGATTCCATCCCGTCCCGTGCCAATCTTCAGAGTTCAGAAACCGGCTCCGATTGTCTACTCTATAAATATTTTCGGGCAGCAAGGGATTCACAACAAAATTAATTGATACGATGATTGGGCCTAATTTCATTACAGTACATTGGGCCTATAAAGCCCAATTCATTCAACAGTGTGTTTATTTTAGTGTTTTTTTTGGGTGTGAAGACATGAAGGGTAGGGGTGAAAGCGGTACGGTAAATATCCGACCGATCCGATGCCGTATCCGATTATATTCGAATCCGAATCCGTTTTCGACTATCCGGCCGGATATTTCAATATTCGTATCCGAATCCGAATCCGTATTTTAATATCCGCATTCGTATTCGTATCCGAAAATACTTAACCGTATCCGAGAATATCCGACCGTATCCGAAAATTGATAGGAAATTATCCGGATTTTAAATATGGATATCCGAATATATTAATATATTATTATTTAATAATTTAAAAATACTAATAATTATAAAAAGTATCAAATTTTCAAAAAAGATTATAAAAAATTATCCGATAATCTGTATCCGATTGAATCCGTATCCGTCATATATCCGTCCTGTATCCGTACCGTATCCGTAATCCGAAATATCCGAAACCGTATTCGTATCCGGCCCATCCGTATTCGATACCGAATTCGACAAAAAAATATGGATAATATCCGTATCCGACACTATCCGACCGTATCCGTACCGTTTTCATCCCTAATGAAGGGAAAGCCGAACCCCTCTTTAAAAAGTTGCATTTCACCGGGCAATTTATTTTTTTATTTTTATTTGAGTTTTTTGAGACGTGGTTCTCCAAATATGGTGGTCTTGGGGGTAGTGGGATTTGGGTTGTTTGTAAAGCGGGCTTAAATAATCAGAATTTGTGGATTGAAGAGGGCAGAGGGACTTGCAAAACATGAGCCTCCTGTCCTGAGGACTTCTTTATAACTTCGGTTCCTTCTAAAGTTATAGTAGTAGTAATTAGTGTATGCACCAAAAGGGTGGTGGGAGTGCCATACAAATTACAAAATGATAAATAAGAGGGATACTGGTGGAGAAGAATCAAATCTCCATTGGAAGTCGGGGACTGAACCACTTAGGCTAAGTCCTCAACCCTGCTGAAAAATACTTCCTCCGTTTTTTAAAGATTGTAACATTTGTAAATTTTGTACTGTTCACACAAGCGCTTTAACTTAAAGTTTTATCATAGTTATACAAGTTAAAATATAGTCAAGTGGGATCTTATTAGATTCGTCTCGTCGAGTAGTTTTTAAATATGAAACTTTTATAATTTTTACTTGTACTCAACTTGAGTTATTAATCATTTAAAATGTGCATTAGACTGCGTGTACTGTGGGTCCATTACAATTTTTTTTAAATAGAGGGAGTATTATTTTTTTTTTGGAGGAGCCATTGAAGGCCTGGAAAAAAGTAGTGGGAGCTCATACCACACAATTACAAAAAGGAAATAAAAAAGGGAAGGATAGGGGGCCAGTGGGGGATCGAACCTCAAACTTCCGTTGGAAGTCAAGGAATTTAGGCCCTGTTCTCTAGTGCTTGATTTTTCTGGTCTAATCTGAATTTATAAGATCTGGTCTGATCTGATCTGAATTTGTCTTGTCTGGTCTGAATGTTTCTAGTCTGGTCCGATTCCATGTGGTCTGGTCTGGTCTGATCTTATTTTCTCTATATTATTATAATGATTTGATCCGATCTGATCTGATGGTCTGGTCTAATCTTATTTAAGCTGGTCTGATCTTAATGTTTCTTATCTGATCTGGTTTGATCTGATTTTTACAAAAAAAAAAAAAAAAAAAGATCTGAAAATAAGTTTAGAGAACGGGCCTTAACCATTGAGCTAATACTAATCCCACGGAGGGGAGTATATTTGAATCAATAAAACTAAAAAGATACTAATAATGCAAATAATTTTTTAAATTTAAACTCATAAAAGAATTCTTCAATTTCATAACCAACATTTTACGAGTTACGACTACAGTGCTTATTCGACATTTTGCACAAGTGCTTACATTTCACTGTTTTAGAGCCCGTTTGGATTAGCTTTTAAAAAAAAGCAGAAGCCAAAAGCAGAAGCAGAAGTGAAAGTCAAAAGCATAAGCATGTAACTTTTGTGTTTGGATGGAATATTTGAAAAGCAATTTTTTTCAAAAGTGTGTTTGGATATATAAAAGCGAAAAGTGCTTTTGAAATGTATAAATTACCAAAAAGGATATGCTATTTATATATAATAGTATATATTTATAGTGTAATTAAAATAAATTAATAGGGGCATTTATGACTCTGCACACATTACTATGTGCTTTTGATTTCTGCTTTTCAGAGAAGCACCAGCACCCCTGGGCTGCTTCTCCCAAAAGCACTTTTGCAGCTTTTCGAGGTGCTTTTACTTTTTCTAAAAAATCAAAACAAACACTCTTGTTTCTTTAAAAGTGCTTTTGACAGAAAAATCATTCTAAACGGCTCTTAATGACACCCACCCCCATTTCTTTCACTACAATTCCTTTCCATTTCCCGTTTAGACCTAAAAAAAGAAAAAGAAGGGTTCCATCTCTGAAACTAAAGGCCAGCGAACGCAGTCAACAAATACGATGGCCCGTCAAGCTACGAAATTGATCGGCGATTTGTCGCGGCGGCTGCAGCACCGCAATTTTGGATCGGCGCCGCCGGCACCGGCCGTCTTTGTGGACAAGAACACACGCGTCATTTGCCAAGGGATCACCGGAAAGAATGGCACTTTCCACACTGAACAGGCCATCGAATACGGCACCAAAATGGTATAATTGATTCAATCTCCGACGCCTCTGCGTTTCATTTTTATTTATTTTATTTCCTGCTTTTTGTTTCTCATGATTTTATTCGCCAATCCACTCACGAGATGGATTGTCTTTCAAGGATTGTAGTGGTAATATGCTTTGTAATATGAGTGGTAGGGTTGTTTGTTTGATAGGCAGAATCCTATTTATTCCTCTTCAAAGGCAGAGCTGGAGCAAAGTTAAGCTATTCGTTGGCTCGTTCGAGACTCAATACGTTTTCTTGATTAATAAAACATTGACAAAACTCCAGTCAATTAAGCTCTCAAGCTCTTCTCAAGCCTGATTAGTTCAATGTAAAATTGATTTTAAAATTAGTAATAAGAATTGCACTGCATGATGTTAAATCAACCCAGGGCAATATGCTCATTCAGACTTAGTCAGCTGTTCACCAATTTTATCTGAACAACAATCAATGAAGATTAATAAATACTTGAATAATCTGAATTAACACCTCATTAGAATTTTCCTGAGTGTTTCCATTTTTGTTGTAAATTTTGCCCAATTTTATCCTCATATATCATATGATATTTGCATGCATAGGTTGGAGGAGTTACCCCTAAAAAAGGCGGAACAGAGCATTTGGGACTCCCTGTTTTCAATTCTGTTGCAGAAGCAAAAGCTGAAACAAAGGCTAATGCTTCAGTTATTTATGTTCCCCCACCTTTTGCTGCTAAAGCCATTATGGAGGCCATGGAGGCTGAACTAGATTTGGTTGTTTGCATCACAGAGGGAATACCCCAACATGACATGGTAATGCTTGCTAATCAGAGCGTATGGTTCTTCTGTTCAACAAATGCAAATTGAATGATCATTGAGGACTATTCTTATCAATGCAATTGTTATTATTGATATATTGCAACCTTGCATGATTGAGTTAATAATGTCAATTGTGCATACTGTATAATTACTTTTTGGTGTTCTAAGTGTTCTTTTCTCAATTTCAGGTTCGTGTAAAGGCTGCTCTTAATAAGCAATCAAAAACTCGGCTGATTGGCCCCAACTGCCCCGGTATTATCAAACCTGGAGAGTGTAAAATTGGAATTATGCCTGGATACATTCACAAGCCAGGGCGAATTGGGATTGTTTCTCGATCTGGTACTTTGACATATGAAGCGGTGAGATTCACTTCTTTGTTGGAGTAAATTTTTTTCTTTTCTTTTTCTTTATTTTTCTTTAGTTATTTTTGTTTTGGTTGGGGGGTGGGGGGTTGGAGGAATGATTTTAAATCTTCTATCATCGTGTTAATGATGGCCATGATAAAGATCAGTTGTCACATTTCCAGTGTTGCTGACTGCTTTTCATGGTTTCACATATATAGTTGAATTTTTCTG
Organism: Hygrophila difformis; assembly: GCA_030278955.1. Taxonomy (NCBI): domain Eukaryota; kingdom Viridiplantae; phylum Streptophyta; class Magnoliopsida; order Lamiales; family Acanthaceae; genus Hygrophila; species Hygrophila difformis. The sequence continues at coordinate 11,872,864 of JAOANR010000007.1, forward strand.
GAGTTCTCAAGCTCATTTAGAAGATCAACTCATTTATAGGCCAGATAGGCTCTCTGCATCTGTCAATTTTGGATGCAGTCAGCGCACTAAGTACATGTTCTTATTACATACTGACAAGCTGCTGTCTTCATTATGGTGGCTTTTGTGAATTGTCCACCAATGAACTCAATATTTGTGTTATGAATATATTTCTTGCTCTTTTCTATGTATATTCAGAGCAAGAATTAAATTGTCTAAAAGTTTCATACTTCATTTAAAGTGTGTTCCATACTGAATTTTAGATATTTACAAATTACCAATGTATTGCTTCTGAAACTGGTTTCCACATAGCTTGAAAGAGCTTCCCCCATAATGGGTATTCTTTTGGCTTAACTGTAATTGCTTAACATGTCCACCAGCGCATATGTTGAACTGTATTTTCTGTGGTACTTTAAAATTATTTTGTGAATCATAGAGAAATATATAAATTTTGAAAAGGGTGTATTACTTGGGGTGCAAAGATACGGCAGTTTATTTAAATGCTACTGTCAGAGTTTATACTTAAATGGTCTATCTTGTATTTATGATTTTGCTAGTAAATTTGTTATTTATGCAATTTCCAGGTTTTCCAAACAACTGCTGTTGGCCTTGGGCAGTCAACATGTGTGGGAATTGGTGGGGATCCTTTCAATGGAACAAATTTTGTCGATTGCGTAGAAAAATTTCTTGTGGACCCACAAACAGAAGGTAACGCATGTTGAATTTTTTTCATCATTTTCTACTTCCCTCTATCTTGTTATGATGATCAATGTGCTGACTACTTATTTTTAGGAATGGTAATAGTTGTGCTTTGTAATTGTCTAATTGATACTTGGCTATGTTAATAATTTAACTGGTGGTTGAGTTGCAAGCCTTGAGTGACTATGCTATGTTAGAGACTTATCTATATGTATACCTTTCCCAGTGAATAGGCATGATATTGATGGAAAACATGCTTACCACACTTGGAAATTCCCAATTGTGGATATAGCGTTAGTTACTCCATATGTTTCAGTATATCTACATTTATTACTTCCCGCCTTAAATTATTTCCTTCCACATTTCAGGTATTGTTCTTATTGGGGAGATAGGCGGCACAGCCGAGGAAGATGCTGCTGCCCTTATAAAGGTGGATAATGTCCTCGAAGTTGATAAAACAAATTCCTTCTTCTTCTCTGACTAAATCAATATATTTTTTTTTTTATCAGAAAATCATTAGAATTAGAAAAACCGTAGGTAAACATAAACATATATCCATCACAGTGAATCCCAAACTGTATACATGAAATGTAGATTTGATTCTGAGTTTAGAATGCTGAAGACAATTGAATGCTTCATAGTCTGCTTCATAGTCTCATACTGCAAATGGCTCTTCCAAGCGCTGGAAAGTTTACTTTCTGTTGTTCTAGGTCATCTAATTTTGTACTGCAATGTCATCTACCAAATGTTACATGATCATTCAAGTCATTCCCTTATCTTCATTGTTTATATGATATGCTCCACTGGATTTTCACATACTATTTACTAATATTATGGATCATCTTATCTTTCTGGTTCATGAACAGGAAAGTGGAACTGACAAGCCTATTGTTGCTTTTATTGCTGGGCTTACTGCGCCACCAGGTCGAAGAATGGGCCACGCAGGAGGTTTGTATTGAACATAATAGCCTATGAAATTAAATTGGATTCATTTCCATTTAAAGATATAATATATGTAAATGGCAGTAAGGGGCTTTTTCTTTTCTTTTTTCATATCTTGGTATGCAAAATTGAATTGACTTTATTTGCTGTAGATCATCATTTCCTAAACCGTTATCACAATTTGATTTGCTGTATATCTGTTTGAAATTATTACATTTTCATAGTTATCTTCTCCATTCATTTCCTGCCCTCTATGTTTTGTTCCATGTTTTCATTCAAGGTTCTGCTTATTTGATCCATAGTGCATTACATATATCAACATGGTTATTTGTATGTGTTTGTGTGTATATATATCTTTGATTTGTTTCTACTTTCTTAACTGTGCTTCCTCCAACATAAAAGAATCTTGTGTTGTATGCGTGTAAATGGTGTTCTTTTTGTAATTTCCCTCAGAGTTTCATTGGTATGTGGATATAATCTTGAAGTAATACGTTAGTTAGAGATTTCATCGTTATGGCTGGGATTGTGGAACACGGCAAAAAGTGGTTGAACCTGTGTAGAGTAAACTCTATATGATTGGTTCTTGGAGGGGAAGCTTTATTGTATGATAAAGTCTGTCTTTTAAATGCCCCTCATTTGCCGGTGAATGTCCACAACTATTTCTCCCGTTATTTTAGGAACTAGCATAGGAAACCATATACATCTATATTTATTATGCTTACGCATGCATATGTACTGCTCTAAAGATGCAAAATAAATCCACATAATTTCAGTTTTGCAGTGCACACTTGTACTGCTGCTGCCGGGGGTTCATTTTATTGTTTATTATTGTTGCAGGGTCAATTTTGTTATCTTTTTGTCTGTCGGGGCATTCAATGTTATCTCATTTGTCAACTTTTATCCAGTCTTCTTTCGACGTTACTCATTTTATTTTCCTTGTAGTACTATTATACATTGACTAAACTCTATATTTCGACTGTGCAGCTATTGTATCAGGTGGGAAGGGTACTGCACAGGACAAAATAAAGACCCTAAGAGCAGCTGGGGTCACTGTGGTTGAGTCACCAGCTAAGATAGGCACTGCCATGCTCGAAGTATTCAAGCAGAGAGGGCTTGCTTGAGTACACAGCCTTTGAGGCTTTGATAAATTTTTTTCGCGGGAATTTCATTCAATTTTATCACTCCCTTAGTCATGTTGCAATAAGAAATATATATTCTGCAGTAATTGGATTTTGGTCCAAACTTTGGCAGCACACATTGCCAGAATTCTGAAATACTGTATGCACATGTCTGGATAATTCATGTCTCTTTCAGAAAGAAAGGAAGAGATTAACTGTTATCTCCATTCCTTTCATTGTTTGCAATGGAGACTATAGATGGTTATTCTTGTTGTTTAATTTTGCAACTTTTGATTTCATATTGGCAAATGTTTTGAAATGCTTATTACACATCTCTCATCTTTGTTTGATTTCTATATACATTAGTGCTAATTACTGGGTAAATTTGGGACGTCGTTGTGTTTTACCTTTGTTTGTTGATGGGTTGTAGTGGAGGAGTAGTAATATTTATCTTTTTGGGGTTTTATAGGGTCGAAGGAGTAGGGCGGAGTGGCGTTAGCCAAATAAAGAGAAGGAAATAATTAGAGTTTGTAATTTAGTATTTGGATTTGAAATTAATAATAAAATATAATTTTAAATTGACATATTTTGAATGATGTTTGGTATTTGAGTTTAAACTTTAAAGATTGAATTTTGAAAAGTGAAAAACTGGAGACTGGAGAGGTGTATGGTTTAGAGTGTAGCTATAGGTTTAGAATTTGACTATTAAAATATAAAATATTTATTTATTTATAGTAACTTCTAAATTTAAAATGCTAAATGTTGGGTCATTTTACCAAACCCATTTAGCAAATGTAGCGAATGTCAAGTACATATTGCAAAATCTTCAAGACAAGAAATCCCTCATGGATTATTTATTTATACGCCACACATACAACCTAATTATGTAATTATATTTACTGCATTTTTAAATGCAACAAAGTACAGTGTGAATTGAGTATTTTAAATTTATTCCACACTTAAAATTAATCATTAAAAATACTATGCATTTTTTTCTTTTTGATAATCAAATACTATTAAATAGGTACACTTTTACTAAAATAGTTTTCTATATTTAAAAGCCTAAATATTCCATTCACTTTTTGATTTTGATTTAATTTTATTATAAATATAATCAATTAAAGTCTTATGAGATTTCAAATATAAAAGTTAATAGTATAAAGAAAGTTAAAGTAGTTAACTACTATAAAATTAGACAAATTCTAAAATATTAATGGTTAAACATATGCATTGAACTATGCATTAGTTTTTAGTATTTTTTTTTTTCTTCAAATTTACTCAATTTTGGATGGATAATTAATGTTTGTAATTATTTTGATAGCTCGGTTAATGTTGTACCGTCTAATTTAGTTTGTGCGAGTTTTAACATCAAAATACATTTCTACCCAATTGCCATGAGGATCGAAATAGTTATTTGTACTGAATATAAAATTAATTCCTACCAAACCAACTTGATAATAATGATATTTTCATATTTAGCAGTTTAAGTTGTGTTGGGGTTCCATTCAATCATTTTTATTCATTTATAATTTATTTTATTTGTACTTCTATCACCCATTTCTTAATTTGTATATGCCATTTGAAAAAATAAAAATTAATATTATATACTCTCTAAGTTTGACTGAATTGTGAAAGTTGTTGATTTTAACTTCACGTGTAGTAAAATTACTATGTACTTACTCCGTTCCTTATTTATTGACACATATGGGTTTTTGACACTGTTCATTGAGTAACTTTGATTTGACTTTTTAATACAGTTATATAAGATAAAATATAATCAAGTGAGATCTTGTTGGATTCGTCTAATCGCGTAGATTTAGAATATCAAATTTTCATAATTTTTACTTGTATGCAATTTGAGTTATTAAGGGTTAAAAACATGTATTGGATTACGTGAAATGTGGGTCCGTGGCATTTAAAAAGGAACAGAGGTAGTAGTACTTACTCCATTCGTCCCATTATTTATGTTTCAATTTGCTTTTTTGGCTGTCAACACTTTTGTCACGTTTCCATTTTAAAAAATAATTCAATATTAAATACTAAACCTACTAATATTACATCACATTAATAAATAAATACATTAATAAATTCAAACTCACAATTATCACATCACACATAAATAAATTAATTAAAAATTCAAATTTATAACTATCACATTACATAAATTTTTAATTTACTCTACTTAAATATCATACCCAAAAATTTTGGGAACAATAAGTGGACGGAGGGAGTAATACGGAAGGTAAAATTTTGAAAAGGAGCACGCGAAGATAATGCCAAATGTTGAGGGCCCAACTGTAATTTCCCAACTGTAATTTCATATGCATAGAAATATCTAGAAGGAAAAATCTGGAAGGACCCAGAAAGGCTAAGAAAAACCAGCTGTGGACGTATAAGACCATTCAAGAAGTCTCTGGATTCCGCCCCTGCTTACATGTATATAAGCACGCTGCTCTTCGGCACCTGTTTTCATCATTCAACAGAGAGTTACAGAGTTCACGCGAACTAGATTCCGCTAAAACCTCAATTTTACGTTGATTTCTTCTTAGCTATTCGCGCACATTGATTCTTTGTCGTTTCAATGGCTGGAAAAGGCGAAGGACCTGCTATTGGAATCGATTTGGGAACCACATACTCCTGTGTGGGGGTTTGGCAACATGACAGGGTTGAGATCATCGCGAATGATCAAGGTAACCGCACGACGCCGTCGTATGTGGCTTTCACGGACACCGAGCGTCTGATCGGAGACGCTGCGAAGAATCAGGTGGCCATGAACCCTACCAACACTGTCTTCGGTAAGTAATTTATGGATTTTGTTATTATTACTGATGTTTTCAGTATTTTGTAACTCAAGTTGTATCATGCGTTACACATCTGAACGCAGTCTTCCCGTAGCTGAATAATTTGTGAGTTTTTTTGCTATGTATTCTGTTTTGCATTCGCTTCATGTCCCCTGCGGGCTTTTTTTTTCTGTTTTTTTTTTCGGGCTTTGTCGGTGAATCTTTTTGAAGTATTTGACGTTTAATACGCTTCTTCACGGCTTTTTGTGGCTTTGTCGGTGAATCTTTTTGAAGTATTTGACGTTTAATACGCTTCTTCACGGCTTTTTGTGGTGAAAGTTGATTGTGACTGGATTTTTTGATGATGCATCAGTTCGAAAATCATTTTAATGTTGGTTAACTGTTGTTATGTCGCAGATGCGAAGCGGTTGATCGGTAGAAGATTCAGCGACCCATCCGTCCAGAGCGACATGAAGCTCTGGCCATTCAAGGTCATCCCTGGATCCGGCGACAAGCCAATGATCGTTGTCAACTACAAAGGCGAGGAGAAGCAGTTCTCCGCCGAGGAGATCTCCTCCATGGTCCTCACCAAAATGAAGGAGATCGCCGAAGCATACCTTGGTTCCACCATTAAGAACGCTGTCGTAACAGTCCCCGCCTACTTCAACGATTCCCAGCGCCAGGCCACCAAGGACGCCGGCGTCATCTCTGGTCTCAACGTCATGCGCATCATCAACGAACCTACCGCCGCCGCCATCGCTTACGGCCTCGACAAGAAGGCCGGCACCTCCGGAGAAAAGAACGTGTTGATTTTCGACCTTGGTGGGGGCACTTTTGATGTCTCACTCCTCACCATTGAGGAAGGCATTTTTGAAGTGAAAGCGACCGCCGGCGATACCCATCTCGGAGGCGAAGATTTTGACAACCGTATGGTGAACCACTTCGTGCAGGAATTCAAGAGGAAGAATAAGAAGGATATCAGTGGGAATCCCAGAGCTCTGAGGAGATTGAGAACTGCTTGTGAGAGGGCCAAGAGAACGCTCTCCTCCACTGCCCAAACCACTATTGAAATCGACTCTCTATACGAAGGAATTGATTTCTATTCGACCATTACTCGTGCTAGGTTCGAGGAATTGAACATGGATTTGTTCAGGAAGTGTATGGAGCCCGTGGAGAAGTGCTTGAGGGACGCCAAGATGGATAAAAGCACCGTCCACGATGTCGTTCTTGTTGGTGGGTCGACGCGAATCCCAAAAGTACAACAGTTGCTGCAAGATTTCTTTAATGGCAAGGAGCTGTGCAAGAGTATCAATCCCGACGAGGCTGTGGCGTATGGTGCCGCGGTTCAAGCTGCAATCTTGAGCGGTGAAGGGAATGAGAAAGTGCAGGACCTTCTCCTTCTCGATGTTACACCTCTGTCTCTCGGTTTGGAGACTGCGGGAGGTGTGATGACCGTTTTGATTCCGCGGAACACCACCATTCCTACCAAGAAGGAACAAGTTTTCTCGACCTATTCGGACAATCAGCCCGGTGTGTTGATTCAGGTATACGAGGGTGAAAGAACCAGGACTCGGGACAACAATCTGCTCGGGAAATTTGAGCTGACGGGCATCCCTCCGGCGCCCAGGGGAGTACCCCAGATCACGGTGTGTTTCGACATTGATGCAAACGGTATCCTGAATGTGTCGGCGGAGGACAAGACGACGGGACAGAAGAACAAAATCACAATAACGAATGACAAGGGGCGGCTGTCGAAGGAAGAGATAGAGAAGATGGTGCAGGAAGCGGAGAAGTACAAGGCGGAGGATGAGGAGCATAAGAAGAAGGTTGAAGCCAAGAACTCGCTGGAGAACTATGCGTACAACATGAGGAACACAATCAAGGACGACAAGATTGCTTCGAAGCTTCCCGAGGCGGATAAGAAGAAGATAGAGGATGCAATAGAGGCGGCGATCCAGTGGCTGGACGGGAACCAGCTGGCGGAGGCTGATGAATTCGAAGATAAGATGAAAGAGCTGGAGGGCATATGCAATCCGATCATCGCCAAGATGTATCAGGGCGGCGCTGATGCTGCTGCAGGGGGCATGGACGAGGATGGGCCTTCTGCTGGTGCCGGCGGCAGCGGTGCAGGCCCAAAAATTGAGGAAGTTGATTAAGTCTGATGGTGTGATGATAGTAATTTGGGGAGGGTGTGCTGTTTACTTGTGTGTGTGTGTTTTTTTTTTTTTTTTGGGGTTGTGTGTGTATGGGTTTTTTCTTGGTTTTCATGAGCAAAGGCAACCCTCGAATAACAAGAAGTATGGTGGTTACTCAATTTTACGGTTTATTGTTGCCAATTAACGCACACACTAGGCCTAGTTAGAAGGGCTATATCATTACCAAATACCATGGAACAAATGAATGCTACTATTATTCTGCGCAAGAATGGGTTTGGGCTCCAGTCCAGTTAAAATTTGTTTTCTAGATTTTTGAATACATCAGATTAGATGGTGTGTTACGTGGTGGGGGATGGTACTTGGTAGCAAAACAGCATATTTATGGTGTACTACTATTATAGCCTAATAACCGGGGGGTGGGGGAGATAAATGGACGAATCCGTGACGCTGCAGTCTGTATATGCTGTCTGTTTTTTGCCGAGATCCAATGAAATTCCCAAACATCTACTCTACTCTACTCACCTTTTTGTGGTTAAAACAATCAATCCCACTCCTTTCCCATGTTAAATCTTTACCAACATTAATATATACTAGTACTTCGTAAATAAACATTTACAGTATTTTACATCGTATGTGTAACGAAAATGTGAAATCCTGAGTAGGCAAAGAGGGAGGGAGGAGGGCCCTGTGAGGGTGAGGGTGAGGGATCCCAAAACTAAAAGAGAGATCCTCCTCCTCAGTCGTCTGCCCCAAGTCCCATGTGAGGAGTTAAGAAGTGAGTTAAGAAAAGAGTACAATACAGAGAGCATCTCTCGAACTGAGTGACCCTTTTTTCATTTGCCAATTGCAAATTGCCAATGCCCAAATAAGCCCAATGCCATCCCCACCCATCAGTATCACTCCAACTCTCACTATTAATATTTCCACCTATACTTACATACAAATATATATATATATATCCATTCATGTATGTTGTGTGGTTTGGCTGTCCCATATGACTCCTACTCCCAAGTGTCCATGAAATTATCTCCACATTTCAGTTTCACTCACCAATTATTTGCTGCTCTACCCATTCCCCCCTTCCCCGTCTCCTTCCCTTCTCCCTCCCTCCCACCATCTCCCTCAACAAATATCTTCCAATTAATCTCTCTCTTTCTTTCTTTCTTTCATTTTCTTTTCTTTTTTTTCTTTTTTTAAAAAAAAAACTCACATTTTCAAACCGATGCTCTTTTTTGCAGAAGTAAGTATATATGTATTGTAAAAGATGAAATCTTTAAGTGGAGTTGGGCTTGGGTTAAGCCTAGTGTTTGGATGTCTCCTCCTAGCTCTGATGGCAGAAATCTACTACCTCCTCTGGTGGAAGAAGAAGACCATCCGCAAAACCACTCATGACAACAACCAATTCATCAGTGACAATGGAATTCTCCAAATCCATATCCCCCCCACCAAAAGGGCCCAAATCTCCCAAATCCTGACTTGTTGCAAAAACCCCACCTCCAATCCCACCCTTGTCCATGACCCACAATCCTCTTCCACCTCTGCTTCCTCCTCCTCTTCTTCTTCTTCCCATCTTCTTCACCACCCTAACAACAAGCCCTTCTCCAAGAAACACCCCCCCACCATTGAAGCCCTCCCGAGGCTCCTCTTTACAATCACTGAGGAATCCATGGAGGACTTGGCTGAATCTGAAGATGGCTTTGTGCTCAGAAACAACAACAACAACAACAACATGATTAGGAAACACTCCACCAATTTGGGTGATCTGCTCCAGGTCTTGGAAACCCCCTTCCTGACCCCAGTTGGCTCACCCCTTTATTACACCCCTCCAATGACTCCCACCACTCTTGGAGGGATTCACAACCACCCCATCACCATCAATAATGGTAATACTAATCATCAAAGATTTGGGCAATTCTTCGAGGCAGAAAGGGATGCGGCATTCAATAGGATGAGGGCTTCCCCACCCCCCAAATTCAAGTTCTTGAGAGATGCTGAGGAAAAGATGCTCCAAAGGACAAGATTGATGGAGCAACAAGGCCAAGATCACTTAAATCTCTTTTGAGATAAGGTTTTTTTTTTTTTTTAACAAAAAAAAAAAAACCCTTTTTGGAGGGCAATGGTCGTGAATCTTGATTTCCCATTTGAGTTTAATTTTGTCACTTTTGTAAATGATATTGGCTTCTTTTTTCTCTTTGTTTTCCTAGTTTAATAAAATACTTTTAGTTGTCTTTCACTGCATTTGGATTTGGAGTGATAATTTATGCTCCATTAATACTAATTGATTTTTATTTTTTGAGGGGGTTTGTGAAATCAAATTATTAGTATTATGGTGTTATTCTTGCCTCAATAAATTATTTTCTTGTTCATGGATGTGATAAAATTATGATGAAAATAGACAATAATGTATGGCTATATAGAGACTAATTTATAGTAAATTGCTAAATTGATGACATATGTAAAAAAAGGCCCTAGTTTGGATATATTTACATTTTCTTTGTTAGTTATTTATGTACTTGACTTCTGTTTAATCTTTCACATCACAGTTGCAACTTTTTATTATTTAATTGTTTTTTTTTCTTCCTAAATTAGGATTATTTTTAGTTATAAGAAGAGGTTTTGGAATATACAATTGTTTTTGCAATTTAATACTTCCTACTCCGTATTCAAATATTTTTTATACTCTCACTTTTCACGCAATCCAATGCACCTTTTAAATTATGAATAACTCAAGTTCGGTACAAGTAAAAATTCTAAAAGTTTGATATTTAAAAACTACATCACGAGACGAATCTAACAAGTTCTTACTTGACTATATTTTAGTTTGTATAACTATGATAAAATTTTAGGTGAAACTATGTATGTGAATAGTACCACGTTACAGAACGTAACAAACATTCAAGAACGGAGGTAGTACTATCTTAAATATTCCCTTTTGGATTATGCAAACTAATGTATGTTATTTGATCTAGTTAATTGCTTATATAAAGAGAATAATTTTAATTAATATTAAAATAAATAAAACACATTCTACGGAAGTATGAACAAATATTCGCAAGTAGTACTAATAATTATTTTGATCTATTTGTATTCCATATGTTATTATTCTCAATTTAATTTAAAATTGCAATATGTTAGTATTATGGAACATTAGTGGGAAAAGTTTGGACACAACTCAATGGAATGTTTTTTACTGTGTCTGTGAGCTATCTAGTTGCAGTATGTCATACTGAATGTTTTTTAGTGTTGTTTTATAGTACTGTAAGTACAGTACATGGCAAATAACTAATTTTAATGATCGTTGTGAATTTAGATTTATTTTATTTTACTGTGCAACTATATTTAGATTATAAATTCAAGGGTTTGAGCGGCAACATCATCATGGGGTTAAATTTGTGCTCATGTCATTGATATGATTAAACATGAAATTGGATGAATTATATATTCAGCATTAACTCCCTAACAGAAAAAAAAATAAGAATAAAAACCTAGGTAGGATTCTGTTGAGGTTTTAGATGAGTTAAAGTGATGTTTTGACCATATTTCAATCTCACCAGAAAATAAGGTTCCAAGAGATGTTCAAATCCTTCTAAGGTCATTTCTGATAGGGTGTTAATATATGAATAGAAGAAATTCTGGTAAAACAAATTGTTATTAGATGAGGTTTGATAATTGGAATATTCTGATTTGAATTTAATTTAGGTTTGATTGCAGAGTTCATGTTTCAACTTGACCCAATTGTCCGATCGAGATTCAAACCAGTTGCATAAACATGTGTGTTCACAATTAGTGTTCAAACAAGTTTTAAATTTATTAGACAATTTTCTCATTGTTAACCTATTTTTCAATTGGTAGATTAGATGATAGTTTGAATAGCCCAACACACTACATATCTTCAAGTAATAAAAAGTGTTAAAAGGGAGAAGAAGGTAGAAGAATCTAAGGAAATAAGGAGGAGGTTTAATAGTATGAATTTGGCAGATTCAAAAACAACAAACAAGACTGTTTCCCGTGACCCATTTTATCTTCATTGGCCTAACGTGCCCTTAATAATTATTTTTTCCTGTCTCCTTTTTTTTTAAAAAAAAAAAATTAAAAAAGAAAAACAAAAAATCTTTCTCTTTTTCTATTTATTTTTTTTATATTTAACAATTTATTAAACTAATGATTTGTATTCCTATTCTCTTTTTAGTTTTTACCCCTCACAAAATGTTTTTTTACATGACACTAAATTAAGTCCCTACAACTAATTCTTATTTCCTTGAATTTGAATACCGAATGTGAGATGATTTAACACATATATACAGTATATTCTTGACTACACTAGATAACATGTAACAAATCGTATCCAATTTTCTAATACTCAGATTTTTTTTTTTTTAAAAAAAAACAAGAATGAAACAAAGAATATCACTTTGAATTTTCATATATATTAAATAAATGTTTACCTTTTGGTATAAAAAAATGTGTCATGCAGTTGCCGCCTGTCAACATGTCTATATATTAGTAGTATTGCATTACACATGATTTATTACTTATTACACATTATTATTCTCCAGCATCGGAACTGTGCTACTAGTTCATTACACAACTTCTGCATTTCACGCAATCCAATTCACATTTTAAATCATTACTAACTTAAATTTATATAAATAAAAATTATAAAACTTTAATATTTAAAAACTACATGATTAGACGAATCTAACATCTCACTTGACTATGTTTTTATATGTAACTATATTAAAATTTTTGATTAAAGTCACTTAATGAATAATAATCACTATGCAAATGGAACAGATATTAAAGAACGGAGGAAGTAGTAATTAATTTGGACTCGAGGTAACACTTAATCGTTGCAAAGGTCCCTAAAAATTAAAATAGTAGGTCGTTTTGTTGATCCTAAAACCATGAAACCAAATACTCCTACCTCTTTTTTGTTGGGTTTTATATACCTAACGGGAGTAGATTGTTGTTACAGTAAAATAAAATCTTATGTTGCACTAATTACTTTTAAGGTGGCCGAGCTGCTGACAAAAAAAAAATAATAATAATAAAATAAGTGGTGTGACACTCAGCTTCAAAAATTGCACAAAAGAAATATTAGCATTTGGCCGGATGCTGGAAAAAAGGTTATAAATATCACTCTTGATTGTATATAAATATAGTATGTCATAAAATCAAAACTGTCACAAATTATCAGAAATATCACCAGAATCCCTTCATTGTAATAATCAACCACGAGATAACAATAAACAACCAATGTGTATGGCAATTAAAAGTATTAATTTTATGTCACAAAAGAACATCAAAGTCAAAACGACGAATGAAGATGGAACCTGGAAATATGAAGGCACTGAACGGAAGAATAATCTCTTCTGAACAACTTTTAATCCTCAATGTCAAGTCAAGAAGGGTTTGATAAATATCAACACTGCATTTTAGAGTCCAATTGCTGCAGCAGCATCTGTTATGCCTAGTTCAAATCGTACAGAACGGAGACCGGGTTCCTTCAGAAGGCTGAAGGCGCAAAATCCATAGTAGGAATGATAAAGATCCGGAAAATACTCTGGGAATTTACTGAAACCACCATACTGGAATGACCAAAAAGAAAACTAAATGGTAATATTACTTTCTGAATGTAGCAAAGCAGGAAATGAATGAAAATAGCAGTCACATGAGCACAAGCAACTTAGATTTCATGGTTACTGGTTAATAAGATAGGATGTGACGGAAAACACATACATCCTGTAGCTCAAATTTGTAGTTATTTTGTAAGCATAAACGCCAAGGCCCCATTTGATTGGTCTTATCAGAACAAATTGCCTTATAAGAGGCTAACAAGACCCTCCGATAAGACTAATCAAACGGGAGTAAATCTGTAGTGTAAATTCAGAATGTGTGCTTAGAATCTTCAGTTATCATTCAGATGGTAATAACACGTGTTAACACTTATTGGTGAACCAGCTGAAAGAGAATAAAAGCACCTCAGTTTGACAAGTTAACAAAAATTCGTGTAATGATCTCTGGTCAATGAATTTATCTGCTCCTAAGATTCTTAAAACTCCTCCAATCCTGCATACATACATAAAATGCTATTTTAAAACTAATATATAAAGAAATATATATAAAATAAACCCACAAAAGGATATGCAAAGATACCAGAATGCATAACAAGTATCGGATGGCTTGTTCGGTCGACCTTGGAAGCCACCATCAAGTGCCTGCCTCTGTAATTACACAGAAAAACAGGTTCCTCGTCAGATAAACAGACCATCAAATACAGTTAGTGATAGAGAACAGACAAAACTGGTATTACTTAAGGTTTTTCTTTTTCTTTTTTTTTTTTTTTTTTTTTTTTTGGAGAGCCATTGAAGGCCTGAGAAAGGGGTGGTGGAAGCCCATGCCACACAAATTACAAAGGGGAATAAAAGGGAGGGATAGGGGGCCGGTGGATCGAACCTCCAACCTTCCGTACTTGGGCTAAGTCCTCATCCCCTCTTACTTAAGGTATTTGTGAACCATAGAAGAACAAAAATACCCTTCTGAAATGTTGTTCAAAGAGACCCAGGAGAACTATTTATCTTAAACTGAAATATAGCTCAATTCAGATCTGCTTACAAACTGCGACTTCTTGGTTCATTAGGACAAACTCAAATGTTCAAACTGAGGATTTCATGCTCCATAACACTCTAAATCACCATAGATTTGCATACTCCTTTCATACAAAACACAAGTTATAGAAATTTTGACACTCGCCGAAATCCCCCAATATAAAATAGATATAAATTATATATGAATAAATGCATTTTATTAGGGGTGAAAAAAGATTCATTTTTATTTAAAACAACTTTCAACTCTTAAAACAATATACATTTAGAAATGGAGGAAGTTTATCATGAGAAAACAAAATTATATCATAGACTGTGATCATGGAACCTGGATTAAGCAGCTTTAACATGATATTAAAGCGAATGCTATCTATAATAAGATTGACAATTGAAAACCAATGCAAATGATTCACCTGTAAACACCAATCCAGAAGCAATGACACATTGATAATTTTACAGGAAGCATCCTTAGACAGTATATCATCCTCCAAGAATCCCATCAGTTTAAGAGATGCAACAGCACAATATGTGCCACCACCTGCAACGCTAAAACAATATTCATCCATAAGTGAATCACAAATCAGCGCGAAGTTGACACTCATTGTTCAAGGGCAGACAACTTGCACCCATTCGGTTGTTATTCAAATAAAATTAGCATTCATAGAGTAGTCGAACATATAAATAATTTGAAATTATTTATGTACCTATCAGCTCAAAGTTCAATGTGAAATGGTCATTCAACATGTATCACACCCCAATGGTCATTACAAAAAGCTGGTAAATACATATTTAATCTCTGGGAGATTACTTCTAGATAAGTACTCAACTGTTGCAAGGAAAAAGCCTTACGAATCTAACCCACAACATGAATAAAAAGACTAGATTAAAGAGCATCTCATAAACTCACCATGAGCTTCTGAACCAGGAATCAATCCAAAACCCCCATCATATGACTGCACAGGAATTATAAAATTAATAGGTTTTGTTCAACACCACAATATGAACAGAACATAAGTGCAATCTTAGAAAAAAAAAAAAATAAAGGCTAAGAATACAATACAGAAAATGAGCAAAAACAAGTTCTCATATCATGTACCTGACAAGATACTATAAAGTCTTTAGCTTTTTCCTGATCCAAGCCACTCCAGTTCTTCAACATGGAACAAATGGCCACTGGCACATCAATTAAATAAATACTTTGCAATCCAAAAGGAGAACAAAAATTACAAATATAATAGAAGTTAAAGCATGGTATTACCTGCACAAAACACAAAGCGAAGATCCGTCTCCCCACCAATATGAATGGGCAGAAAACTGGGACACATAAGACATTTATTGTTAACTGCGCCAAATAAAGATGCAACTAGAAAGGAATACAAAAAATCACCCATGAGGCCATGATCACAGTGTATAATGAGATCAAAACAGCAGATTAAGTAGATATCACACTTTATCTAGAATGTGAAATTTGGGAACACCGGGAAAAAAGAAAAAATGAATCATTCACAAAGATTATATGTTTTAAACAACTAATAGGATGACTTATCAAGATAACAATACCATCCGTCGGGCTGTTGAAGGTTTCTCATTGATTTCAACAGTAACTCAGAGTCAAGTAATGATAAATCATAGCCAACAGTCTTTAATATGGCTAGAGCGCAGTATGTGCTTGCTAGGTGACTGCCATTGGGAACAGATGCCTGAAAATATTAATATAAATATACGACAGTCCACCACTGTTACAAGAAAATAAAGTTAACATAGCTATTGCACTTAAATGGCTATGAATATGCGTACAACTACCCCATCATTGTTCGATGGAAACTGGGAGCTTCTAGAACCATGGAATCCATAAAATTGCCCTGCTCGTACATAAACTTCTATCAAAAACTGAACATTAATTCTTTGAATAACAAAGAAAGTTTTAAAAATGAATTACCTTACCATTTTCCAACGCATTCTTATCTTTTGGATGAGCTTGTAGTGATAAGACCCAGTTAATAACCACATCTTTGTCAATCTAACAATAAAAGGATCATAATATTAAAGCTTTACAAGAAAATTGGGCAACGTGACAAACCATGCCTTTGTCACTCCCTATGGGGCTCTATCCACCAGTGACAAACTATTTATTTGTTTAAAGCAACACAACTATGGCTGGTTACCTCCAGTGTCCACTATACTAAATTAAATTGTGACTTCATAGCAGTGCCAAACTTCAACACCCAAAAAAATTCCAATTCAATACTCTACAGTCTAAACTTAATCCTACTCCTAGACCAAGAAACATAAGTTAAACCATAAACAAAAATAATCGACCGAGAACAACAACGCAAATTTCAAAAAATTGAAAACCACGAGAAAAAAGGGAGAGGGGGAAATGGAAATTGAGGAGAGATAGATACTCGATCAAGCGCGCTCAGAACGTCGAGGCCAGATATGATGAAGTATGCGAGAGTAAGACGGTTGATTTCTTGGTCCTGATACGGGGCCGGCAGCAGGCGATACATCATCTGGAGGAATTGTATGTGCAGATCTCTGTCGAAAACAAACGAGTCTGGATTGGATCCGGTAGGGACTTGTTCCTCCATAGCTAAACCTTGAGGATAAAATCCGAATATGAATTATCTATGGAAGATGCGTTGATTAAATTTGAAGGAAAGGGTCAGCTTGGAGGAAGAAGTATCCAAGAGACTTTGAAGACGGAATCAAACTAGAAACGTAGAACGTAAAAGGAAGAAGCTACCAACGGGAAAGCTTGCTCCGCCCGCTATCGGCAGAGATTATGCAGCCCGTAACTATAAATAGTAGTACTACTATTTCTGTTAGCATGGACTGAGGAGTGTGGACTGGACTTTGAGGCCCAGAGGTTTGGCCTTATATTATTCAAATTTAAAATAAATTAATTTATTTAAAAATATAAAATAATTTAAAATAGTATTTAATCGGTTCTTTTTAAAACTGCTACAAATAGCAGTATTTTAAAATTAGTTTATTCTAAATAAAAAAATTGTCTCCAAACTGCGGCTAAATTTAACTAATTTATTATTTAAATTATTCACATAATCAGTTAACAACTAATTCTAACGTTCTAGTCTCAACATACACATTGCACCCACCCTCACTCCTCAACATTTCTAGTCTATTGCTGCTGCCGCCGCCTCCTGAGTCCTGCCTCAAGATAAGGTGGGGCTGGAGAATTCATTTCATTTTATTTTTTTCCCCAAAAAAAAAGAAAAGAGTATATTTAAAAGGTACTTCTGTATATTATTCAATAATTTAATTCAAAACTGGGCGTTATCAATGTGACAATGTTAACAAGTAAGGTTTTCCCTGGGTGATTAAATTTATTACAGTGGGGCTTTTTTTTTAATCA
Organism: Hygrophila difformis; assembly: GCA_030278955.1. Taxonomy (NCBI): domain Eukaryota; kingdom Viridiplantae; phylum Streptophyta; class Magnoliopsida; order Lamiales; family Acanthaceae; genus Hygrophila; species Hygrophila difformis. Next base: position 11,890,558 of record JAOANR010000007.1, read on the forward strand.
GATTGAATACCCAGAAATTGGAACATGGTGTGGCTCTGGGCTAACCTTCAATTTGACATAGAATATGATTCTATCATTATCAACCTGGTTTATTGGTACGTAGATTTTCTATACAAAAAATGATACTTTTGAGTAAAAATTAATTCCGCATAACTCTGTAGTATAGTGCAAATTATGCAAAATATTATTGAAATACCTGCAACAGAGAAGATGGTAAGATCATAGTTGAATGAATCTAGCAACGCATATCCCCTTCGTCAGTGTATCCCCCTTCACACTTTGGTAATCGTTCAACAGTCAAATAAATGGGGTATTGGAAAGATCATATGACACAGAATAACCACGAACCTGACACACAATCTCGTCTGGATGTTTTCCTCTCCAAAGGAAATATGGGGACGAGGACAAAAATAAATTTCCTTCACTTTCATCCCATAAGATTGACCAAAACATTTTCCTGTCTCTTCTACAAATTCTTTCATCCAAAGTATAGCCCGTAGGAACTTGTTGAGCATACATTGAATTCAAAATTTAGAAACTCAAAATGATCAGTAAGCATTATACATCTAAATAAAGTTGAGACATTGAGTTGCAGAGAGAGGGAGGGAGAGACTACCATAATGAACCCTTGATGCGATTACCATAATCTCTCGAGCGTATGCATGATCCATCCAACTGAAGAAAGACACTCTACCGCATTCAAGTTCTCAGCATGATGCAATCTACCTGTTTGAAAAGAATTGCCAACAAGCATGAGCCCCATTTGTATGGCCTTCCAGCAAAATGTTGCAGTATGCTGTTCACGATAGGTACAGCTGGTATAACGCTCATATGCCACTGAAATGAGAAACCTTCTTCAGGGCTTCTTCTTCCATTTCAACCAGTTGTTTGCAGAAGGACTCGATGTCACGTGCCTCATTTGTGAATGTGAATCTCAATTCCTTCCACTGATACTCACGCGACCCATCACCATTGACAGAGCCCAAAACTTTGCCCAATACTTCAAATCCCTTTCTATCTACCGAAACAATGAAAGCATCCTTCAGACAAAACCACAAGGCAGCATTCAGTAATCGCCCTAAAAGAGTTGAGGTGGACATTGGTAAGTAATATACATATGCTGTGGCATAGAAAAAAGAGATCCTTTCCTTGTTTTTTTGTCAAACACCGTCGGCACTATGCATCCTTAATGCAAGAGCTAACGATAAATTTGATGTAGTTGCAATAAGTGCTCAAAAATTAAAGAAGCTGCATATCACAAGTCGGGCATTAAATTTTGATGTCGTTAAAAAATAATGTCATGTTTCCTTTTATAATATGTACTGTGTTTTAAGCTTTCATCGATAAAATCTTTAATACTTCGCCATCACTAAATACTCCTATTAAATCTATAAAATCTTTGTACATCTTTAACAAACACAATTAATATCAAAGGTAAAAACAGAAATGAAGTTATAGAAAAATACCAAATTAATTTATATTGAGGAAAAACTTTTATCTCTAGAAAGGCAAATACTTTTTAGGTGCATCATTACTTAAAAATAAGTAGTAGGTGGGCTAGGTGCCAACCTTTGTGATGTTTTTCATGAACTCTCTTTTGGTTTGAGAAAATATGTATGTAGACATCTGTTTCTAAGTCATGTTTTTATATAAAAGTGTGATAAGGGTGAGTAGAGATTCAAACACTCAACCATTAGGTTTGAAGTTGAAGCTTAGTGGGTAAGGTTGAGCCTCAATCCACATATATTTAGGGACAAAGCGAACGTGTAACAATTAGTGAAAAATTAATTCAATTCTTGATCTATAAATTTCCAAAACAATAAACGTAAGGGTAAAAGTGTAAAGGTAACATGACTTGTTTTACGAGGTCAAAATATATAAAGTGTAAAGGTAAATGGCTTCCTGAAAGCACAGTTTATAAAAAAGGAGGAAATCTGTCCAAAAGAGAACATATGGTAGTTGGATGCTCACCTTTGCATATTCATTTAGTAAAGTGATGCAGAAAAGAACAAGAGCTCGACGCCTAGTTTCACTTTGATTGATGCCATGGATCAGACTCATTGAAAATGGAGCTAGCATTGAAGACACAGCGAAAGTTGGTAGAATAACTTTGGGGGAAAAAAAAGCGATAAGACAAGCACAATGATGCATGCAAGAAACAAGTCTTACATAAAGGGTCAGCTTTAGATTTTTCAATATCTTCAAGTTTCACTTCATGAACTCCACCATTGCCATCTACATACATGCATGTACTGCATAGTTAAAAGCCCATCGACAATTAGCATATATCTTGAAACTGAGTAACAGAAACAGAACAAAAAGTAGAAGTGCATCATAAAGATTCTAACCTTAGGTTGAACTTGTACACAGAGTATTGTTTATTGCCTTCAAGTAATTCTTGGAGGTTCGCACTCCGAGAAGTAGAATCAAGAGATGAACTCAATATTCCAGAAACTGAATAGCTTAACCCCTGGACTAGTCTATGGTCTGCAAGTAGGATTTCCTGAAGGCTCTCAGCCACTGAATTTGCCTGTAAAATATAAAATACAATGGAAGAACAATTCTTGTTTACTAATTAGCTTGACATGTTGCAGGCACACCCCATGTTTCTCTTCCAATTTGAAGCAATTTGCAACTAGAATCAAGAATAAGTGAAGACTTGTTGAAGTAGTTCAACATATTGTCGAGAATCCATCCGCAGGATGGTTTATGTCCACTCAAATGCATGCTTTTTCATTGAAAGCTTAGAAAACAAACAGTGAATCCTTTTTCATTTGAAACCGATGCATGTGCCAACTTATAAAATTGACATTCTGATGGCACAAAATTAGTCATAACATCAACATATTGTAAACTGCCCCTGAAAAAAAGTGTGTGCCAAAGAAAGGATGATGAAGATCACAACTCAAAACTGCAAAAATTAACAAGCTTTCATAACAATTTAATATTAAGCTATTAACGTTTATTTCAAAGAATCAAGAAGGCAATGCAATAACATATACACAGAAAACTAGTTTATACCTTCTCATCATTAAGACGCACTACATCACCAACCAGAGCAACACGAGTAGGTAGCTGTATATTGTAAAGCAATTAATATCTTTAGACAGTTGTGGTGAAAAGAAACAAGAGCACAAGCTGAAACTTGCAACTAAAAGAAGGCAAGAGGGATGAATCTGGCAGTTCATACTGATTCAAACTTACCATTTGGAGCAATTAAAATAACAGAAAATATTAGTCTCTGACATCTTTTCATTCTCCTTGATTGTAAAGGCAAAGAGAGAGAGAGAGAAAAAAAAAAAAAAAAAAAAAAAAAAAAAAAAAAAAAAAAAAAAAAAAAACTGAAAGTCACACCTTGTTTATAGATTTCAGCAAATATGCAAGAGGGCCTGGAAATGGACTGCTGACAGAAAAAGAGCCCCGCTCATCAATTATGGTGTTCTGTAAAATAAGCGGGTTAGAGATGTAGAAATCACAAATCAACAGATCAATATCAAGTATATGTGTAATTATCAGGCCCACACATTCATGTTCTATAGTAGTGACATTACAGAACATAATGGGAAGGCTAATTTTCTTGATACGCCGCATGCCTGGTATCGCATTATCAAACGAGCAAAATCCACGTGGCTATGCAGTAAGCAGTGACATTACAGAACATATTATGTCATACACTTCTACCACAGAAATGCAACAAAATAGTAATCAGTAAACAAAATTTACGACCACATGAATAGAAAGGTATTTTGAAGACACTCCTTACCACATTATGCAACTCCTTCTCAGGTACCCAAATGTAAGGCTTCCCTTTCTTCACAAAATACTTTACTTTAGAAGAGTAAATATCCTCCTTGCTGAATTAATCAAAAAGATTAATGCATTGAACCACCAAATGACTAAAGAGATAAAGAACACAAAACAAAACCGAACTATCTTATTCAACTAGCCTTCCATGGGCATCGGCCTTGATGGTGTTAAGCCTCCCCTGCCAATTCGAAGCCAAAATAGTCTGCAACCGCCAACCAAGCAATCAAAAAACAACAGGTCGAAGCAAGCCATTAAGAATCGGAACATAAATTTAAGCACAACGATTATGTTTTCTCACCCTGCACTTCTCGGCGATCGTGAAGACGGATGATTTTCCCCTTCTCAACATGGTACACGCACCTTCGCTCCGCGTCTTCAGGTGTGAAAGAGTGAATACTGAATACGAGGGTTTTTGACGGGTTCTTGCCAATTGAGGGGTTTAGGCAACGAGTCGGGTCGGGTCCTGTAACTAGATGCAGTGGGCTTCGTTCAATCGAGTATATATGTTCCTAATGTCTGGGCTTTGTTCAAAGGCTAAGCCCAAACTTTTGTTTCTGCAAGTTTTGTTCTAGAGAACAGGGGGGAAAAAACACACACAAAGTTTTTGAGTTTTGTCGATATTATTAATAAATACTCCTAAAAGTAACTCCTATTAAAATTAGAGATACATTAGCTCATCCAAAAAAAAAATTAGAGATACATTGTGAAATGAAGCTTAAAATGTTCTAACCAAAAATCATCAGGTACAATTGGCCAGTCAAGGAAGCTGGACGACGTATCAGGTTTTCTGCAATCAAAATATGAAACTAGATTGGCAAGCAATCTGCAAGGCCATGTCCTTTTAAGATTAGAACAACTGGAATATTCAACAACAGAAGGATGAAGATGAGAAGATGATGCAAATTAAAGATGCAGCTTTTATTATGTGAAGTTAGATAACTATTAACAAATGTGAACAAGGATAATAGTTCCTTCTCTGATTAGAACAAACGAAATACCTGAGTCAAGCAGAGCAAGGATATCATTCAAGAGAGTATTCCTTCTTTATCATCGGCACCTCTATAATTTTTATGTACAGTAGACTATAATTCAAGGTTTTCATCTTTTCTTTCTTTTACCCAGTTAAAGAATCAAGAAATTGAACAAGCCTTGATTAGAGTTGGAAAAAAGATAAAGATTAGAATAGAATCTTGATTTTCACTAACGATTTCAAGAAGGGGAAAAAATACCTAAGGTTCGGAAAGGGATAAGAAATTCAAGAAAAAGATGAAAAAAAAAAATATTACCGGTCGAAAAAATGAGGAAAGGGTGGGAGAAAAAGAATAACAGGGCGGCATTCTTACAAATTCTAGGGCATTGAGTACCCAAAATATGTTATTATCCATTGTGATCCTGGGCAATCGTCTTCCAGTCAGGAGGATGAATGCGGTGAGATTAAATCAAAGGCAATCATTGTTTCCAAAATCACGAATGCAGGAGAGGGAAAAGTAAACGGAAAGCATGAGCCTAATTTTCTGGAATATGAGGAAAGAAAATACTACGAATGAAGGCCGCGCGCATATGGACTGCCGGTGGAGATGCGCCTGAGGCTGGTGGAGTGTTGGGATGCGATTACTGAGCATCGTGAGAGAGTAAAGTGAAAGCTTACAGAAGACGCAGTAGTAGTGCAATTTATAGGCCGCCAAATTATGACCGTTGGGCGAGGCGATTACGCGGTTGGGCTTCTAAGGCCCATCTGGCCCAATATTACCATATTAACTTCTTGCTTGCTAGCCGCTAGGTGCGAATTGTGATGATATAGCTGTATTATTACTGTCTATCAATACAAAACAAAACAAACCAGCTCGTGTAGATAAATACTAGTAGTAATTTATTGAAATTCTCCCCCAAACAAAAAATTAAAAAAAAAAATTATTGAAATAAAATTTGTTCCCTCCTTTCAGTTTAGATAATTACTTTTAAGGTGGCCGAGCTACTGACAATAATAATAATAATAATAATAATAATAATAATAATAATAATAATAATAATAATAATAATAACAACAACAAGTGGTGTGACACTCGGCTTCAAAAATTGCACAAAATAATTATTCGCATTTGGCAGGATGCTGGAAAAAAGGTTAGGTTATAAATAGTACTTATCACTCTTTTTTGTTGAACTAGTACTTATCACTCTTGATTGTATATAAATATAGTAGTATATGTCATAAAATCAAAACTGTCGCAAATTATCAGAAATATCACCAGAGAATCCCTTCATTGTAATAATCAACAGCGAAATAACAATAAACAACCAATTGTGTATGGCAATTAAAAGTATAATTTTATGTCACAAAAGAACATCGAAGTCACCAACCATTTCAAACCAACGAATGAAGATGGAACCTGGAAATATGAAAGCGCTGAACGGAAGAATAATCTCTTTTGAACAACTTTTAATCCTCAATGTGAAGTCAAGAAGGGTTTGGTAAATATCAAACGGCATTTTAGAGTTGCAGCAGCAGCAGCATCTGTTATACCTAGTTCAAATCATACAGAACGGAGACCGGGTTCCGTCAGAAGACTGAAGGCGAAAATTCCATAGCAAGAATGATAAAGATCTGGAAAATACTCTGGGAATTTACTGAAACCACCATACTGGAATGACCATAAAGAAAACAAAAATGGTAAGATCACTTTCTGAATGTAGCAAAGCAGGAAATGAATTAAAATAGCAGTCACATGAGCACAAGCAACTTAGATTTCATGGTTACTGGTTAATAAGATAGGATGTGACAGAAAATACTTACATTTTGTAGCTCAAGTTTGTAGTTCTTTTTGTAAGCAGAAACACCAAAACCTCATTTGATTGGTCTTATCGGATGAATCTTATTAGCCAGGACAAGTTGCCTAGAAAAGAGGCTAATAAGCCCCTCCCAATTAGACAAATCAAACAGGGGCTAAATGTTTAGTGCGAATTCAAAATGTGTGTTTAGAACCTACAATTATCATTCAAGTGGTAATAATATGTATCAACACTTATTGGTGAACAAGCTGAAAGAGAATAAAAAAAAAAGCACATCGGTTTGAAAAGTTAACAAAAATTCGTGTAACGCTCTCTTGTCTATGGAATTTATCCGCTCCTAAGATTCTTAAAACTCCTCCAATCCTGCATACATACAGAAAATGCTATTTTAATACTAAAGGATATGTAAAGATACCAGAAAGCATAACGAGTATCAGATGGCTTGTTCGGTCGACCTTGGAAGCCACCATCTGGTGCCTGCCTCTGTAATTACACAGAAAAATAGGTTCCTCGTGAGATAAACAGACCAACAAACACAGTTAGTGATAATATAGAGAACACGCAAAACTGATTACTTAAGGTATTTGTGAACCGAAGAACAACAAAAATGCACTTCTGAAATGTCGCTCAGAGAGTACCAGGAGAACCATTTACCTTAAACTGAAATATAGGTCATTTATATGTGCTTTATGCTTACAAACTGGGACTTCTTGGTTCATAAGGACAAACTCAAATGTCAAACTGCGGATCTCATGCTCCATAACACATTAAAATCAAAAAAAAATTTGCACTCTTTTCATACAAAACACAAGTTATAGGAATTTTCACGCTTGCTGAAATCCCCGAATTCAAAATAGATATAAATTATAAATGAATAAATCCATTTAATGGGGGTGGAAAAAAAAAAAAACATTTTTACTTAGAACAACTTTCAAATGTTAAAACAATATATTTTGAAATGAGGGAAGTATATTATGAGAAATCAAAATTATATTGGAGAGTGGAGATTTTGATCGTGGAAATAGCAACTAGATCAAAAGCAGCTTTAACATGGTATAAAATTAAACGTTATCTATAAGATTCACTACTGAAAACCAATTCAAATTTGTCACGCAATGATATCAGGAGATGACTTTAGTTCCATATTTCCTATAACAGATACAAAGTTTCTGTTACCATAATAGATGTAAATGATTCACCCGTAAACACCAATCCAGAAGCAATGACACATTGATAATTTTACAGGAAGCATCCTTAGACAGTATATCATCCTCCCAGAATCCCATCAGTTTAAAAGATGCAACAGCACAATATGTGCCACCACCTGCAACGCTAAAACAATATTCATCCATAAGTGAACCACAGATCAGCACAAAGTTGACACTCATTGTTCCAAGGGCAGACAACTTGCACCCATTTGGTTTTTACTTAAATAATATTAGCATTCTTAGAGGAGTCAAACATATAAGTAATTTGAAAACATATATGTCCAGAAGTCCCTATCAGCTCAAAGGTCAATGTGACAGTGGCGGACGCAGAGTGTGAAAACCGGGGGGGCGAGCTATGAATTTTTTTTTATTAGGATGCTCTCCGTAGTCTAGTTACAACTTTATATAGTAGGCGAAGTTTATTATTTTATTTATTAAGATTTAAGAACATATGAGCCTATGTTAAAAAAAATTCACCAACAAAGAAATATGTTACCTTCTTTTTCCCATTCATCTTCTCCATTGCTTAAATTACACGAAAATGCATTCTACTATAGCTAAAATTCACTCAACCATATAAAAAATTAATGGCGAAGTTTGAGCTCGAGGGGGCGGAATTCAATAAAAATATTTTCTCTCATAACTAAAATACACATAGCTATATAAAAAATTAATGGCAAACTTTGAACTCGAGGGGGCGGCGGCCCCCCCAAGCCCCTAAGTGTGTCCGCCACTGCAATGTGAAATGGTCCTTCGATATGTATCACACCCCCAATGACCCATATCTGACTCCCCCATAATTACCAATCTGGGAGGAAAAACTGTTTCACATGCAAGCGCATATATAGACAAAACATAAAATAATAAATCTTTCTAGTGTGACCAAAACTTTAATAACTCAGTTATTCAACCAACATGATTATAGACTTGATAATATAAATGAGTATTATGCAAAAAGTTTAGAATTTTGTGATTAAGATATACACAAAGGAGATTAGCATTCTAGTGGCATTCTTAACTTGCTTTTGCAAATATAAACCAGGTTACAGAAGGTGGGCAAATACATATTTAATCTCCGGCAGATTACTTCTAGGCAAGTAATCAACTGTGCACGGAAAAAAACTTATGAATCTAACCCACAACATGAATAAAGAGACTAGAGTAAAGAGCATCTCATATACTCACCATGAGCTTCTGAACCAGGAATCAATCCAAAACCCCCATCATATGACTGCACAGCAATTTTAAAATTAATGGGCTTTGTTCAACAACACTATATGAACAGAAGAAGACAATTGCAATCTTAGAAAAAATGAAGACTAAGAATACAATACAGGAAAAGAGCAAAATCAAGTAGTCATATCATGTACCTGACAAGATACTATATAGTCTTTAGCTTTTTCCTGATCCAAGCCACTCCAGTTCTTCAACATGGAACAGATGGCCGCTGGCACATCAATTAAACAAATACTTGTAGTCCAAAAGGAGAACAAAAATTACAAATGTAATACTAGAAATTAAAGCATGGCATTACCTGCACAAAACACAAAGCGAAGATCCATCTCTCCACCAATATGAATGGGCAGAAAACTGGGACACATAAGACAGGTATATTGTTAACTATGCCATAAATAAAGATGCAACTAGAAAGGAATACAGAAATTTTCCCAATATAAAATAGTGTACAATCACCCATTATCTCAGTATGCAATCCGGTCAAAACAGCACATTAAGTACCCATCACACTCTCACTTTATCTAGAACGTGAATTTGGGAACACTGGGAACAAAAGAAAAATGAACCATTAACCTAGATTACTTTTAAACAACTAATAAGATAACTTATCAAGATAACAATACCATCCATCAGGCCGTTGAAGGCTTCTCATTGATTTCAATAGGAACTCAGAGTCAAGTAATGATAAATCATAGCCAACAGTCTTTAATATGGCTAGTGCACAGTATGTGCTAGCAAGGTGACTGTCATTGGGAACAGATGCCTGAAAATATTAGTATGAATATACGGCAGTCAACCAATGATACAAGAAAATAACATAAATATAGCTATTGCAATTAAATGGCTACTGAATATGTGTACAACTACCCCATCATTGTTCGGTGGAAACTGGGAGCTTCTGGAACCATGGAATCCATAAAATTGCCCTGCTCATACATAAACTTTTATCATAAACTGAACATTAATTCTTTGACTAACAAAGAAAGTTTTAAAATTGAGTTACCTTCCATTTTCCAACGCATTCTTATCGTTTGGATGAGCTTGTAGTGATAAGGCCCAGTTAATAACCACATCTTTGTAAATCTAACAATAAAAGGATCATAATTAAAGCTAAAAGGATCATAATTAAAGCTTTACAAGAAAAATGGGCAAGTTGACAATAAATGTTAACAAGTAAGGTTTCCTTGGGTGATTAAATTTAGGGATTTAGGGCGGGTGGCTTTTTATCAGATTGAATGCCCAGAAATTGGAAGATGGTGTGGCTCTGGTGTCTGGGCTTACCTTCAATTTGACTTAGAATATGTCTATCACTATCAACTTGGTTTATTAGTACGTATATTTTCTATACAAAAAATGATACTTTGAGTAAATTCATTCGGCATAATAATTTGCAAATATTATTGAAATACCTGCAACAGAGATGTTGGTAAGATCATAGTTGAATCTAGCAAAGCATATTCCCTTCTTCAGTGTATCCCCTTCACACATTGGTAAGGTGTCATTTTTAAAATTCAATACATAATTAATCGTTCAACATTCAAATAAATGGAAAGATCATAACCACGAACCTGACAGAACCTCGTTGGGATGTTTTCCTTTCAAAGAAAATAAGGGGATGACGACAAAAATAAAATTCCTTCACTTTCATCCCATAAGATCCACCAACACATTTTTCTGTCTCTTGTAGAAATTCTTTCATCCAAAGCAGCCCGTAGGAACTTGGAGCATAGAATGAATTTACAATTTAGAAACTCAAAATTATCATTAAGGATTATACATCTAAATAAAGTTTAGACATTGCGTCGTAGAGAGAGGGAGGTAGAGACCACCATAATGAACCATTGATGCGATTACCATAATCTCTCGAGCGCGTGCATGATCCATCAAATTGATTAAAGACAATCTACACATTCAAGTTCTCAGCATGATGGAATCTAGCTGTTTGAATAGAATTGCCAACAATCATGAGCCTCATCGTATGGCCTTCCAGCAAAATGTTGCAGTGTGCGGTTCGGGATAGGTACAGCTGGTATAATGCTCGTATGCCACTGAAATGAGAAACCTTCTTCAGGGCTGCTTCTTCCATTTCAACCAGTTGTTTGTTGCAGGACTCAATGTCGCGTGCCTCATTTGTGAATGTGAATCTCAACTCCTTCCACTGATACTCAGGCGATCCTATCATCAATGACAGGGCCTAAAACTTTCCCAATACTTCAAATCCCTTCCTATCTACCAAAACAATAAAAGCATCCTCCAGACAAAACCACAAGTCAGCATTCAGTATCGCCCTAAAAGACTTGAGGTGGACATTTGTATGTAATATACATACGCTATGACATTATTTAAATTGTTGCTCTACAAATTTCTAAAACAATAAATAAGGTTAAAAGTGTAAAGGTAACATGACTTATTTTACGAGGTCATAGACAGAAAATATTTTTTCCCCAAATGGCTTCCCGAAAACACAGTTTATAAAAGAGTTGGTAATCCGTCCAAAAGACACAACATAAGGTAGTTGGATGCTTACCTTTGCATATTCATTTAGTAAAGTGATGCAGAAAAGAACCAGAGCTCGACATCTAGTTTCACTTTGATTCATGCCATGGATCAGACTCGTGGAAAATGGAGCTAGCACTGAAGACATAGAGAAAGTTGGTAGAATAACTAAAAAAAGAAGAAGAAGAAGCAATGAGACGAACACAATGATGCATGCAAGAAACAAGTCTTACATAAAGGGTCAGCTTTATATTTTTCAATATCTTAAAGTTTCACTTCATGAACTCCACCATTTCCATCTACATACATGCATGTACTGCATAGTTAAAAGCCCATCGGCAATTAGCATATATCTCGGAACTGATTAACAGAAACTGAACAAAAGGTAGAAGTGCACCAAACAGATTCTAACCTTAGATTGAACTTGTACACGGAGTATTGTTTATTGCCTTCAAGCAATTCTTGGAGGTTCCCACTCCGAGAAGTAGAATCAAGAGATGAACTCACTATTCCAGAAACTGAATAGCTAAACCCCTGGACTAGTCTATGGTCTGCAAATAGGATTTCCTGAAGGTTCTCAGCCACTGAATCTGCCTGTAAAATAAAAGAACAATTCTTGTTCACTGATTTGCTTGACATGTTGTAGGAATGCGGGCACACCCCATGGTAGCATACATGAACAGTGACAAAAGTGCATCATTGATGACATAATGAATTTCACTAAAACATTTATGTTCTGTGTGGAACTCAATTACACGGGGTGCGTATTAGTGTGGTTTGGACTCTCAGTATTTGCCTATGCTCTTGTGTGTGTGTGTATGTGTTATGACTCTCACTATTTACATATCAGCATTCAACAAGAACCTTGTTTCTCTTCCAATTCGAAGCAGTTTGCAACTAGAATCTAGAAATAACAAATTTCATTGAGAATCCATACACAGGATGGTTTATGTCCACTCAATTACTCAAATGAATGCTTTTTCATTGAAAGCTTCGAAAACAAACAGTGAACCTTTTTTCATTCGAAACCGATGCATGTACCAACTTATAAAATTGACATTCTGATGGCACAAAAGTAGTCATATAACATCAACAGATAATAAACTGCCCCTGAAAAAAAAAAGTGTAAGCTCAAGAAAGGATGATGGAGATCACAACTCAAAACTACAAAAATTAAAAAGCTTTCAGTAACAATTGAATATTAAGCTATTAACCTTTAAATCACAGAATCAAGAAGGTAATGCAATAACCATATACACATAAAACTAGTTTATACCTTCTCAACATTAAGACGCACTACATCACCAACCAAAGCAACACGAGTAGGTAGCTGTATATTGTAAGGCAATTAATGTCTTTAGACAGTTGTGGTCATGTGGTGAAAAGAAACAAGAGCACAAGCAGAAACTTGCAGCTGACAGAAGGAAAGAACATTCATTAAAGCTCAACAACAAACATTAGAACATATATAAGAGGGATGAATCTGGTAGTTAATCCTGATCCTAACTTATCATTTGAAGCAATTTAATTAACAGAAAATAATAGGCTCTGACATCTTTTCATTCTCCTTGATTCTAAAGGCAAAGATGAAAAAAACTTAAAGTCACACCTTGTTTATAGATTTCAGCAAATATGCATGAGGGCCTGGAAATGGACTGCTGACAGAAAAAGAGCCCCGCTCATCAATTATGGTGTTCTGTAAAATAAGCGGGTTAGAGATGGACAAATCACAAATCAACAGATCAACTATCAAATATAGAGGTGTCAATGTCACCAGGAAAAAAAAAAAAAAGAAAAAAAAAAGAAAAAAAAACACTATCAAGTACATGTGTAATTATCAGGCCCACACATTCTTGTTCTATAGTAAAACAAAACCATTTGGATAATGGGCTAATTTTCTTGCTACACCCCATGCCTGGTATCGCATTATAAAACGCGCAAAATCCACTTGGCTATGCAGTAAAAGTGATTACAGAACATTTTACATCATACACTTCAACCACGGAAATGCAACAAAATAACCAATAAACAAAATTTACAACCAAACAAAAATAAAGGTATTTTGAAGACACTCCTTACCACATGATGCAACTCCTTCTCAAGTACCCAAATGTAAGGCTTCCCTTTCTTCACAAAATACTTTACTTTAGAAGAGTAAAGCATTATACATCTAAATAAAGTTGAGACATTGAGTTGCAGAGAGAGGGAGGAGGGAGAGACTACCATAATGAACCATTGAACCCTTGATGCAATTACCATAATCTCTCGAGCGTATGCATGATCCATCCAACTAATTAAAGACACTCTACACATTCAAGTTCTCAGCATGATGCAATCTAGCTGTTTGAATAGAATTGCCAACAAGCATGAGCCCCATCGTATGGCCTTCCAGCAAAATGTTACAGTGTGCGGTTCAGGATAGGTACAGCTGGTATAATGCTCGTATGCCACTGAAATGAGAAACCTTCTTCAGGGCTGCTTCTTCCATTTCAACCAGTTGTTTGCAGAAGGACTCGATGGCACGTACCTCATTTGTGAATGTGAATCTCAACTCCTTCCACTGATACTCACGCGACCCATCATCATTGACAGAGCCTAAAACTTTGCCCAATACTTCAAATCCCGTCCTATCTACCGAAACAATAAAAGCATCCTTCAGACAAAACCACAAGGCAGCATTCAGTAATCGCCCTAATAAACTTGAGGTGGACATTTGTATGTAATATACATATGCTGTGACATTACTTAAATTCTGGATCTATAAATTTCTAAACAATAAATAAGGGTAAAAGTGTAAAGGTAACATGACTTGTTTTATGAGGTGATAGACAGAATATTTTTTTTTCCCCTCAAATGGCTTCCCGAAAACGCAGTTTATAAAAAAGTAGGTGATCCGTGATCCGTCCAAAAGACAGAACATAAGGTAGTTGGATGCTCACCTTTGCATATGCATTTAGTAAAGTGATGCAGAAAAGAACAAGAGCTTGACGTCTAGTTTCACTTTGATTGATGCCATGGATCAAACTCATTGAAAATGGAGCTAGCATTGAAGACACAGAGAAAGATGGTAGAATAACTAAAAAAATAGAAGCAATAAGACGAGCAAAATGATGCATGCAAGAAACAAGTCTTACATAAAGGGTCAGCTTTAGATTTTTCAATATCTTGAAGTTTCAATTCATGAACTCCACCATTGCCATCTACATACATGCATGTACTGCATAGTTAAAAGCCCATCGACAATTAGAATATATATTGGAACTGATTAACAGAAACTGAACAAAAAGTAGAAGTGCACCAAACAGATTCTAACCTTAGATTGAACTTGTACACGGAGTATTGTTTATTGCCTTCAAGCAATTCTTGGAGGTTCCCACTCCGAGAAGTAGAATCAAGAGATTAACTCAATATTCCAGAAACTGAATAGCTAAACCCCTAGACTAGTCTATGGTCTGCAATTAGGATTTCCTGAAGGCTCTCAGCCACTGAATTTGCCTGTAAAATAAAAGAACAATTCTTGTTTACTAATTAGCTTCACATGTTGCAGGAATGCGGGCACACCCCATGGTAGCATACATGAACAGTGACAAAAGTGCATCATTGATGACATAATGAATTTCACTAAAACATTTATGTTCTGTATGGAACTCAATTACACAGGGTGAGTATTAGTGTGGTTTGGACTCTCAGTATTTGCCTATGCTCTTGTGTGTGTGTGTGTGTGTTATGACTCTCACTATTTACATATCAGCATTCAACAAGAACCTTGTTTCTCTTCCAATTTGAAGCAGTTTGCAACTAGAATCTAGAAATAACAAATTTCATTGAGAATCCATACGCAGGATGGTTTATGTCCACTCAATTACTCAAATGAATGCTTTTGCATTGAAAGCTTCGAAAACGAACAGTGAACCTTTTTTCATTCGAAACCGATGCATGTACCAACTTATAAAATTGACATTCTGATGGCACGAAATTAGTCATAACATCAACAGATTGTAAACTGCCCCTGAAAAAAAAAAAAAGTGTAAGCTCAAGAAAGGATGATGGAGATCACAACTCAAAACTACAAAAATTAAAAAGCTTTCAGTAACAATTGAATATTAAGCTATTAACCTTTAAATCACAGAATCAAGAAGGTTTTGCAATAACATATACACATAAAACTAGTTTATACCTTCTCATCATTAAGACGCACTACATCACCAACCAAAGCAACACGAGTAGGTAGCTGTATATTGTAAGGCAATTAATATCTTTAGACAGTTGTGGTGAAAATAAACAAGAGCACAAGCAGAAACTTGCAGCTGAAAGAAGGCAAGAACATTCATTAAAGCTCAACAACAAACATTAGAACATATATAAGAGGGATGAATCTGGTAGTTATTCCTGATCCTAACTTATCATTTGAAGCAATTAAATTACCAGAAAATAATAGGCTCTTCTTTTCATTCTCCTTGATTCTAAAGGCAAAGAAGAAAAAAACTTAAAGTCACACCTTGTTAATAGATTTCAGCAAATTTGCATGAGGGCCTGGTAATGGACTGCTGACAGAAAAAGAGCCCCGCTCATCAATTATGCTGTTCTGTAAAATAAGTGGGTTAGAGATGGACAAATCAACAGATCAACTATCAAATACTCCACATAGGTGTCAATGTTACCAGGGTAAAAAAAAAAAAAAAAAAAAACTATCAAGTACATGTGTAATTATCAGGCCCACACATTCTTGTTCTATAGTAAAACATAACCATTTGGATAATGGGCTAATTTTCTTGCTACACCGCATGCCTGGTATCGCATCATAAAACGTGCAAAAATCCACGTGGCTATGCAGTAAAGGTGATTACAGAACATTTTACATCATACACTTCAACCACGGAAATGCAACAAAATAACCAATAAACAAAATTTACAACCAAACAAAAATAAAGGTATTTTGAAGACATTCCTTATCACATGATGCAACTCACCCAAATGTAAGGCTTCCCTTTCTTCACAAATTACTTTACTTTAGAAGAGTAAATATCCTCCTTTCTGAATTAAAATCAATGCATTGAACCACCAAATGACAAAAGGATAAAGAACACAAAACAAAAACCGAACTATCTTGTTCAACTAGCCTTCCATGGGCATCGGCCTTGATGGTGTTAAGCCTCCCCAGCCAATTCGAAGCCAAAATAGTCTGCAACCGCCAACCAAGAAATAAAAAAACAACAGGTCGGAACAAGCCATGAATAAATTGGAAAATGAATTTAAGCAACAACTATTGATGTTTTCCCACCCTGCACTTCTCGGCGATCGTGAAGACGGATGATCTTCCCCTTTTCAACATGGTACGTAACATCGCTTGAGCCTTGAGGTGTGAAGAGTGAAGCCGAGGGGGGTTTTTAACGTGTTCTTGCCAATTGAGGGGTTTAAGCAACGAGGCGAGTCGGATGACCAAATGTTGCGTGTTTTGAATTTTGGTTCCCTGTATGAATAGATGATTTAAGAACAACTTGAATATTCAACAACAGAACGATGAAGACGAGAACATGATGCAAATATGCCGCTTTTATTACGTGAAGTAAGATAAATAGTGTGAACAAAGATAGTTCCTTTTTCAATTAGAACAAACGAAATACTAAGGCATGCAGAGC
The DNA here is from genome assembly GCA_030278955.1 of Hygrophila difformis. NCBI lineage: Eukaryota > Viridiplantae > Streptophyta > Magnoliopsida > Lamiales > Acanthaceae > Hygrophila > Hygrophila difformis. The sequence continues at coordinate 11,907,731 of JAOANR010000007.1, forward strand.
AAGGATATAGAGAAGTTCTTTATCATCATCACCTCTATAAGAGGCACAGGAGAGTATTTTTATGTACAGTAGAGTATAATTCAAGGTTTTCATAGTCTTTCTTTTACCCGATTCAAGAAATCAAGAAATTGAACAAACCTTGATTATAAGTTGGAAAAAAAAAAAAGGAAAAAGTAGATTCGAACACAATCTTGATTTTCACCTTCACTCGATGCTTTCAAGATTAAGGGGAAAAAATACCTGACGTTTAGAAAGGGATAAGAAATTCAAGAAACAGATGAAAAAAAATATTACTGGGCGAATATGAGGGAAGGGTGGGAGAAGAAGAATAAGAGGGAGTACCCAAAATATGTTATCATCCCATTATGATCTTGGGCAATCGTCTTCTACTCAAGAGGATGAATACGGTGAGATTAAATCAAATGCAAGCATTGTTGCCGAAATCAAGAATGCGGAAAAACAAACGGAAAGCATGAGCCTAATTTTCTGGAATATGAGGAATGAAAATATGAATGAAGGGGCGCATATGGACTGCCGGTGCCGGACTGGCGATGAGAAGCGCCGGAGACTGGTGGAGACTGGAGAGTTGGGATGCCACAACAGGGAATGGTGAGAGTGTGAGTGAGAGCTTACAGCAGTAGTGCAATTTATAGGCCGCCAAATTATGACCGTTGGGCGAGGCGATTACGCGGTTGGGCTTCTAATGCCCATCTGGCCCAATATTAACATATTAACTTCGGAAATTTAGAGCCCAGTTCCCTTTTAAAAAACTTTCCCATAGTTTACGTCCCATACCTCATTCTCTTAGAGTTTACACCCCATTCTACATTTGACTTCCACTAAAATACCCACCCAAATACACTAATCTTATTAACTCTTTAATCCTCTTCATTTTTAATTCAAACAAAAAACCATCGAAAGCAGGGAGTGGGAGACACAAGGAAGAGAACCGAACGACACGACCCAACTATCCAAGGGAAGAAACGCTCAAGGTCGACCGAAACAGAAACTGAGAGGAAGAGCAAATGCGCGACAGAGAGACTCTTGGAAGGGCTAGGTCTTTAATCCATTAGGTTTAAAAAGGAAAGGAAAAAACGCCCTAACCTATAGAGTAGGCGGGGGATTTGGAAGCTGTTGAAGGCAATTGAGGACCGAACCCTAGTGGGGGAAGTGGAAGAAGAGGCATTGAGAAGTAATGGCAGCGAAAAAGAAGTCGAATCATTTGGAATGGGGTGAGCAGAGCGATCCGGGTAAGCATCGTTTTTGTGGTATTGTTGGTTAAAGATGAAATTAGGTTAGGGCATACATTAAGTTAGGTTTATGCATAAGGTGTGATATGAGATGTAAATCATCTTTGGAATTGATCATTGTGTTGTTTTTGTGGCTATGTACTGTGATATGTAGAAGTTGTGTTGTGTGGGTAATCCTTTTGATTAAAGTTGTGGAATTGATCACAATGTGTTCGATGAAATGTTAGAGTGGATAGTATGGTGGAAAATATTAAAGTTTAAGTTATTAGTGTTATATATGTGGTAGAATGCAATGTTGGGAGGAGGATGTTAACAGTGAATGGACAATGAGAGAACGAGCCATTGCAAAAAATACCCCACATTTTGAACCAACTATTAATTGAAAAACAAAGGGAGGACCGTGACCAAGAGAGTAGAAGAGGGAGAGACCAAGTGTTGGGCAACAAGGAAGAAGAGGTCGATCAAACCCTAGAGGATGAATAAACTGAATTCGACTGCAAAACTCCACTATTAGAAAATAACATGACCAAAAAGGAAGCCCGAGCAATCGGAAGAGGCCGAGAAAACCAATTCGGGTAATGTGAAATTTCAAAAAATTTTGTGGTTTTGTTGGTTGAAAAAGGTATTAGGGCAGTTATGTATTAGGTTTTATGTGAGAATAGAAACTTGTAATTCGAATTGATTTTTATGAGAATATAATGACTTGTCTTTCATTGGTAGAATGTGTGGAAAGTGTTGTTGATGAATACCTGTCAATTTATATTGCTCATAATGTATTCGATGAAATGTTAAAATGAATATTATAGTTTAAAAGCCTCAATTTTGAGGTACATTGTTGTTCTAATTGATGAACGTTAGTGTTTGTAATATTTGGTTGTAGAATACAATAGTTTTGAATTGTGAGGAATAGTGTTTGACAATGGTGGTGAGAAAAAATGAAATAATGTTGTGGTTTAGGTTAGTATGATGTTTAGAGTCAATATTGAATGATTGTTTCATTTGTTTATTAATAGGTGTCTCGAATGAGGAGAAAATGCAAGCTCCCTGTCTGTGCAAATATCTACGGGAGAAGGGAGAAAGAGAGAAAGAACGAAGGATGATAGAGATTTTGGAGCTTGAAGAACATGATTTGGAGCTTATCCCACATTTTCAACCAACAATGGCACCCAAGAAGAAGCTCGAGCTACTGATGGGTAAGTTTTAATTTTTTTTTAAAAAAATAGTGGGAACAACTATATGTCTTGTTATTTTGGATGTGTTAAGTATGAAATTCTGTATTTTGGACAGTTGTCTATGTGGATCGATTCGACAGATTGATGTTTGTGTTATTTACGATGTTGTGTAATTTGAATATTTTGTGTTTGGATGTTCAATTGTGTATATGGATGTTGGTGAGTATTTTGACGTTGCTTTGTGTATGTATTTTGATGTTTTTGTAAGTTGGTTTGGTTGGGTGAACTTTGGAATGTTTATTTGTTGGTTAGAAATGTATATGAAATGTGGTAAAATGATATTACGCATCCTGGTAAATTGTTATGCCAAAACTGGTAAGAAGTATAACAGAAATTTGGTAAATAATAGATGAAATCATGAAAGCAGGGCAAGGGATGTTGGGATGGTTAGTGGGACGATCCTCACATGCACATCAGGACCGTCCCATACATTTTGAAGTGGACAGAATATTTGGGACGGTCATGGGACGGTCCTGAGGACCGTCCTAGTGACCATCCCAATATATTGGTAAAGCACATATCAACAGCGTGGTAAACCATATTTCAGGAACTTGGTAAAACCATATGGTATATGTGGTAAAATATATTGGTATAGTGTGCTAAACATATCAAGAACTTTGATAATAATATATGGTATATGTGTTAAAACACATAGAAATAAAGTGGTAAACCACACACCAATAACGTGGTAAACACAATAAGGTATTTGTGGTAAGTTCTATTGCTTGGACTTGGTAAATTGTCATATTTATATGTGGTAAGCCTCGTATGCGTAATGTGGTAAAACTTGTAAGCATAAAAAATGGTATGTGGTAGGTAAAAGGACATTTCAGGGACAGTATCCGGACCGTCCAAGAACAAAGTCAAGAATCAGAGATATAAGGACGGTATTAAAGAAACCGTCCTATACACCCAGGGCCGTCCCGTGCATTCTGAGTGTACGAAGAACATGGTAAACCACAAACTAAAAACTTGGTAAAACACAAACACAAAACTTGGTAAAGCACAAACCTTAAACTTGGTAAATCACAAACTTAAAACTTGGTAAAACACCATGTGGTATTTGTGGTATACGAAGAACATGGTAAACACCGTATGCTATTTGTGGTAAACATCGTATGCTATTTGTGGTAAATTATATTATATTATATACTGTGCCAAACTACATTATTGAAACTTGGTAAAGCACACCTAAAGCTTCGTAAAGCATAAACTCAAAACTAGGTAAATCACGAAATTAAACTTGGTAAACCACAAACTAAAACTTGATAAACCTCAAACTTCAAACTTGGTAAATCACAAGCTTAAAACATGGTAAAATACAAACTCAAAACTTGGTAAATCACAAATAAAGAACTTGGTAAACGTATTTGTGGTAAAAGTCGATACTTTCATAAGATGAGGAGGCTAGTGGACGCTTACAAATAACCGTCTATTTAACCGTCCACACCTCCCACACCACTTCAATGGAATGTTTACCAAATAGCTCCTTTATGCATTACCACACCTGGCAAGAAATATTTACCATCTTTACTTGTACAGCTTTACCACATGCTTTAAGTTTTGGTTACCAAGTTTCAGGATATTCACATTTGCATTACGGTAGAGTGGTTTTAATAAAATTACGATAAACAACTCTAACATGAGCTTACCACGAGGGAAGAAAGCTTAGAGAAAACATAAAAGATACGAACGTTGAATCTCGAATGTTATATGTAGTGAAACATATAACATGAGTCAGAAATATAAATGAGTTCGAAATGATGTTGACCTTCTAATTTAGAATGAACATCAAATCAACAATTTCACATCGTTATTTCGATAGTAAAATACAATTGGATGAAGATATTGATAAATAAATACATATTTGGAACTTATCAACGAGCACATGAATGATTCTCGTAATGAACGCAATGTGAGATGTGAACGTAAATGCTTCATTGGAGTATATACATACTTTTGGATTCATGTAATTACAATTGGGGTCACAATTTTAATGACATGAGATAATAGGACAATTCCACATTCATTTAGACGTAATAATGACATCGGTTTTGAACCCTAAACCCTTGAACGGATAAACTTACCATGCTCGCTTATGTGGTTTACCACGTTTAAGAAATTGTGTGGTAAGTAGTCGAACAAGATTGTGGTAAATGTATCCAGACTTATGGTATGCTATGCAGTATATATGTGGTAAACCACATCAAGAAACGTGGTAAGTTTACCGGTCGAAAATGTAGGGTTCAGAACCAATGTCATGTTTAGGCTTAAATGAATTATATATTGTCCTATTACCTCAATTCATTAAAATTGTGACCATCTATGTAATTACCATGAATCCAAATGTTTATACATACTTAAAAGAAATATCTATGTTAACATCTCACATTGCATTCTTTAAAGAATCATCTACGTACTCATAATAAAGTTCCAAATGTATATTAAACTATTAATATCTTGATTCAATTGTATCTTACTATCGTAATAGAGACGTGGGATCGTAAATTTGAAGTTCATTATTAATTAGAAGGTCAATGTCACTTCGATCTCCTTCGTATTTTTGCATATTCTTATATGTTTCACTAAATTTTCGTAAAGAGTTTGAACTCTTGTATATGACGTTTAACCTAAGCTTATAGCGACGTGGTGTACTCTTGTTTCCAATGATTTCATTGATACCACTCTAATGTAACACCAAAGTCGATATTCTGAAACGTGGTAACCAAAACTAGAAATATGTGGTAACTGATAAGAATACAGATGGTAACAAATTGCATAGCAATTGTGGTAACACGTAAAAAAAAGGTTGTGGTAAACGTCTACTTGAAATGGTGAGGAGATGAGGATGGTACATAGGACGATTAGTGGGAAGCGTCCCGTATCCGTCATGAGCTCAATAAAGTGCTTTCACTAGTTAGGCATTACAGGAGTGGTAACCCGTTACCGTAGACAATGGTACATGAATAACAATGAACATAGTATCATATTTGACTGTACTGTGGTAAAGACGTAGTATATGTGGTAAAGAAAAATACTAAAATGTGATAAATGTTAATGCTTTTATGTAGTAACGAATAATACTAAGATATAGTAAATGTTTATAAAATATGGTAAATGTTTATATTCTTACCAAATGTAACATACCGAGCTTACCAGAAATCATACATACCAAATTACCACAACCATGCAAAATGGATACCACATTCTTCGTAATTGTATTACCATGTCCACCATTTTTTGTTTACCAATCAAAATTACACATAAGGTTACCACTATGTGGCTATGCAGTTTACCACCTTATGCCAACATTGGTTACCAATATATGACATTGTTCTTACCACGTCCTCGTAGCTGGGTCTACCACATTCCACCGATGCCATTTACCATGCACATGCAACATGGTTACCACGTGTTTTACCACATATACCATATGAAATTTACCAAGTTCTTGGTATGTGATTTATCACTCTATTGGCGTGTGCTTAATCATAAATACCATATGGTGTTCACCAGGTTATTAGTATGTATTTTACTACTGTATTGGTATGTGCTTTACCACATATAACATATGGTATTTGCCAAGTGCTTTGTATGTTGTTTAGCACACTATACAAATATGGTTTACCATAGATACCATGTAGAATTTACCAAGTTCTTGTTGTATGGTTTACCATGCTGTCCTTATGTGTTTTACCACAAATACCACGGCACAGCGGAGACGTCCACCGGATGGTCAGCGGGACGGTCCGTCCCATATGCCCAGGACCATTCACACCCTGACAGATCTCTTCGGACTGTTCATGCACGGACCTTCCAATTACTCTCAGGACCGTCTAATTCACTCTTATATTTTTGGTATATGGTTTACCACGCTATACTAATATAGTTTACCACATATATTATATGGTATTTACCAAGGTTATGGTGTGTGGTTTACCATGCTATTAGTATGTGCTTTACCACATAAATCATTTGGTCTTTACCATTATATTGGTATATGCTTTACCACAAATACCATATGGTATTTACCAAGTTCTTGGTATGTGGTTTACCACGCTACACCAATATAGTTTACCACATATATCATATGATATTTACCAAGTTTTTGTTATACGGTTTACCATGCTATTTAACTAAAATGCTTTGTTTATCATTAATTATTAACTTTTCTTAATCTATGGGGCCTAAACTATAAGGATTTAAATAGTGGGGCTTTGACTCTAAGAAATATTTCTTCATGGGGTCTGGGCCTTAGTTTTCCCTATTAACTTCCAGCTGGCGCATTTGCTTTGCTAGATGTGAATTGTGATGATACAGCCGTATTATTACTGTCTATGAAGACAAAATAAAAACAAACCAGCCGGTGTGTTGTGAATGAAACGGTGAATTCGACTTATTTATTAGTAAAATATATTTTGCTCCCTTCGTTCAGTTTAGATAAATTAGTTGAATTTGGATTCTTTACAAATAAAATGGAGCTGAAATTCAAAAGTAATTGGTTATAATAAATATATATATATAAGTAAGACAAAATTCATTTTAAAACTCATTAAGAAATTTCATATATACTAATAAAAAATTTCAATTAAGTATTTAATAATTATTTTTTATAACTTGTGTGTCTATTTGAGTTTGACAAGGTCATTCAATGTGTTTTTTTAACAATTAATATTTTAATTTTTTATAAGTAAAAATTATATAATAGATATTATAAAATCATGAAATTATACGAATCTCACAAGACATAACTTAACAATATAGTATTTTTTTTAATTTTATATGTGCAATAAAATTGAATCAAATTTGAACGATAAACAACATCAAAAAATAAAAACTGTCCACTTTTTCTTTTTTCGGAGAAAGGGTGGGCCGAAGCCTTTCATTCAAAAAATTGCATCGTATGATACAGACCGATACGGTCGACATTGAGAACATCTAACAAAAAGTCAGGGGGGCGAATAAAATGTTGGACACTCTCAACCCAAGGGTTGCCACGAATAAAGCAATCGGCAGATTTGTTACAATCACGAGGAATAGAGAGAAATTGGAGTTCCCATTCCCAAGTAGACATATCTCTGATCTGGGGGAGCCAAGGATGAATCAATCCAATATCAGGAACATGAGACTTGATTAACTGGATCGCCTCAACACTATCTGATTCCACAAGAAGTTTCCGGACACCAGAAGACCAGGCTAGTTGCATAGCTATGAGGATTGCTTTGAACTCAGCATGGAGGATCACCGAGTGCGCATCTTTAGATCTGATACCTCCCAACCAATCACCCTTCGAGTCACGAAGAATGCCGCCAGAAAAGCTTCGATTCCGCCTAATGCTGCCGTCACAGTTAGCCTTAACCCATCCGGCAGGTGGTAGTTCCCACCTAGCTCTTCCACAAGTCCAGGCTTTGACACCAAAAAGCTTGAGTTCCCTCCTGGATGCAATAAACTCATTGGCAGCCCTCCGAATAGTGCTATGGATAGAAGGCCAGTGGATGGAGTCATGTCCATACAACTCTCGGCAGCGAGTCTTCCATATAAGCCAAGCTCCCAGGCCAAAGACTGTCGAGGTAGTATCACCAAGTTCCTTGCACTGCATGGAATAAAGCCACGTAAAAATATCAAGAGACCAAAAGTTGTGGAAAGAAGAGAATCCTAATTTAGACCAAACATCCGCAGAGGTAGGGCAGTCCCTAAGAGCATGGAGACAACTCTCAGCCATTCCACACTTCCAACAGGAATTAACCAACGAAATCTGTCGCTTTTGCCTTTCAACTCCAGTTAGCAGTTTATTATGCGCCACTAGCCAAAGGAACACTCGAGTACGAAAAGGAACAGGCCACCTCCAAATGAGTTTCCAAAGGGGAGCAGCCGAATGAAGAGAAGGGTACAGCTTCTCAATAGTACTACTGATAGAAAAGATGCCATTGGATGCAGGTTTCCGTAAAGGCCGATCATCAGGAGCAGTGGGAGTAGGAGGTGACAACTGGTTAAGCAGACAAAGGCCATCGTGGGACAGCATCTGTCCGAGTTCATGCAGGTTCCATGAAGCATCCAGGGCATAATGGGCAACCGTGTATTCCCGCTCGGTAGAAGAAAGAGGACGTAACGCAAAGTCCTGCAAAAGAGAATTGCAATCAGTCCAATGATCAATCCAGAAAGAAGAAATCTTACCATTTCCAACTCTCCAATGAAGTAAAGAATGGAAAGTGCTACTGGTGGATGTGAGAGCTCGTGTGAACTGGGAAAGGGACTGCCGATGGTGGGAAAATCTATTGGCTCTCCAACCATGGCGATGCTTGAGAAGTTTGGACCACAGTACATCTCTAGTAATGAGGCCCCACCAACTCTTCATAAGAAGAGCATCATTAAGATCAGTGAGTCTACGAATACCAAGACCGCCATGCTCCGGACTCCTGGTGATATCATCCCAAGCAATTAAATGGACTTTACGGGCATTAACAGAAGAACCCCATAAGAAATCTCTGTAGATCTTTTCGAGAACTTTGATAGTCTTACGAGGGAGACGAACCACCTGCATAATGTACATGACAATAGGGGAAAGAACCGATTTGATAAGAGTAAGTCTACCGGCCATGCTAAGATGGCGAGACCATCCTCTGAGTTTAGAGTTCACTTTATCAATAAGGAAGCCAAAATCTGCATGTGTAAGTCTGTTAGTAGAAATAGGGACACCTAGATAAATTCCCAAATTATGAACACTCTGAAAACCAAAGATATTAGTGATGCCACGCTTAGTATTCCGATCAACAGTCTTACCAAATAAAATGCGAGATTTAGAACAGCTAACCACTAAACCAGAGATAGAGCTGAAGTAATCAAGAATAGCTTTAATATGAGTAGCTTGAGCAGTAGAAGCTTTGGCAAATAAAAGAATATCATCGGCAAAAAATAAATAAGGAATTTTTAGGTTACCCTTATCCCAATTAGGAGGTTTCCAAGTCCCCTCATCCACAGCCTTATTGATCATAGCACCCAATCTCTCCAAACAAAGAATGAAAATGTAGGGAGATAGAGGATCCCCTTGGCGAATGCCCCGGGAAGGAGTGAAGGAATTGGAAGGAGAACCATTCCAAATAATCTGAAATGAAGAAGAGTTAATACAATTCATGATTAAAGAAATACAAGAATCAGGGAAGCCAAACAAAACAAGAGTATCCTGAATGAAATGCCAATCCAACTTATCATAAGCTTTCTCCAGGTCGAGCTTTAAAATCATATATCCAGGTTTAGCAGTGGACTTGTGAAGATAGTGAGCAAGCTCTTGACAGAGAATAATGTTGTCTTGGATGTGCCGACCTTTCACAAAACTAGACTGACCAATACCAACAAGTCTGGGCAGTATAAGAGTTAATCGGTTGACCAACACCTTGGTGATAATTTTGTAGAGAACATTGCATAAACTAATAGGGCGGAATTGAGTAACCGAGGTAGGATTAGGCACTTTAGGGATGAGGGTGATAGCAGTATGGTTAATGGCTCTTAAGTCCTGGAATCCTCTGAAGCAATCCAGAATAAAATGAAAGATAGAATCACCAATGGTCGGCCAATTTTGTTGGTAAAACATAGCATGGAGACCATCGGGGCCAGGGGCTTTTAAAGGAGCCATGGACTTAACGGTTGTCCACACTTCAGACTTGGTAGGAGGGGCTTGTAGGCTAGCAGCTTCTTCCGATGACAGACAGGGAAGGGAACCAATAGGGACAAGAGGAAATTGTGGTAGAAGGTGATCCTTCTGATACAAATGAGTAAAGAACCTAGTAACCATGTCTTTAATGGGCTCCTCCTCAGAATAGATGTCACCATTGGCATCTTTCAGAATGGAAAATAGCTTCTTCCGTTTCCTGGCACGGACAAAGTTGTGAAAGAAATTAGTATTTTGATCGCCGGCTAGGTTCCAGTTTCTAGTGCTCCGTTGGATCCACAAAGATTCTTCCTTCTCCAAAATCTGCCCAAGTTCCATGCTAAGTTGGCCATGAAGACGATTGTAGAAATGATTATTAGACCAGTCCAGAATACACTCAATACCACGAAGACGAGCACGGATTCTAGCTTTCCTCTTACGAATAGAATTAAAGACCTGATCATCCCAAACAGAAACAGCATGCTTGAACCTAGAGATGATATCAATAAGCGGCCGATGCTCCTCCCATGCAGAAGATATTAAGTCTCTGAAGCTGGGAAAAGATTGCCAGGCAGCCTTGTACCTAAACACTTTGGGAACGGGTTTGTAGGCCGAAACATTCTGGCTACTAATTTTAATGTAGAGAGGAGAATGATCAGATTGTATCCTAGGGAGGATCTCCACGGTGCAATGAGAGAAGTCAGTATGCCAAGCATCATTCCCAATTAACCTGTCAAGCCTGCGTCTAAGAGGGCCACGAGCCCAGGTGAATCGACTACCAAAGGTTTTAAGATCAGTCAGACCAGCAGCTTCCATCCAGGAACTGAGCTCAAAACAGGAAGAAACACTAAGATGACCACCCCTAGATTCCTCATATTTAGCAATACAATTCAAATCACCCCCGACCAACCAAGGAAGCTGACGGCTGTTACTAATGCGAGAGAGCTCCGGCCATAACCAAGATCTACGAGCTCTATTGGGAGCAGCGTAGACCATAGTAATGAACAGAATCTCATCTTTATCTCTTACACAGACATCCACAAACTGAGAGTGAGTTTCAACTACCTCCACGGATATGTTATTATTCCACAAAACCCAAATACCACCAGAGAAACCCACTGCCTCGATCCGGAAGGAATGAGAGAATCCACTCCTACGAATGAAATTATCGGCTCGATTCCCACTGATGCGTGGTTCAAACACAGCAAAAAGATCAATACCCTTACTGGTAGCGAGATCACGAAATTCCCTCCTGAAAGATGATGACCCGGCACCCTGGACGTTCCAACAAGTAAAATTAAAATGCATTATATAAGAAAAGTAATAAAGGGATAAAGAGAAAACTTAGTTCAGTAGAGAAGGCAGAGAATCTGCCCGCTGAGATCCACTCATGTCTTGCGAGGTTGACTCTTCAGTGCAATGGAGACCGTTAGAGAGGTCAGGGGGTCGGCCGCTCGAAGGTCCATCAACACTTTTACTTCTCTTGTTAATGTGCATAGATGGATCAAACACCGAGACTACAGTGTGGTGGTCAGGAGGAAGAGAGGATTGAATGGTTTTAGACCAAGCTCCAGAAGGTTGTTGGGACCAAGAGGGTGAAAGAGGAGCAGGCCTAAGGTCGGAAGGAGATCTAGCTCGGGGGCTGCGGACATGTCTAGATGTATCAAGAATAGTAGATGGACTATTTGATGAAGAAGAAGCTTTAAAAGGGTTTGCATGGATATGAGTAGGAGCAGTAGATGATTTAGGCGGAGGCTTCCGAGGACGATTAACTGGTGGGGAATGAGGAGGAGGGGCAGCAGCATAAGTTGCAGGGAAATCATTGGTCTCCTGATCTTTCATCAGGACATCAAAACGGTTGGAACCCTGATTATTAGGAGCAGCATTGGCAATATTGGTAGATCTTGGTTTTCTCCTTGACTGCACAAGCATCCAAGGGCCAAACCCAGCTCTCTCATCCTGAACATTGGTCGCATCTTGAACATTGGTCTCATCTTGAGTGGGAATGTCTTGATCAGTGGCAGGGGGATCAGGCTTCGGAGTAGGACATGAATTGGTGCCATGACCATATTTTCCACAACTAAAACATACTAGCTTGATATTCTCATACTCAACATTGATGATATCATCTTCAAGCATAACCTGGGGCCTAAGAGGTTTGTCAAGATTAATTTTAACAGCAATCCGAGCATAGCGACCTCTGGCCCACTTGTCCGTATTGAAATCTATACTAAGAACCTCCCCCACGGCCGAACCCGCCCTTAGTAGATACTGCCGATTATAAAGATGCATAGGAATTCTTGGTAAGCGAATCCATGCTACCATAGTCTTGATCTCGTTGGTAGAAGGATTGAATTTCTCATGCCAAGGTTGAACATGTAAGTATTGGCCAGCTACCATCCACGGGCCTCCAGTCAAGGCATGGAGAGAATCATCTTCAGATCGAAATTGAACGATGAAATATCCGTTTTCAACGTCTATCAGCGGGAGATGAGCCGAGGCCGGCCAAATGGTATCTAACCGATTCTTGAGTACTCGATATGAAACGTTGCGGCCTACCACCTTTAGAACTACTGAAAATTGCCACTGTCGGAGGAGTGTTTCTTTGAACGCCGGGGAGAGTTGGAAGCGGGGGATGCCGTTAAATGTGGATTCGATAATGTCTTCATCAGCACCAGAAATGTCGCTTGTCAAGACGTCGGTAGGGACATGAATAAATCCGGCTGGGCGCCTTGTGACTTCACTGTAAAGCGGCCGTGGCCTCTTGGGGACTCTTGGATCGTCGGGGTCTGGAGGTATACCGCCGTGATCTGCCATCTCGGTGTCTCCCATGGGAAGAGGCGCGGTTGCGGATCAAAGGATCGGAGAATCAATCTTGGAGCTTTCTTGAAATTGGAGGTATACCGCCGGTTAAACTGTCCACTTTTTCAAAAATGGGAGAAGTATATACTTCCTCCGTTCTTTTTTAAATGTCACGGACCCACATTTCACGCAGTACAATACACGTTTTTAATCTTCAATAACACAAATTGCATACAAGTAAAAATTATGAAAATCTAATATACTAACTCTATGCGATTAAACGAATCAAACAAGATCCTAATTGACTATATTTTATCTTATATAATTATATTAAAAACTCGAATCAAAGTTACTCAATGAACAGTTACAACAACTCCAATGTGTAATGGAGGAAGTATAATTTGAAATTATTAAAATTATATCGAGTTTAATGAATGGAATTGAGTTGGCTAAATTATCTTTTTGGAATACTAAAATCTCTTCGAGTTTCCTCGTTTATTCAACGAATTGAGTTGAATTCAAGCCTCTATATATTTAACCGAGCCGAGCGGAAGCTGAATCATTTTAGCTTTAGCAGCCCTACCAAGAGCCAATGCCATCCATCTACTCGACTGATGTAACGTTTTCAAGGTCAGTTGGACGACAAATTATGCACCCTTTTAATTTATTTTTTTTGGAGGAGAGTTTCATTTTTTTTCTTTAATTTTAATTTTTTCTGGTGAATGGCTATAAGGTTTTATTTTCATTCACAAATACTATAAAACAGACAAGTAAACTTAAATATATGTCAGTGAACTTGTCCAAAAAAAAAAAAGTACTCTTGTCCCAAAAAAAGTATATATGTTACTGAATAATAGAGTAATTATTTTAGAGGGGTAGGAAAAACTCTCTACATTTGGTTTCTTAACTGTGAATTGTAATAATAGTTTAAATTATATTATCATTTTATAATTTAATGCAAGTGGTTTTTCTATCTATAGTTTTTAAAAATTATAAAATACTTATTTTGCAACAACAATAGTAAAGCTGTATTTTATAAAGAAAAAATTCAGAAATATATTAAACAATATTTTATATGATTCTTAAATTAATTAATTGAATTATTTTATTAAAAAAATCAACAGTCTGAAAAAATCTTGTTTATGGGGTGGGACTTAACCTAGTAGTCAAGTCTCCAACTCTCAACATATAGATTGTTGTTCGAATTTCAACCCGACCCTCTATCCATCTCATTTGTTTTCTTTATAATTTGTGTGATATGAGCTTCCGTCACGAGTTTCAGATCTTTAATGGCTCCTTAAAAAAAAATCCAGTTTTCAAAAAATTTATTCACCTACCCAAAATAATAAATTTAATTAATATACTAATATTTTAAAAAGTTTAGCAATCGTGTCTGAATGTGCGTATAAACGTGGGACAGCAGTAGCTTTGAACACTAGTTATTTGTTCCAGCATTAGTGGACCATTAAGATTTAAGAGGATCTTATCAGGCATTCATATCCCTCCCTAATTAATAACTTATTTTTATTACACATCAATTTTTCACTATTTCCAACATCTTTTTAATTCATTCCAATCAATTCTCACATCCCTATACCAATCAATAACTCATGGACCCCACAATCTAATTAATCCCTCCGTTTCTTTTTAGTTATTTTTTTAGAGAGTAAAAAGTGTTTCAAAATAGTTGTCATTTTTAGGTAGTTATACTATGTTTTTACTATACCCTTCACTTTACATAAATGCTATTTGTTGACATTTATTAAGAATGAGTTTAGTTGAAGGGTAAAAATGTAAATTTATGAGTTAATTAATGCAAATATTGGTTATTGAAATTGAGCTGAAAGAGATAATTATTTAGGAACCAGGGAGTATTTAAAAATATCTCAAACAAATATTGCGGGATCCACATAAATATAAAATAATGTATTTTTTATGTAGATAGAGACATTTTTTTTTTGTTGTTTTAACTCAGTTCATATTGCAGGCGCGGGACCTGCATCATATTAACTGCCTGCCACATTGATGTTTAGTTCAATTCATTTGTGTAAAATCTGACATTAATTGAATTAAACCACGGCGTTGTGGATGCTCTCAACGGGATGGATGAATAAAATACTAGTAATCCCTAATTTTTATCGAAAAATAGTTTTCTACTAGTGGTATTAATTAATTTCACAGAAGCTGCTGACATTCAGTTGGTATTAATTAATGCATTTCATATTTACTCTCAATCTCACATGCCGAAATTCTGAAACGGTTTGGTATCCATCAGTACTGCCTCTTGCCTGCTTCGAGTTGTCAGTGTACAATAACCCCACGCTAAACCTAATCTCCACATAATCCCCGCCTGATTCTACCCCCAATTGATGCCATCATCAATTCCCTATATGAATTTGATTCCGCATTTCAATTTTCTGCACTCACTAGCATGCCTGGCTATAAATTGTGGCGGGCGTCCAAGTTTTTTTTGTAGGCTATCGAGTGGATTTCGCAGCGGAGATGAAGGTGACTGTGACGACTCGCGGCGGCCGCGAAGTCGTCAAAGAAGGCATCCATCTTAGCGGTTCGGTATGTGTTTATTTGTTGTGCGTTTCTTTGATTAGTTTAGTGACAACTGTGTCTTTCGATTGTGATTTGGTGCTGGTCTTTGCAGGCAACTGTTGCTGATCTGCAGGAGGCCATTTACAAGCGAAGTAAGACCGATCAATGCTTCTGTGTGTTGAGTGTTCTTAATTAATGTATTCTGAAATTCTAGATCTTATTTTGCATATTATACTCCTGGAAGTATTTATGTATTCAAATAAATTGGTGGTTAAACGTATTCTTTGAAAGTGTGATTAATATCATGTAGAGCTATCCTTTCTTGGGATGATTTTGATCTTTGATTTGGTTTCTACAATTTCTATATTCTTTGATTCAATTTGTGCCCCTTTTTTGCTCGCATTGCTTGAAGATGTTTGGTAGGGGGAACGTAGCAACTTATTGATGCTTAAACTTTCTGCTGTATGATTAGCCTCTTCAAACTTTGAATCCCAGCATAATCCCATGACGTGAAACAGACCATGCTCGAAAATTTATGTATTATGATTAGGACTCGATAGGTTGAATCCCAGCATAATCACAGTTGCTTTGCAGTATGTATTCCTCCCGCAACCTTCCCTCATACTATTTCGTTGCAAAAGAAATGTGAACTTCTGTAAATTTTTCTTGAACAGCGCTTTTAGTTTATCGCTTCACGAAAGATCCTTCTTAAGTAGGTTTCTCTAGGTGCAAGCCATGGCCTGTAGTTTAATAGTAGTATTTATTCGGACAAAAAATGGAAAAATGTGCAACATGACAGCATAGAGTGTGCTGGAAAACAGATTTATCAGGCAGTTCTATAAATTTCCATGACACAATGTGTTCTTCTCAATTCCATATCCAAGCTTGTCTAGTGATTTATACAATGACTCATGATATTACAAACGATGATTTATTGTTTGAGACAAATTTGTTTTGTGTTATGACTACAGCAAAAAAATACTATCCGTCCAGACAACGATTGACCCTCCCTCTCCCAGCTGGAGTCAAAGAGAAGCCTATTGTCCTCAACCCTAAAACAAGTCTAAAAGATTATGACAGTGGGAGTAAAGATGAATTAATTGTAACTTTCAAGGATCTCGGACCACAAGTCAAGTACAGCACTCTTTTCTTCTGGGAGTATTTGGGTCCTCTGATTATCTATCCAATCTTCTATTATTATCCTGTTTACAAGTTCTTTGGTTATACTGAGGAGCGAATCATTTACCCAGTTCAGACATATGCCTTTTACTACTGGTGCTTCCACTACTTCAAACGGATTATGGAAACCTTTTTTGTGCACCGCTTCAGTCATGCTACATCACCTGTGTCTAATGTATTCCGAAACTGTGCTTATTACTGGACGTTTGGTGCGTGGATAGCCTATTATGTGAATCACCCGCTTTACATGCCTGTGAATGATATCCAGATGAAAGTTGGCTTTGCTTTTGGGTTGCTTTTCCAAATTTCAAACTTTTACTGCCATATATTGCTGCGAAATCTTCGAAGCTCTGACAGTGGTGGTGGCTACCAAATTCCACGTGGCTTTCTATTCAACCTCGTTACATGTGCAAACTATACAACAGAGATTTATCAGTGGCTAGGCTTCAACATTGCAACACAGACAATGGCAGGTTACATTTTCATGGCCATTGGAGCTTCCATAATGACAAACTGGGCCCTTGCCAAGCATCATCGGCTAAAGAAGGTAACTCATATTAAATGAAAATGAAGCCTCTCCATTTACATATTTTCTTTTGCAAATGCAAAAATGCTCTCTTTGGTAGTTCATGTTTCTGCGTCGTTAATGATTGTAGCTATTTGACGGGAAGGATGGAAGGCCAAAATATCCCCGACGCTGGGTGATACTGCCCCCATTCCTGTAAAAGCTTTGGTGCTCTTCTTAACCATGAAGTGAAAAGGTCTGCTCTAATATCACAACTGAATGAGTTCATTCATTCATATTATAGATGTTTGAATCCATGTTTAACTTATTGTTTCTTGTTATACTTGGTGGTATGGAAACGGTTGATCACCACTTAACGTATATAGCTCTCGTAGTTTTCTTGATGGAAATACTGTAAGCATCTGCGAGAGCAATCAATAACCATACAATTTCTAGTAGTAATAAACTTGAATGCTTCTCCGGTGGTCTCTGTTTTATGTTGTGATCTCCGAAACACACATTTGAAATGTTTCAACTTGTTTGTGTGTGAGCACCCACTTGTGCATTTGTGCTCTATGGTAATCGTCATTCTTCACATTGATACTTCCCCATTGTCCCCTGTGTGGCTGTGTATGGCTTTCCTCGAGCACCCATATAACATGATTGATCTATCTTACCAAGGTTAGCACCATTTTTTTGCCAAGACAAACTCGTTTTGAGCATGACCATAAAAGGGCTATATGTTTTCTCTTTTAAGTTTCAAAATAGCTACGGGCGTCTACTTTGATAATTGTTTGAATATTGCCTATATTTTAAATAAATACACACATTACCTGTAATGGTTATTGTTGTGATGAATTCATCTAAAAAGTCCAGTTTTTCCGATGTCGAACACAAAATCCTATTGTTAATATTGATGTCCTCGCGGTATTATTTCAGTTATTACCTACAAATTGTGGCAAGTAATACTCCCTCCATTTTCAAAAAAATTGAAACGGACACACAGTTCACGCAGTCCAGTGCACATTTTAAATCATTAATAACTCGAATTCGGCACAAGGAAAAATTCTAAAAGTTAGATATCTAAAAACTACTCGACGAGACGAATCTAACAAAATTCCATTTGACTATATTTTAACTTGTATAACTATGATAGAATTTTAAGTTAAAGTGAATGTGTGAATAGTATCAAATTTCCCAACGTTTCAGAAACGGAGGGATTATAAAAGAAAGTTGTAGTACTGGGTAACTCATAAAAGTTAATATTGTTCGCTTTGGACTAAATCTGTATGGTTTTATTTTTTTTAGCACCTCCAAAATGATTTTATACTTCATTAATGAAGTTACTCAGACCATAATATTCAAGATAATTTTTTTCCTACATTGGGACTTGAATTGACTCTCAAGAGATGATAAAGTTTGTTTACCACCTACTATACATTTCTAACCACATCGTTTTAGTTATTACCACATCCTATAATGGAACCGCATTATTGCTTTTCATCATATATACGCAAGTAATGACTAACATGTTCCGAAATTAATTCACACATCGTGGGAAAATAAGTACTATCATAAATAATGAAAAGGAAGAATATAGTTGGGATAGTACGGCCATGTGCAACATCCATTTGGGAGAGAAAAGTGGTGGAAATATATGTATTCTTATATACTATATGTGCATATACACCATATGATGGATTACATAATATGTATTTATATACAAGGAAATGTTAAACCAAATATTTACTTTTTACGACTCATTTTTTTTTACAAACAATCCCACTCTGTTCTGAAGATACCAAACAAAGGTATCCACATAATTTTATTAATGTTTCGTATATAAATGTCTTTTAATGATTTTTTTGTAAACATGTGCTATCATGCACCTTCGTCAACACACAATTAATTTTAGGGGTTAGGAAAAGGAAAACTTAGCACAATTATACATTGAGAACATCATGTGGTAAACAAATATGGTGAAATAGTGATTGATAACATAATTGAAATTAAGAGGAAAAAATTATGAATGAATGAATCCAAATACTCCCTCCGTTTTGTTAGCTTTGCAACGTTGCTATTTTTTGCACTATTCACAGTTTAACTTTATTTCAAATTTTTATCATAGTTATGGAAGAAAAACATAGTCAAGTAAGATCTTATTCGATTCGTCTAAACTTATAGTTTTAGAATATCATTTTTCTATAATTTTTTTATTTTACACAATTTAAGTTATTAATCGTTGAAAATTTGTATCGGCATGCGTGCATGTGTGCAATGGTGCAATCCTATAAAAACGGAGTAAGTATCATAATAGGAATCCAAATATGAATGAATTTAAGAGTAAAAAAATGGTGTTCACTTTGGGTTAGTGCATCAAATCAACATGCTTGATGACCACTTCCCAACCCAGGCACTAAATTCAGACACTGTTAATATGATGGTGAATGAGTGCTTCAGCCAAGGGAAAGTAAACACTTATGGATGCATATGTTAGCCTACAGTTAATAATATGCTTTATCATTTTATAGCGAATTTACACAAAGCCTTCTATTTTCTTACCTCATAGTCGAAAACACGTAAATAAATAAATACATCTAATGTGTATATAATAAAAAAATAAAAATAGAAGGTTGATAACTTTATAGGTATATATAGTAATGATTCATTGATCCATAGCGCAAAAACGAGATGTGCGTAGTAGTGGACAGCACAACTTCAAAAATTAAACAAGAAATGCCGAGGCCCACGTGTCACCATCTCCGCGAAGCAGTCCTCTCCCATCCGACGGCATAGATCTTCGCCTCACCGGCATATAACCCCCACATGGATTGGTTGCTCTACATTTTAAAATTACGAAGAGCTCAGCCACGCCAGAGTTGATCCTCGACGGCCTCTCCTCTTCAGCCCTCTCGCTAGCGGCTTCTTCCATTCCTACGATTTTTCTCTTCTTCCAAGGTACATTTCCATTCTCATTTCCGCTTTTCCTGGATCTATTCGATTTTTCTATCTGTTTCTATTTTTGCGGGGATTTTGTTTGAACGTATGTTGTTTGTTTATGTTGCTTGGTGCGATACTGTGGATTGTTCCGCTTCGTATCTTGTGATTACGTGGTTGCGATGAGTTTTGTAGATTTTGGTATTGGTAATTTGATCGAATCCGCATGTTTATAATGTTTTGATTTTGATTTGGAGGATGATTTATGCGGATCGTTTATTTACGTAAGTATTCAAAAGGAAAAGGAAAAGAAGCTCATCCAGAAATGCTATTTGTTTCTGGTTGATTAGTGTCGCGTAGATTTGTTGGCTGTTTGCGATGGATTTATATTACATCGAGTGAATTCAATTTTGATAAGCTAGACTTGTCACGTATTTCTGGTGGAACAAATTGACTGGCACTACTCGCAACCAGTGTTAAAATCGACATGCATTGAAGACGCTTTTATTGATTCAATGGTTGATCAAGCTCAAATTTCCAAAAAGCACATTTGCCATAATGTTATTGTAAATTTTAGCGAGGACATACGTATTTCAACTCCAATCATAGCTCTCGCATTTTAAAATCTTATACACATGTTGGTCCCGTCGGCGACTTTCTGCTTGTAATGGGGACCATATTACCTGCATACATCTAATGGCAGAACTTAGAAATATGTGAATGTAGTAACTACAGTGTCTATTTTATCGAAAAGTGAAATAAACAATCATATGTTTACTGAAGCTAAACGTTTTCTGCAGACAGTAGTTCAAGATGGCCGAAGCGGAGGATATTCAGCCACTTGTGTGCGACAATGGCACTGGAATGGTTAAGGTATTACTAAAATTGCCTAGTTCATATACAGTCAATCTGCTTTCACACTTATCTCGGTTTTAGGCTGGATTTGCTGGAGACGATGCTCCAAGAGCCGTGTTTCCTAGCATTGTTGGTCGCCCCCGTCACACAGGTGTGATGGTGGGTATGGGACAAAAAGATGCATACGTCGGAGATGAAGCCCAGTCAAAGCGAGGTATTTTAACTCTGAAGTACCCTATTGAGCACGGTATTGTCAACAACTGGGATGACATGGAGAAGATATGGCATCACACATTCTACAACGAGCTTCGTGTCGCCCCGGAGGAGCACCCTGTTCTGCTGACTGAAGCACCCCTCAACCCAAAAGCTAACAGGGAGAAGATGACTCAAATTATGTTTGAGACATTCAATGCTCCTGCAATGTATGTTGCTATTCAGGCTGTTCTTTCTCTGTATGCCAGCGGTCGTACAACTGGTAAGTATTTCTTATCATCTCTAGGACAATAAATAATTTCCTTGCTGAAGTATCTATAAAATGATGTGAAACTGAGACCAGGCTAATGAGTCGGAAAGCTACAAGAAACCGGCCTAATGAATTGGAAAGTTACAAAGAAACCAGCCCAATGAGTCAGAAAGTTACAAAAACATGTCTTATTTCAAAATATTACTCTGGTTTTACAGCATAAAAAATTTACTACTTCCGTTCCTGCTTAGGTATTGTGCTGGACTCTGGAGATGGTGTCAGCCATACTGTTCCTATCTACGAGGGTTATTCCCTTCCACATGCTATCCTTCGTCTGGACTTGGCCGGTCGTGACCTTACAGATTACTTGATGAAAATTCTGACGGAGCGTGGTTATTCATTCACCACCTCTGCAGAACGGGAAATTGTGAGAGATGTGAAGGAGAAGTTATCTTACATTGCTCTTGACTATGAGCAGGAGCTCCAAACTGCACTCAACAGCTCTTCTGTTGAAAAAAGCTACGAGCTGCCTGATGGGCAAGTGATTACCATTGGCAATGAGCGATTCCGGTGCCCTGAGGTCCTTTTCCAACCTTCAATGATAGGAATGGAAGCGGCAGGAATCCATGAGACCACATACAACTCCATAATGAAGTGTGACGTGGATATTAGGAAGGATCTATATGGAAATATCGTGCTCAGTGGTGGTACAACCATGTTCCCTGGTATTGCTGACAGGATGAGCAAGGAAATTACAGCACTGGCCCCAAGCAGCATGAAAATTAAGGTCGTCGCTCCTCCAGAAAGGAAATACAGTGTCTGGATTGGAGGCTCTATCTTGGCATCTCTTAGCACTTTCCAACAGGTTTGTTCACTACAATTGTCCCAAATATACACTTCATCTCTTGCAATTCTTATTCACATTCTTTAATCATCTTTTATGCAGATGTGGATTGCAAAGGCCGAGTATGATGAGTCGGGTCCATCCATCGTGCACAGGAAGTGCTTCTAACCGGTCAGTGTCGTCCATTGACACATAGAGTCTATTTACATTTGTTTCCAGAAATGCAACCTTGCATTCGTCTGCTAGTAATACATTTCCCCCTCTTTAGTTTGTTGGATTGATGAGTTTCGAGAAGCTAGAAAGTTGATTTCTGGATTCTCATTAGTCATTATTCCTATACTTTTATTCAATTGAGAAGTTATCAATATCTTCATCTTGTGCTTCCTATTGCCTAGAAAACTTGTGCCTTTATTTGTATAAAAGAACCGAGCTATATATTAGGCTTGTGTTCAACACAAAAAAGTTGTTTGTGAAGTTGAATGAACAGAATTCTAAATGTAAAATTCGGTTCAATAAATCATCGAACAGTCATGCTTGTTTAGCTCAACTCAGTTCAACTTGTTTGCCACTATTCTTATCCATCTACTTATGCAAAACATATGCTCATTTCATTACACACACAAAGAAGATCACACAAACATACATCATCACCTATATATTTTTCATCTTTACAAAAACTTGTCTGGTATGGTATAAAAGAATGTTACAGGCTTGTACTTGTGTATAGTTTCATCACACGGACGAGAGCAGTGAGACTCTGGTTTGGTGTTCCTTGTCCCAGAACGGATGATCTTCTTCTTTGACATAATCATGACCACCGTATACACGTGGCCAGCCCTTGAACTCATTACGACCTGCCATCTTACGTGTCACTAGAAACTGTGCATACTCATCATCTAATCCTGAGTAGTCATTCTCTTCTACAGGACGATCAAGACCAAGCGATTTTGATCTGAGAGGGCTATCGGGGATGTCTTCTTTTGAGCTTCTTCCATCGATGGTGTCATTGTGGCTTAAACTCCCAAAGCCTTTTATCCCAACAATTAGTTTCCGGGCTTTTGCCCTTTCTTCCTTGAGATGTGCCTCGTCTTCTAGAAGCTGAAGTATCCTTTCTGATTTGTTCTTCACGCTCAATCCCCAATTGAAACTTCACACAAATAAATAAATTTACATGCTTCCTCGTTAGACCAAGCATGAGACCTCTAATTAGATAGAATTCATTAAGTACTGGAAAAAGTTCGTATTTTCAGTTCCTTCTACTTTTTAAGCCATGTTCGCTTTGAGAAACTATGACAGCTTTGTGTCTGTGTGTGTGTGCAAAATAAACTTAAACCGAAAGAAGCAAGAGAAAGATGGGAAGATTAGACCAACCCTTTGTCATCCACATAGTTAAAGCTTGCCATATCTCTAATACAATCTTCATCATCTTCAAATTCCTCGGCTATTCTTCGAGGCCCATGTGTAAGAAGATGTTCTAACACCACAAGAGCCTTGTAAGAAGCTCTCCAATTCCATCTCTCAAACTTTGCCAGCCTAAAACAAATATCATGCATGATCTTTAAAAAACCAAGTTCTCCTAAAATATGGATGACTGACTGATGTCGACTCCAAAACGATCATAGATACTACATGTAAGTTGCAACCAACCTTTGGTGAAGAATCTGCACAATCCTGTCATAATCGTCCACTTCGAAGGCGGCCCGCGATATCACCCTCATGGCATGCCCATTGGCTGCTATTGAATCTCCATTGATCACTTCTTCTGTCAATCTTGTTGCCAGGCAAATTCAGACAACATTACAAAAATAAAAAGACAAAAATAAAGCCTTGATGAAAGTATATAGTAGTACATGATAAGTGGAGAAGAAACAAATTTTGATGTAAAATGATGAGGGGTTAATTCCTTACAATTGTGCAGGGGTTGCATCTGTCAAAACCAATCTTGCTGTCTTGATTTTCTCCCTCAAGAAGAATGAAGCTTGCCTCTTGAAATCTTGTATCAGGGTCCCCATTTGATTATCTTTTCATTAAACTGCTTTACCCCTTATGAAAATATATGTATCTATGACATAGTATTACAACATGGCTATATAAATATTTATATAGATACATACATATAGATGGATAGAATTGTGAAAGAGAATGGTCTACATGACGTTGGAACCATAACCACTCCATTAAAGGGCATAATGTTAATCCAACCACTCTGTAAGATTAAAGTGGGATTGCATATGCAATTAGGGTAGGGGAATGACTTTGAACAAATTAATTATATTTCTTTAATGTGTTGAGTTTTGACCATATGGGTGGGTAATACAAGAAAAACACCACCTTTTGATTTTTGTGTGCCCACAAATGAACTATGAAATTCAAAAGCTTTCTAAAATAATATTTGTAAAACAAAAAAGTATTGATACATGCAATCTTGTGAATTAAGTATTTAACTTCTCAGATTTTTATTGTATTTAAACAACATATAAAAAGGCAATACAAATGGCATGGAAAGTTCCAAGTGGTTTGCACCCCCCAAAAAAAATGCCAAGAGTGGAAAAAATATTACGAAGGGAATTCATTTTTTTTATATATATAAATTTTTTCTCTGAATATCGTAAAGATGATATATTGAGACATAAGTAAGTTAAGATCGTAGGCTAAAATCGACTTCATCTGAATTGTGCATTGAAAATGTTAGCAAGCACTTATGTGGTTTCTTCTGTAAGTAGGAGTATTTAATTAACAAATAATCTCCCTTCGTTTCTTGTCAAGTTTTGAGTTAGGGAATGTAATAATCTTTCATTTGATTCCGTTAACAATCATCATCATATTAAATTCCATGTGTTGTCCGTGTGTTTGACAACTTTTCTGATAGTATGGATTTGACCATCATACAATACTATATATGGAGAATATTAGGCCCAAGCCCAGGAGCAATATACAGTATATTATTATACTCTCTTTTAAAAATATTACATCGGTTCTTGAATGTTTCTTACATGCAATAAGGTGTCTCTATTCATACACAGACTTTTACTTAAAGTTTTATCATAGTTATACAAGTTAAAATATAGCTAAATGGGATCTTGATAGATTCGTCTCGTCGTGTAGTTTTTAAATATGGAACTTTTAGAATTTTTATATATATCGAACTTGAGTTATTGATGATTTAAAATGTGCATTGAACAGCGTGACGGGTGGGCCCGTAAAAAACAAATGAAAACAGAGGAAGTAATTAATTATCTCAAAATAATCAATTTGCATATGGGATGAGGACCTGGCCTAGTGGTTAAGTCTCTGGCATATGGATATGAAACTCATCGTTCAAAGTTATTAATATACTATATATGTAGTACTCTACTTGTGATTGTCAATGTTTCGTTCTAAATCAATTTTAGCTGTTGGAAAAAATGACCAAACAAATTTTCGTGCAATTCAAACCAAGAATGATTAGAGGTTGACCAACCCTAGCTTGGAGGGCACCTCAATTTCTATACTCAAATGTGCAGCATGTGTGTGTTATGCTATCTAAATTCTAAGTAGATAGTTTACTCACCTTATTATTATTATTATTATTATTATTATTATTATTATTATTATTATTATTATTATTATTATTATTATTATTATTATTCTCAATCATTTTTTTTTTAAAAACAAAAGAGAAACATCTAAACAGAGTATTACCCTTATCGATTTTATTAGTTATCCCAAAGAGAACTAATTAATATTCCTTCATTAATAATAGTCCTATAAGTTATTATATTGTAGAAGGTAACCAAAGTTCTTTTTTTTTAGTATTTGTAATGATATTTTATATGTCTGGAAGAATGATAGAATAAAGAGAAATAGAAACGATAATACTATTATGATGGATGGTCGAATTTGATTTTGATTATGATGTTTATTTAACGTAAAATTGACATAAATATCTCATACTAGAAAAGTAAACCAAAAAAAACATACTTCCTCACCCTCTATCCCAAGATTAATGCCCCTTTTTTATTTTTATTATAGTTCATTTATTAATTTTTGATTTAATATTATCATAATTATATAATAAAAATATAAAATCAAGTAGAATCTTATGAGATTCAATTAATTGTATAATTTTAAAATATATATTTTATATGATATTTATTTATATATATACTAATAGATAAACAAAGTATGAATTGAGTTTAATTGTAGTATATTACCTTCATAACAGATAGATGGGACAGTTTATGCATGTATACCTAATCCAGAAAAACACTAGTACTTATGAGTTACTACAATACTAACAATTCTTATTTCTCGTTGTCCTGCAGACCATTGAAAAAAGTCCACATTGATTTGGCAGCCGCCATTTTGTATATACTCCATGTTTTTTCGACTATAAAATTTCTTCAGGTACAGTGTAAAGTTAGTTTGAAATGTGAAGGCAAGGGCATGTTTTCTACATTCATTGTGTATGTTTAAATATATTTTTATTAGTTTTTGTACCACACCCTCCAAATGATGTATACTCCCTCCGTTTTCTAAAAATTGAAACGGACACACATTACACGCAGTCCAATGCACATTTTAAGTTATTAATAACTCAAATTCGGTATAAGTAAAAATTTTGAAAGTTCGATATATAAAAACTACTCGACGAGACGAATCTGACAAGATCACACTTGGCTATATTTTAATTTGTATAGCTATGATAAAATTTTAAGTCAAAGTGCATGTGTGAATAGTAACAAATTTCCAAATGTTACAATTTATCAAGAACGGAGGGAGTATTAATTATAGTACAAAAATAAGGAAATTACACCGAAAATAAAATAAGGAAAGATAATAAAATGAATAGTGATATACAGATTATTATAATAAGTACAACACATGAGAAAATATGGAGAGGTTAATATGCTAAAGATATGAGATTCAATATCTAATTTTATACTTATGAATAAATTAATTACCATGTTGGTGAATTGGGAAATGTTTAGTTAGCGCTCATAATTGATAATCGCAATTTGATTAAGAGGAATGTGGATTTCATCATTAATCACTGGTGCTAAAGCAAAGAGAGCCATGCCCTTTAATTTTAGGATGTTGGCAGATTTGACACACTGTTTCATTTGGGGCATCACAAAAGAACAAGTCGGTGCCTCTCAAAAGTTGTATCAAGATCTGACTGAAATAACGTTCAAGTTATGCTGCAAAACATGATACACAACCAACCTGGGATATGAGCACAGCTCCTTCTTCTCCCAGTGAGAAAAAGATGGGTGTATGTGTGCTCTTGTTAAAGAGTATTAGAGCAGAGCACAGTCACAATGTTCCGTCAGATGAACAATACTGGAAATTAGCTTTACTTAAATTTCAGTGAAGTTTCCACATCCCAGTTCTGTAACCAACCGACATGAGAGACAGCTCCCACAACATATTTGGAATGCTCAGCAAATTCACCTTTGATCCGGGAATTTCAGTCCAATTGACAGAGATCTCGACCATGGGAATGTGAAATAATTTGCATAAGTACACTAATTCAACGTCAAAGCACCACCTGAAACATCAAAACATCGGGAGCTTACCCAAACAGAAACTATAAAACAAGCCTTTGTGTAAAAGAGGAAAACATAGGTAAGAAGTGGCTGTATAGCAGAAATGATCAGTTGAGCTTTAAGGCTCAGTGGAAGCCATTACGAGTAATAAATGGTTAAGGCTTTCAAGTGTTTTAGCTACTGTTTGCAATAATCAATTTTTGGATTTGTTCAGGAATTGGGGAGAAGGCCTTAGGTCAGAGTTATATTGTAGAACATTGTGAAGCCCTACTGCATTCAATCTCAAATTACTTAACTAGCAAAACTCAAGCTTTCCAATTATTTCATTTATTTGTATTCTCCACTAGGTGCAGATGCAAAATACCACATTACCAAGACTACTGATGAAAAACACAAAGTTGCTCCAGAGCAGTGGATGTATATCATAAGCTAGTTCGCAATCCAAGACATAGATTGATTGGTTCATGAGCAAGGAGAAGAATTTACCGTTTCAACCGTATATTCGTAAATAGCTTTCGGGCTGCAGCTCTTGTGAACATCTTAAAACCACACTAACATGGAGAAGAGATCATAAGGAAATAAAGAAATAAAAGGACAAAAACAAATCTCAGAGGTTTGATGAATGGTTGGTGGGATTATATAAGTCATCATCCTGTCATACCTGTGTGTCCCGAATTCCAGGTCCAGCAGCCAACAAAACTACCAAATGGAATCCCTTCATAAGGAAATTTCGGTACCATTTCCTCTGAAAAGTACAAGTAAAATCTAAGAGCAACTATACCATATGGCTAGGATGAAAATTCATAGCATAATGCACAAAGTGAATGCCCAAGCAACAAACTTAACTGTTGACAGTGCCTTCTCCTCAAGATGAGCACGTGAACCAAAAGCAGCAATTGGGACGTCTGAAATTCTTGAAGCTAAATCACTTACAGAGGAATCTCTAATATTGTGTCCCCTGACAGCAACCGCATGAATCTAACAGGGAGCAATCAGAAATGTCATAAAGTAAAAGCTCTAAAAGTCGATAGGAATGATATACACGCATCATCTGCAGAATATGTATGTGAGTGGGAACACTCCACCATTAATAATAGTATCATTTTTGTGGAACTTTGGATTGAGGTCAGCTTGGAAGAGTGGAAAACATGTGAATTTATTTACTTTTGGAGATGAAATATTTTTAACTGGTTTTTTTCACTTTAGATGCACAGCTGGATTGTACATGTTTTAGCATGAGCAATGAACCCTAGGCACACACCACCACCCCCAATTTTTTTTTAAAAAAAATAATAAATAATAAAGAAACTGCTCTAAAACTGATGTCTGTGAAGGAAATTAGTGCACAAATCCAGAAGGCTCAAATTGGTTTTGTTTAAAAATAACTCTCTTCAATATGTTTAGTTTTTTACGGTTGTTTGATTAATAATATTTGTTTGGCAACAGGTGAAAATATCTATCATGCTACAGGTCAAGTTTGATATATAATGCCCAATAAGTATAGCTACTTTTATGAGTAATGATTGATGATTGATTATGTGAATGATTACATAGCTACAATGTGACAACGCACTCAATCAACATTTTTGTGTCTACGGAAGGTAGCAATAAATATTCGTGAAGATCAGATGTCTCCAAGTATGGGCCATCAATCATGGGGGTAATTATCTTTCAGGATCAGTTGATCTGAAACCAGATAGTCAATCTTGGTGTGAGGGAGTTAAATTAGTAACAGCGCTAGGAAATTGGTGTTCCTATGTATGTCATTTCATGACATGGACTAGAATAGTTACTTTGACCAGTTGATAGCATCACAACGCTCTCAATTTAGAGTTGGGAACAAA
Source organism: Hygrophila difformis (assembly GCA_030278955.1). NCBI lineage: Eukaryota > Viridiplantae > Streptophyta > Magnoliopsida > Lamiales > Acanthaceae > Hygrophila > Hygrophila difformis. The sequence goes on from JAOANR010000007.1 coordinate 11,937,359, forward strand.
AGATTATGAGAGAGATAGTATCATAATCAAACTATATCAACATAATGACCTCCTAATTATCAAATGGACTAACCTCATTTTCAAGTTTCTCAAGGTCCTGCAGTTTAGTTGCTCCATCAGCATCAAGCATTAATAGCAGTCCTCCACGTGAGTGAAGCATACCCTGATTAGCAATGCTTCCCAGAAGCAAAAGGATTTAATGACTTGTCACGGTGAACCGTGAATGAATCAAAGACAGCATAGAATATAAGCAAAGGTTTCTGAAACAAAAATAATTTAGAATTGAATTACTTTTCGTATTGCTTCTCCCTTCCCATGGTTTCTTCCAAGAAGGATTACTCTGACATTTTCTACAGAGTGCTTCTTCACAAAATCAAAAGCTATTCTCTTTGTATCATCAACACTTCCATCATCAACAATCACCACCTAATTCAATATTTTATTATTGGATGATGCATTTGAAAAGAGGTGCCATGACATACAAAATAATGACACAAAGGCATTTTCCCATGTGACAAGTAGCAAAAAGAGTTACCATGATCAACAAAATAATGACATGAAGCAATTTCCCAAATGACCAAGTGGCAAGCATGTCTTGTTTTTGATATTCTAAGATAAAGTAAGGGGGTGTTCGCTTTGATGGATAGGATTGATTAATTTACTCTATCCCACCAGGATAATTTAATCCCAGGTAATTAATATTATAATCACTTTGATTGGTTAAATAATCCCATGCTGGATTAATTCCATCACATCACTTGAGGTGGTATTATAATTCCACCATGTAGTATTATAATACCAGGCCCATTCATGCGCCCTAACCCTACAAAGTGAACATGGGATTAGGTGGTATTCATCCAACCTAATCCTACAAAGTGAACAAGGCATAAGTGGATTATACAGTATAGCATCAACATGCCCCTGAACTCCTGCAAGAGAAGCCCAAACATTAGAGGGCCAACTCATATCTAAGGTAGTTCACAGTGTTACTAACTACTTACTACGTTAAGTAAACTTGACTAGAGAAAGCTCATCCTAAATACTAAGCAATTATGTATGTAATATAACTTTTGGTACGTTAGAAGATTACATAATATTAAAAAACTTTATATTATTTAAATCATAAAACTTTAAAAATACATTCTCTGTTTGAACGATTTTAGTGTTTTACTCATGCACACCCCACAAGATTTCAATTTCAGTTGCGCAGGAATGTGTGTATTTATCTAATTTGAATCAGTCAAATAATGGATATTTGGTATTGGTAACTAGTTGAGATTTTTAGAAATGCACCTGAGCCTTAGCTATAATCCCCAACTGTTGGACACTTGGACTGATTGTTTTTCATTTACCTAAACCTACTGCCACTAAGAATCCTCCGTAGAATCTTATAGTTCATTTCCCTACTGTGCCTCTTAGGCCCAAGCGCAACCCACTGGTCCTCAACACGAAAGGAAAACCCTCATAAATAGAACACAATAATAATGCAATAATCAAATTCATGAGGAATCTGTAAAGTCACTGGAAACGCCAAGCTACATTTGAGAAAGCTACAGTAGTTCAATTAGCAAAACCGTCAACTCAAGCAGTTCTGTTCCTCAACTTTTCAGTTGGCATTTTCAAAGCGAAAACTCATTTAAAAGATTCAATTATTTCTTAACGGTATGGTTAAAGAAATATGTTTTTGGATATGTCATTTGTAACATATTTTACATATAATCTCTTCTCTACTACATTATTACATCTTACAATCTGAAAGCCCTGACCTTTCTTCTACAAACAAGCCAATTTTGACAGACCCTCCATATGATGAATAAATAATACTATCATGAAGACCAAATGAAAGAGTAACTTCTGTTATATATTCCTGTTTTTTAAGTGTAACATTTTGACTTTTTTTACAGTTCATTTTAGCACTTTGATTTCGTTGTCATAGTTATAAAAGAAAAAAATATAGCCAAGTGGGATCTAGTCTCATCTTGTACTTTTTAAATATCAAATTTTTAGAATTTGTACTTGTACCGAATTTGAGTTATTAATAGTTTAAAATGTACATTGGCAAACGTACAAATGAGATACGGTACACTAAAAAAAAAACAAAAAAAACAGAGGAAGTAGTATATACCTCATATGAAAATGACTTGTCCTTTGCTGCTCGGTCTTGAAGATAACTACAATTACCAATTCATCATAAAAAAATACTAATCAAACATATAGAGAACACTATAATGGACTAAGTCAATTTAATTATGCCAGTATCTAGTCATATTGAATTTTTGACTTTTATATGCATGCAGTATGCACTTCCCATTAACATTAAGTTTTTGTGCAATGGAAATGGATTAGCTTTTAGGCATTGTCCGCAGTAACAGACTAAAAGAAATGGCCAACAATCAACTACAGTAGAAAAGTCATGTTCTCAATACATTTGAAATCCGATCCCCATCAACTTCTTTGAAGAATAATTTAGGAGAGAAACAATTGAGCAAAAGATATCAAGAAGGCCTAGAGTGAGGTAACAACGAAAAGAAACATATTAGATGACTTGACAAATCTGCATAGATTATACCTAACTAGCTCGAAGTACTTAGACTTTTGAATAATTAATATGTCCTCCCAGAAATAAATCTGCATAGATTATACCTAACTAGCTCGAAGTATTTATATGTATAATACTATATCACACGAATTATTTTGCATGCCTGTGCGACCAAAACTTGATATGTATGGGCAATGAAAACCTAATCCAATTGATGCATGAAGTTCAGTCTTGATGCAAATGTGGGGATTAACATGAAAAGAGAAAAGCAGGAGAAGCAAAACAGTGCAAACTTTACCTCAAAGTTTCAACAAGCGCTCCTGGAAGCCTGTATTGTTCATTGTAAGCTGGAACTATCAAAGATATGTATTTTTCAGCCGGTTCAAAGATATGAGGACAAGTGATCTGGAATAAACATTGGATATTTGGATCCAGCATTTAACATCACAATTTGACAAGATATATTTTTTGATTTAACCAAAAACTTAGCATAAACAATATACAGATTACAGGAGATTGAAAATCAAATTGTAGATAATAGAAAATCATAAACTGCATACAGGATTCAACGAACTTGGATCCTCGAAGACAGGAGCTGCATCAACGTGGAAACTAACAAAAACACGAACCCATTAAATTACAAAACGTAAAGGAATGAAAATATTACTACTCCACTGCATAAATCTTACCCGTAGTTGTTCCTTCTTCTGAAACTGGCGAAAGCAATCACGGTCGCCAATCCCAGAACAGCAAGTACACCGAAGATCGATAGGAACTCAAGCAACACCCTTAAGAATTCCATTTCTCGAGCAGAGTCTGCAACTCGCAGAAATGAGGAACCGTGATTGATACAGGTTCCAAAAATCAACTAAGAAAATTATTGAAAAGGCAAAATTAGGGTTTTAGGGTTTGAAAGAGGAATTTAATTATAGTCTTATAGTCGAAAGTCCAAGGATCTCAACACCAGACCCACTGTATCACATAAACACCGTCGTTCGACTTCAACTCCCGGACCCTAGCGACAAAACCCGGATAACAATTCGGGTCGGATCCGAATTGTTAATAACAGGTAACAGCGCTGCAGCGATTTTTACATAATACCTTGAGTCCCTAACCTCCCCTGCTTCATAAATACCCTTCGTGCAAAGTGCACGGACCTCCCTTCTCAATCTCCTCCGTCCATCGAAGAAATTAAAATCCAGATTTTTCTCTAATTTGTGATCTTTCTGATGGCGTCCCCCTCTCAAGCAAGTCTTCTTTTACAGAAGCAGCTTAAAGGTATGCTGATTGTTATTGTTGATTTGAATGTTTGTTTTCTGTCGGTGAATAGGTTTCAGGGCTTGGGGGTGGGGAAGATCTTTAGGGTTTTAATGATCTACCGTTTTTGTGTGCAGATCTGTGCAAAAATCCCGTGGATGGATTTTCGGCGGGTTTACTTGATGAAACCAACCTATTTGAATGGAGTGTAACCATAATTGGCCCTCCAGATACTCTATAGTGAGTGATGGTTCTATCTATCTTGTGAAGAATTTGTTTTGGTTAATTGGATGGAATTTCATTTGATTGTGCTTTTAATGTTCGGATGTTATACTTAGGTTTTCGCTATGATTTTGTGATTGTGGATTGTGCAGCGTGGTCTCGTCATTTGATTCTGAAACTATTTTGAGTTACACATTTGATGTTGTTGGAATAGGGGTTTGTTTGCTCGTTTGAACTTTGAAAAGCATCTTGATGGTTTTGACAGCATATGTCATGCCCTTGCCAGAACGGTTTTGAACTTTTGTATACCTGTTGCAATTTGACTTGTTGACTGAAGTTTTTGTAATGGTTATTTGAAATTTGATTTTTGTTTTGTAGTTGTTACATTGGAGTTTGTGTAGAAGTGGTTGCGTTAATGTTATTCGAATCAGCTGTGGGTTGGGGTAGATAGCATTCATGCGGGCAAATGTAGTGATGATGCTCTTTCTTTTTATTATTCTAAAATGAAGTAATCTGATTAGATAGTTAAATGGTCGAGGCTTTGTAATTGTGAAACATTTGCTTTGAACTACTAGAATGCTATGATTTTTATTTATTTTTTTTAATTTATTATTAACCACCTTTTATTTCGTTTTATGTTCCTCCAATACACCGCCAAAATGTACACCTTTTCAAACTCTCTCCATCACATACACATCTTTTTCTGCACATATTCACACTCTCGTATGCATTTAGATTTCTTGATGCTAGTAATCATTAAATTTTTGAAATCTAAGCAGGTTATTAATTGCCATTAATGTAAGTAGAGATAATTGGAATTGTGGTTTGATTTTTGGTTGAAATACTGATGCAGTGAAGGAGGTTTCTTCAATGCTATCATGACGTTCCCCCCAAATTACCCAAACAGCCCTCCAACAGTGAGATTTACTTCTGAGATTTGGCATCCCAATGGTTTGTATTTTTCTTTGCCAGTTGGAATGTGGTTAGAAAACTTTCTTGGCAGCTCTTTAGTGAATTGATTTGACAATTTATGAAATGCAGTTTATCAAGATGGAAAGGTTTGCATTTCTATTCTACATCCCCCTGGTGATGATCCAAATGGTTATGAGCTTGCTAGTGAGCGATGGTCGCCTGTCCACACAGTAAGATCATTGACTAATATACTTTCTTATGTTGGTGTAATATTTATGGGTTCTTCTTTGGTAGCTGTACAATCAAAACTGCTCATCAGCAGTTTATTATTTCACAAGTCTTCTATAATCATTTAATAGTCGTGGACTTGGTTTTCTGATTTGTCCGTATAATTATCCGTCACACATTTAGCATCAGACATCTTTTATGTTTATACTATCTCATTAAGTCAATTCCTGACTGTACAAACCATTTCAAAAAAAAAAAAAGAAAAAAGCATAAGTTAAGAAATTACTATGTGTCTCTCAATGTCAAATTTTAGGCTTACCTTTAGTTTTTAAATGGTTGGGTTTCATGCTTAGAAGGACTTTATTGGTACCCTGCCCTTATGGATTTCATTGTTAGCTGAGATTAATGTCCATTCCTGATCTCTTTGTTTTCAGGTGGAGAGTATTGTCTTAAGCATCATATCAATGCTTTCAAGCCCTAATGATGAGTCCCCTGCAAATGTCGAAGCTGCTGTGAGTGCAATGCATTACATCTCTTCTCTCTCTCTCTCTCTCTCTCTCTCTCTCTCTCTCTCTCTCAGTTGCGTGGTTCTCATGCATAGCTGAATTTTATCTTTTGACTTGTTTCTTTTATAATTTCTGACTGTGTGTTTCTTATTGATATCCACAGAAAGAGTGGAGAGAACAGAGGGATGAATTCAAGAAGAAAGTTAGTCGATGCGTAAGACGGTCGCAAGAAATGCTGTAAACAAAATGCTCCCCAACTGCGCACCTCCCTCCATAAATAGAAGAAAAATCTGGTGTCTACCCGAAAAGTTGGTGGTGTTTTTGAGTAGCAACTTGTGCAAACAAATGCAATTTTATAAATCACGATTCCTTATGTTTAAGTATGTTCCTCCTATGTTTTTGATTGCCTATTTTGCAAAATTTGTTATCTAGAATCCTAAGCAAATCGTGTCTTGCCAAGAAATTCTGTGGGGTTGTCTGATTGTCCTATATTTTTGCTGGCCCAAGTTGTTTTTTTTTTTTTTTTCTTTTCCTAGCTCTACTGTGTTTCTTTTGCAGCAATGTTTTCCTCATCTAAGACCGTATAGTTTTAGGAATAAAGGGAACTATCGAAGAAAATATTCTAGTGGTATTACTAGGTGGCATCTGGCATGGAAGCTAGCAAAGCTACTGTTAACCAAGAATTTTTTATTCAATATGGTTTGAAGATGGTTACAAGGATTGAGGAGAATTACAGAAAAAACTTAAGAAAGCTGTAAAGGGAATGAAAATTGCAGAATTGAAGAACACTGAAAAATAACTTGCAGAAAGAAAATAACAGGAAGTAAAAATATGAAAAGTGCGATTTCCTTTGGGGAGTTGTCTGTAGATGCCTCCCTGTGATGCCACCTCCAACCTATTTATAAGGAGGAGCCTCAGCCTTCAGTGAGTGATAACGCCTGTAACGTCCCAAGATCTTTCTCCTCTAATGTCGCCCGCCTTCAATGTCCATGATATTGATGATGCTTGATTTTCCTCCTTCTGATTGTGTGCCTTCAATATGCCACAATCTCTTTTCTCTCATGGCGCCAGCTTATCACCATTGTCTATCCGGATAAATTTGGACATAGACCGGACTTTTCGGAAATGGACTGAGCTAAGTTCATTGGGCCTGATAAATTAATTCATTGGGCCTAAAATATCACGGTTAACAGATGCCCCCTCGCGCAATTTGTCTGATTAGCATTTTAAGACAGATCTGCGCGTTTGAATCATAGGACTGGCCCATTCCAAAACCCTAACCCTATTGGCTTCTATAAAAAGCCACTTTTCCTTTAGGTCAAAACTTTTTGGACATTTTTCAAACTTCCTTCTTCCTTTCTCTCCTTCTTTCGTTGAAAACACCGCCATCACCATAGGGAACTTCTAGGCCGTTGCTGTTCCGCCGTGAGCGCCGTCAACATCCTCCGGGTGCCGCCATCGAGTCTTTCAGCCGACGCCATTGTCGACGTGGGGCGCCTGGGGAGCCGCCATCGCTGCCGCCACCAGCATACCTCGGGCGGCCGTCCCCTTGCCAAGAGCCGCCAACCTCTTCGGGGAAGCAAACAACTTGCTCGCGTTCGAGGAGACAGACTCCCCCGTCATCTTCTCCACGGGCCGCCGACCTCGCTCGGCCGCCAATCTCGCCCGGCCACCAGCTGCCTGGTAGCCGCCAATGGTCGCCGCCGCCAGCCTCGAGCGAGCTTCCTAGTCTTGGATCGCCGCCATCGATTGTGGAGCGCTGCCAACGAACCTTGCGCCGCCAGCCTCGGTTGAGTGTCACCAGCCTTGCGCTCCGGCCGCCAGCCCAGCCGCCAGCATCGCCCGGCCGCCAGCCTCGCCTCGGCCGCCAGCCATCCAGCCTGCCGCCAGCATCGCCGGGCGCCAGCCAACTGCATTGCCGCCAGCTCTTGCGCTGCCGAGCACGGGCCACCAGCCGTCAACCATCTCCTTTAGTGCCGTCATCCCGTCCGCTCGACCGCCAGCCGCCAGGTCCAAACCGCCAGCCACCCCGAGGTCCGCCAGCCTGGAGTTGAGCACCGCCAGCCCGGAGTTGAGCCGCCAACGTGAGGGACCAGCCGCCAGTCGGAGTCGAGCCGCCATGCCTGGAGTTGAGCGCCGCCAGCCCGGAGTTGAGCCGCCAACGTGAGGGTCAAGCCACCGGTCGGAGTCGAGCCGCCATGCCTAGAGTTGAGCGCCGCCAGCCCGGAGTTGAGCCGCCAATGTGAGGGACAAGCCACCGGTCGGAGTCGAGCCGCCATACCCATCCTCAGCCGCCAGTCTCTTCTCCAGCCGCCAAGTCCAGGGCCGCCAACCACCCTGAGGTCCGCCAGCCTGTGCCTGCCGCCAGGCCATTGCAGCGCCGCCAGCCCCAAGAGCCGCCAGCGTGGCACGTGCCGCCGCCATCAGTCGCGCGCCGCCAGGTCCGACAGCCGCCAGCCTAGTCCTCGGGCGCCATCACCTCATGCCCAGGCGCCAGCCTCAACCAACAACTATTCGGCCTCCAAGGCCGCTGTTGATGGCGTTCCATGGCTACTATCCAGAGTTTTTACCACCCAAGGTTATTGCATTGGTTACCACGTCTTCCTTTTTATCATGTTTCAATTTCTCAAAAGAAGTCTCATGTGTAGGTAGACGCTTCTTATCTTGTTCCTCAAGGAACTTTTCCAAGCGGGCCGCTTTCTCGGCCAGCTGGGCAAGATTAGTGGAATCCTGCACAATTAAACATTTTTTTAGTTTTGGCAACATATTCGCCACAACAATATTGTCTATCTCCCCTATCAGGGACTGCTATAGTGCATCGACCCTTAAGCCGCTGCAATCTGTTAATGAAAGTGTTTGCCGCCTCATCGGCAAACTGTTTGGCATTAGTAAGATCTGCAAGACTAGTCTGTGACAAAGGAGTATAGAATCTGTCGTGGAACGCCCGCTCAATCTCGGCCCAGTTTTGTATGGAGTTAGGTCGCAGAGAAGCAAACCATGCGAAGGCAGGTCCAGTTAGGGATGAACTGAACAACCTTACCTTCAGCCAATCATTGGTTGCTGCCTCGCCACATTGGGCATTGAATCTGCCCACATGTTCCACGGTGGACTTGTCGTCGTCCCCGGAGAATGTAGTAAACTCGGGCATTTTGAAGCCCCTGGGATATGGCTGCATGGTGTCTACCCAATCAGGGTGTGGCTTCTTGTATGTGGACCGTTCCATCGGCCTTAGCTGAATCCCAAAGTATTGCTGCATCATATCTGCTAACACCTCGGGTGATACCACTGGTGCCTGTGTGGGAGGCATCGCGGCGTGAGGAGGCATCACGGCCTGATGAGGCATCGCAGCCTGAGGAGGCACCGCGGCCTGATGAGGCATCGCGTCCTGATGAGGCATCGTGGCCTGAGGAGTATGAGCCGCCATGGCGGCTTGAGGCGCCGCCACCTGGTGGGTAGGGATGGCGGCATGATGAGCCGCCATCTGTTGAGCAGGTATGGCGGCCTGAGGCGCCGCCATATGAATTTGTGGGATGGCGGCTGGGCCACTTTGAGTCGCCACTTGATACAGTGGATTGGCGGCTGGTGTGTAGATATTGGCATGTGGTGATGTTGCCACTCCAAATGGTGTGTGAGGCGTCGTCACATGGCGTGGTACCCTAGGGATCGCTGTGTAGCTCGATCCAGTATTTGGCATCAAATAACTTGACGCAACATAGGTCGGCATGGGAGATGCCGCATATCCAAAGTTCTGCATAGGTGCCGCATGAGTGGAAGCATATGAAAATGGAGGCAGACTGGTCAGCCCTGTGGATTCAGATAACAATGGCGGCTGGCTGAGTGTTGTCCCCCAAGTCCTTTGGCCGCCATACGGCCCCGGACCTGTAATGTTTGCTGGCATTGTCATGCCACTTGAGGACCCTTCCTGCTGAGTACTCAGGGATCCACAGATTTTATCAGCTTGATCGGCCATGGCAGGCCGCAATATATCCATAGGGTGCCTTGTTAACAAAGGCATGAATTCGGCCATCGACTCAGTCATCGATTGCCGCATCTGTTCAGAGAAGGTTGGGACTTGCATTATTCCCTGTTGTGGTTGAGAGGTGTCTGCCGCATTATCTGCGTTCTCAAATAGTGTTCTCACTAGTGTTTCTTCATGTAGCGACATTTCTTCAAATTTTTGAGTTAATTCCCTTACTACTCGTCCAGATCTAAGTAGCATACACTCTTAAGCGGATATGGTTTCAATTTCGAGTCCCACTGGGCGTGCCAATTTGTTAACCAAGAATTTTTTATTCAATATGGTTTGAAGATGGTTACAAGGATTGAGGAGAATTACAGAAAAAACTTAAGAAAGCTGTAAAGGGAATGAAAATTGCAGAATTGAAGAACACTGAAAAATAACTTGCAGAAAGAAAATAACAGGAAGTAAAAATATGAAAAGTGCGATTTCCTCTGGGGAGTTGTCTGTAGATGCCTCACTGTGATGCCACCTCCAACCTATTTATAAGGAGGAGCCTCAGCCTTCAGTGAGTGATAACGCCTGTAACGTCCCAAGATCTTTCTCCTCTAATGTCGCCCGCCGCCTTCAATGTCCATGATACTGATGATGCCTGATCTTCCTCCTTCTGATTGTGTGCCTTCAATATGCCACAATCTCTTTTCTCTCATGGCGCCAGCTTATCACCATTGTCTATCCGGATAAATTTAGACATAGACCGGGCTTTTCGGAAATGGACTGGGCTAAGTTCATTGGGCCGGATAAATTAATTCATTGGGCCTAAAATATCAGGGTTAACAGCTACAAAGGGCATGACGTTAAAGGAAAAAACGATTGGCTACCATGATGAAATATCACGATATGAAGTGTTACAAATATAATAATCAGATAATTTACCTTTGGTTTGTAAATGTTTCTATTTTGCAAAAATAAACAAAATTGTGTGAATATTGCGTTTTGAACGATAAATTAAAAAGAAATCAAATAATTGCCGCACTAAAATTAATGGGTGTTTGGATAAATACGCAAGAAAATAAATTATCTGATTATTGGTTTTAAGACATAAATAACCGGAGACTACAAAATAGAGTTGAATAGCTTGCAGATATGACCAAAACTTAAAGTATTTAGAATTTTTTGGGGGGTTTACTTTTTATTTAGTTTGCAAAGTTTCTGATTTTGCAAAAAATAAACAAAATTATCAAAATATTGCGTCCTTAAAATAAAACAATAAGGAATAATTACGCCACTAAAATGTAAACATGCCAAAGATGACCAAAACTTCATACTACTACTGTATTTAGTTATTTAAGTGTTATTTATTGAGATGCGATGCAAGATGCGCGTGTAAAAGAAAAATAGAGGATATTTTCCCCAATAAAAAAAATACTGTGTTTAAAAATATCAAAGCCCTTGAATTTTTTATGAACATTTAAAAAAAAAAAACTTACAAAAGTAATGAATATAATGATATATTTTTTTTCTTTCAATCTTATAAAAAATAATCTATCAAACTAATACACCAGCTAAAACATGTCCTAATAATGAATACTCCCTCCGTCCCATATTTATCTTATTCGACATTGTAGATACGGAGTTTAAGAAAGTTGTATTTTTTTATTTTCATGTGTACTTTTTGAGGGGTAAATTTGTCTCTTTTTGTCTTGTAGTGCAATTGTTAGTAAAATTAAGGATTGATTTTTCTGTAAATATATGGACATGTAGGGACATTTTAGTAAAAAAAAATTCCCTTTTTGGGGTAGGAAGATAAATGTGGGACGTCCAAAAATGGAAAGTAAGAAGATAAATATGGGACGGAGGGATGGAGGGAGTACAAATTAAGGAAAATGCCCAAACTATTTTTAAATTTAATAAAGTTGAAATGTAAGAAAATAACCTTCTATCAAACGTTTTATTCAGAAGTGACACTATTCTCTTAGGGGGCGAAAATTCCAAATTATTTATGTAGAGTATATATACAATGGTATTTCTACTTACAAAAATAAAAATAAAAATAAAAATATACCAAAATAATGAACATAACCAGCCGCAGTTGGCTTGAATAGATGTGGACTCTAGTCGATTAAGCAGGGTCTCGGGTTCGAGCTTTGTGTATGCAAAAAATTGCTTTGGGAGATGCGCATATTCACCTAAAAATAATCAACATAAAATCATTGGAGGTCAACCAACATGCATTTACCGTCAGCGTCCCAATACTGTAATAATATTAGTAGAAGTGTTCGGAGGTAAAATGAAAAAAGTAATACTACTAGTAATAGTAGTAGTACGTAAAATTTAAGGAAGTTTTCCCCAAAATAGTTGAGATTACGGTGTACCGAATCAGGGAAAAAAACGCTATTTTACGGAATCGCTTTACTTTCTCTTCGCTGCTGCATAAATACTACAATCTGCACTCTTCACGCCCTTTTCAATTCCCTTCATCCTCGCAGAGTTTCGATATTTCAATTCAGTTTCTTCTTCGTAATTTTTCTGCTTTCCGATGGCTTCTCCTTCTCAAGCCAGTCTACTTCTGCAGAAACAGCTTAAAGGTGGTTTCTTTGCAATTCTTTAATTCGAATTTAGTCGTTTTTTGTCGGCAGACGAGTGGGTTTTTGCCGCTTTTCTTTTTCAGGGTTGGAGGAAATCCCTAGGGGCTTAATGATCTAATGTTTTGTGTGCAGATCTGTGCAAGAATCCTGTGGATGGATTTTCGGCGGGTTTGCTAGATGAAAGCAACCTATTTGAATGGAGTGTGACCGTAATTGGGCCGCCGGATACTCTATAGTGAGTGTTGGTTCTATCTAGCAAGGGTTCCTTGTTGGTTAATTTGATGGATTTTAGTTTTCATTTGATTTTGATTATGCGTTTTCTGTTTTTGAGTTGTTGAATTTGTTTTGCTCTGTTCTGCTTTGCACATCTTCATGATTTTGTGATTATGGATTGTGTTAACTTCATTTCGTTGTTTGATTTTTGGACTGTTCGGGCTGTTGTTAATGTGTACACATTTGGTGGCGATGAAGAAGGGGTTTGTTGTTTGGCAGCTACAAAAGCCCTTTGTCCCTGTTGTATTTTTTTGATTTGTTGACTGAAGTGTGTGCACTTTGTAACTGTTACCTAAAATTTGGTTTTACTGTGTAATTTTTTACAATGCAAGTTTACTTGGGAATTGAGATCACAAAAGGAATGGATTTTGGCATGCCTCCTTTGCATGGACATGTTTATAATGAACGATGAACTCATATACATGTTTCTTAAAATATACCGAGAAGCCAAAAAACTGAACCACTTGTCAGGATATAGGTAGCATTGAATGCGGACATCGGACTACTATATTCATGATTCTCTTTTTTCTGTGTTGCTGTCTTACACGCACGCTCATATGCTCGCGCGTGCGTGTTAGTACTTGCTTATGCATTTAAAATTTCAATGTTATTAGCAATTAATATTTCGGCAGTCTTAGATGACAGCTGTTAATTGTTTGTCGGGTATGTAGTAATGTAGAGTCATAGGGAAGTAAGTGTTGTTATCAACAAGAATCAAATTAATTTTTAGTGGAGATGCCAAAATATAATGCCCCAGGTGGCAATAAGGCAGGGATCCTATATGTATTTATATATATTTCAAACATTGCTCTAAAAGTAGAGGCTCTTACTATTTAAGATTGTTGCCATAGGAGAGAGTCATGCCGCCATCCATATTCATGTGTAATTGATATTGGAAAAATCAACTTACAAAGAAAGTCCATATTTCCTGTATAATTCACCTGCTAATTTCCTTCTTGAGAACAGACCATGTCCTCTTTCCCTATCTTTTTTGTTTTTCAATCTACGTTTGTAGGTTTCACATATTTAAGTCTATTTCTTTTCATATATTCTCCTTTCTCAGCCCTTCTTCCCATATTCTTGAAATTGCTTAATTTTAAATTCATGGGCTGCGAAATATGCCACTGTGGTCTGTGGCCTTATTACATGTAATTAACTAGAATGTTGACTGAGGTATATATATATATATATATATATATATATATATTTCTATATTTCTGTACTCAATGTTCTTTTATAGAGAATTATTTGTAATTTCTAATTTGTTAGTGCTATTTATGTTCGTGATTCTGTAATATTCTTGCTAATGCTTGGTCAATGCACTTTAGCTCTGTAGAGTGTATGCATCATGATGTGCCATGCATTATCTAGCTTTTTTTCAACAATTAGTTCACATATTTGAGCAATACGATTGGCAATTCAAGCGAGTAAAACTGTTTTAGTATGTGCTCCTGAAGTGAATTTTGTCAAATATTTGGAAATGCTTAAAAGAGTAAATAAAAATATAGATAGAAAGGAAAGAGTATATAAAAGAAAATGATAGTGTGGAGATGAGGAAATCAATGGGGGAAAAGGAAAGTATACCAGAAGAAACTAAAAAAACAATTTCAAAGAGTAAAGAGAATAAGAAATAGAATGTCAGCTCTTCATGTAATAGCAATGAAGTTCATTTGTAAATATTTGTTGACAAAAAGATCTGGGAAAGAAACTAAGAATGTGACCTATTTCTAGGGGCATTAGTACAACATTAACTGAAGAAATTGTCAAATAGATGTTAAATATACGAAGAAATGTTGTCAATTATCATATTCTATAATTTTACAGCAATGTTTGTTGAAGTGATTGTTATTTTATTTTTTGTTTGAAATTTGGATGCAGCGAAGGAGGTTTCTTTAATGCTATTATGACTTTCCCCCCAAATTACCCAAACAGTCCTCCAACAGTGAGGTTTACTTCTGAAATTTGGCATCCCAATGGTTTGTATTCACTTTGATCGTTGAAATATGATTAGAAATTTTGCCTGCCAGCAATTCAGTGAACTGATTTGCATATTTGTGTAATGCAGTTTATACAGATGGAAAGGTTTGCATTTCAATTCTTCACCCCCCTGGAGATGATCCAAATGGTTATGAGCTTGCTAGTGAGCGATGGTCACCTGTCCACACGGTATGATCAGTGGAAAACTTTCTATTTATACTCTTTCGGTGTGATTTCAGTGTGATCTTCTGCTTTGATAGCTATATAGTCAACACTCCCATTTCACATAAGGGAAAAAATCCATACTTCTATAATCGCTTAATAGTTGTACACTTTGTTTTGTGATTTTCTCATGTTAACATGCATCACATATTTGAGATTATGTAACTGAAAATGTAAATTTGAAATCTGGTTGGACGAGAGTTGCAGTTTGGCCAAAATGCAGCATGAATAGGAACATCGTGATTTTGGTGAAGTTCCAACTGTTGAAAAGTGGATAGTTTTCTTTGATTTTTCTTTTGATTTTTTTGTAATTATTTTGTGACAAAATACCTTATTTTGCTTCGCAACTTTAATTCCAACCCTTGGTGTCAGCCCATTGGAAGTTTTGTTTAGTTCAACACATAATAGTTTAATCTTAACACCCATCTGGCATAAATCACATTGGCATTAAGACCCCATAGACACACTGCCAGCTGTTTACCTGCTGAGTTCTATGTTATTTTCTTCTGGAGAACATATGTTTATCTGAAGTTTCTAAATTTCAGGTGGAGAGTATTGTCTTAAGCATCATATCAATGCTTTCAAGCCCCAATGATGAGTCCCCTGCTAATGTTGAAGCTGCGGTAAGTGCAGTGCATTACATTGCTATTATTTTCTGTTTCTTGTAAATTTTCATATCTGTCTTTTAAATAATCTAGATTAAAGTATGATTTATTTTCTTTGCATCACCATTTTTTTCACTTTTGTAAAAAAGTCAAAACTGGTCTGGTTTTTTACTTTTACAACTGGCATGTAATGAAGCACATGTAGCCATATTAATCTCAATATTTCATGGTGCCTACATTATCAATTGGATGTGATTATTTCTTTTTTTTTTTCAAATTCTGTTCATCTGTTGGTAAAATCCGTTTCATTAATTGATCTGCAGCCCCTGCTTATGCATCATCCAGTTTTACCTCTTGACTTACCATTTTTTAAAAAATTCTATATTGTCTTATTGATCCCTCAGAAAGAGTGGAGAGAACAGAGGGATGAATTCAAGAAGAAAGTTAGTCGTTGCGTAAGAAGATCTCAAGAAATGTTGTAAACGAAATATTCCCAACCACCTGCCTCCCTCCAAAATGGAAGAAAAATCTGGTGTCTACCCGAGAATTTGGTATTGTTTTTGAGTAGCAACTTGTGCAACCAAATGAAATTTTATAATTCATGATTCCTTTGTTTTTGTATACGACTTATCTTTTTTTTTTTCTTTTTTTTTTCTTCTGACTTTGAAAACTAGAATCATAAGCCAATCATTTATTGCCAATGAAATTATGTGAGGTTTTTTTGTTGTTTTTTTTTTTTTATATTTTGATTTGCCTCTATTTTCATTTGTGTGTGTCTATGTGAGCAGTGTTTGAGAATATTGTATGTTACAAATTTATGTCATTTTGAAAGGAAGGATGAGAAGGGTTTTATATCGTTGGGAAATATCTTTTATCGTTCAATGAATAGTTTTTTTATGCATAGGTTCGTAATGTCTTCCCTATGGAGTAATTTATAGGGAGACATTTGAAGAGTAAATAGCCAATGGAGTGTGAATGTTCTAAAGAGGTCGTCCATTCTTGGATGAAAATATGCACGAATTGGGTTTTCATTGTGGCTATAGCTTAGGTTAGGTGTAAGGCAGAGTTTCTGTCCAGTTTCAGTTTAGTATCGAAATACTTGATTCATGCTTGTAGAAGCATCAAGCTCAGGCTTGTTGGGCTCGACATGAGCTCAAATCGATTGACTTTGTGTATTTAATAATTTGGGCAATTGTTGGTTCTTATGAGTTTTTCGACTTGGTCAAGTGATCAGTCGAAAAAATCCCCGACTTCTAAATTCTATACTCGTATCTTCAAAAACCTAGGTGTGGCTCACCCCTCTCCTCTAGATTGTTGTTCATTGCTGGGCGGATGGAGGTTAACAATGAAGTTCCAAAGCGGTGGCCGCCAAATTAAATCTTGGTGGTTGCAAGCTGCCTGCCTATGTAGGTTGGGCGGGGCCTGGCAGGATTGTTTAGCCACATTTGCTTCCATCCAGGTAAAATTAATTAATGCTTAATAAAGAAGAGTAAGGCTGCCGCTGGGTAGTGAGCTTTTGGCATATATATATGCATCATCGATACTCCTCGGATGATTAGCGTATGTTATGGCAAAACATTCTAACTTTGTCTTTCTTTGTGGTATTGCTCCCGACCCCACCAACAAATACAAAAGGCCGCAATTATAAAAAATTCTTAGGGTCACACAAACTATACCTAAAATATCATAAATATCCCTACTTAATAAGGACGGAGGATTGGAGGCCGGCCAGCACTGACCGGCCTTGTGCCATATTGAACGGCCAGAAGTGACCGTTTATTCTTCACAGCGATCGGCCACAACTAACCGATCGTTGATTAGAATTTTTTTAAAAAAAAATTGCCGGCCAATGATGGCCGGCCAAGTCTCAAACAAAACGACCAAAAGTGACCATTTTCTACTAAAGGGAAATGGCCATGAGTGGCTGAAATGGACATGAATTGATCGGTGGCCTGTGACCGTTTCTTTCTTTTCCAATTTTAGTTCCTAGTTTGTTAGTATGAAGATGATGTTAATAATAACGGTGCAAGATGAGGACAAGATAGACCCAAAAACCAGAACAATGAATATTTATTGAAATTGAAGAATGAATGGATGAATTGCTGGAAGAAATTTTGATCTTGGAAAGATAAATAAATGTGATTATATAATTGATTATATGTTCAAATCAACACAAATGCCAAAAAAAAGAAGCTTCAAACAACAACAAAAATCTAAACCCTACCTCCTCCACCACCCCGCCGCCGCTGCAAGTGGCCCCACCGTGCGTCCTTGGCATCCTGATTTTACAGTGGTTGGTGGTCGCTAGTTGGTCTCGGTGTCTCTGGCTCTCTCTCTCTTCTTTTTCTCTCTCGCGGTGTAGTGTGTGTTAGGTATAGGTAATTTAGATTGAGTGCCCCAAACAGTTTTATTTTTTGTTCAAAAGGGTAAATTGGGTATAAAAAAGTTACGTGCCCCTAACATAATGCATTTTTACCTTTTTTGCTTTGTGTGCCCATAACTTTGTGTTTTTTAAGTAATTATGTGTGTGTATATAACGAACGCCAACACAAAATTATCATCTCCAAAATTCTTCGTGGACACTGGACTAGAAATCTATTTCAAATTTGTAACAAAAGCAATATAGTAACAAAATCAATTTCAAATTTCGTGGACTAGAAAATCAATTTCAAATTAGCGTATGTTATGACACTTTTTTTTGTGTTTTTACAAATAATCACGGTCACCACTCTCCTATTTATACTATTGTATGCAAAGATGATTGAAATAGGCTACTTTTTAATTTTAGGCCCCTACAATGGCCTATCTTTAATTTTATGCTACTACAAATACCAATTACGAAAATAGACATGCATTGTATAAATAAGCCAAATAACTTTGTAGTGACTTATATTGATAATCTTCTGTAGTGACTTATATTGATAATCTTCTGCGTTGGAAAAATAAATCACTATAAGGTCATTTAATCTATTATTATAATGCACCGCCTTGTAGTGATCTATTTTAATAATTGGTGTTGGAAGTGACCTAAAAAAAGGCCTTGTATTAGCCTATTCTATATCTTTGAAAAATTCTAGTGTCAATTTAGATATATTCTAGATTGCTGAAAAATATTGTACTCCTTTTTTAGTGTAACACTTTCTTTTTTGGAGTGTTTCATAATAAATTATTATATTACCATATATAATGCTTGTGAAGGTATAAAACTTCCACTAAAGCACTTTTCTCGCGTCACTTCCTTATGTTACCTTAAAAAAAAAAAAGAAAAAAAAAAGGAGGGAGTATAATTTAGAATAGTTTGGAGTTTGGACCTATCTAGTATCTAGAATTCTAAAGATATTGTGAAGACAAAACAATCCATTTCATGAACTGAGTAGACAAGATATTGTGAAGACAAAACAATCCATTTCATGAACTGAGTAGACAATTCTAGAAGGTTCAAATTAGGAGGGATCTCGACAAGTAAAACATTTCACAGAAGCGTACCGTGTGATTTGCAGAAAATTTTTGGTTTAACATGAAGCTGAAACTCTCAAAGGGTTCAAAAATTGATGCAGGAAAAGAACATAGTTGCATAAAATTTTGGAGCAACACAGTTGATAAAATTGGATACATATTAGGGTTCTCAAATCATCGACAATGTTACTGGGTATTGGTGTCCCAATGACTGAAATGGTAGCAACAATGAACTCAATTAATTTCCTCGGCTAATCGAAGTTTCCTGCAAAATAGGACAAACGTAATCAGGAGGAGAAACTGCAAACATTATTCACAATCACAAGCTTTTAAAAGGGACCAAGTGGCCTGCAGACTGGACGGTTTGGAATTCAACTCGAAAAATGCTGGATATCATTATTGGAATCAAACAAACTTTTGAGTACTAGATTCATGAAGAAATTTTTTCTTGGGAGTATTGTGACATTCAGGAAAAATTTTGACAGGCAGACACATGCAAGTGTTGGACGAGAGGTTCCAAACCAAAACCAAATTGGTAATGGTGAGCACCTCTCATCCATATAAGCAAGGGGAACCACCACACCTTATTTGATGCAGATCTCAACACACCCTCTTCGAGATGATATTCATCTCGAAAATAAATCCCAGATCAAAACGTACCCAATCCGGATGCCCATAGCTCTGAAATCATGAAGAACCATGGTGGAAATATGGAAATATTATGCACTTACTTGGGGTTTAACTGATGAGTATGCACAAGGAACTCCATTTCCATATATTAATGTAAGGAGAATCTGTCATCTAACTCAATCTCAATCATATCGTTCTCTTCCTGTTTGTCTCTTTGAGTATGGCTCTGGTCATTATACATATCTGCAACCTGAACTCACCATAAGATAAACATCAACGAATCACAATAAATACAAGCAAGACGGAGATTTTGGTTGGAAACCAAGATATAGAAGCAACCAGTTACCATATCGGCAGTGGATGCCTGCTCTGGATTCTTATCTTCCCGAACACGGAGAAACCGAGGACATCGTAGCGAAATACCCTTGGTCAAGATACAATAAACCATATGTAGTAGGTCAAGCATTCAATTGAAATGCAGTTATCCACTTTACAATTTGTCGACAAAAGAAATTATAATCACTTTTTTCTTTGCATGTATCATAAACAAAGTTTAATTCCCGAAGAAAACTCATACTTGAGAAATTCAGAGTACCAAAGACCAATTGGCTCAGTCAATGAGTTAAATGTACCTTATCGGGATCAACAATACCAACAGCAGCACAATAATCGGTACTAATAGTGAGATCAGAAGCTTTGACTTCCCAAACCTGTAGCATGATGCAGTTTATGTGAGTTATTCTGTGAAGAGCTAAATATTGTCTTTTCCCTCAAAAGGGGCAAAAGGTCTGTTTTGTTTGTTCTATCAAATGGTTTGCATCATCAAGGTACACTTTATGATGTCTGATATCAGAAAGTTTACCCTTATCAATATCAAAGACTGAGATCCAGGGAAAATAGGCTTGACAAATTACTCAATCCCTCCTCGACTATATATAAATAATACACCAGATAAAGATTCCATTAAGAGATCAAGAGTACAGCCTATCTCCTTATTTTCAATATCAATCCCAAACAATCACAATCTACAAACAAAAATCAGTCATAAATATTGCTAGTTCTGATTTAAAGTCGACTACTCTGTTTGAACACCCAAATTAATAAAATGACATGTATGATGCTTCCTATATTAAGGTATTAAAAATATGTAACAACAGAAGGCAACCAAATCTAGCAAAAAATGTGGATAAATAAAAAGATACTACCTCTGTTGGTTCAAACCATACATCTGGTGGATCCATTTTATCTGAAAACCTGTAATATGTCTAACATGGGATTTATGTCAGAAAAATAAGAAATTCCACAACAATCCAATGAGTGCATTCAATCCAACCTTTGGTATGGATATAACTTTAGAACGAAGACTTGCAAAACGTTCGCCAAGCATGGCTTCAGAAAATCCAGTTCCTAATCAAAGCAAAAAGAGTTCCAACATTGCACAAAAATCAAAATAGAAATAGGTAAAATTATGTCAAACCCATTAAGTAGTAGTGTAGTACTATTATGTTTTTCCAGTGTGCAGGTAGAAGACGTTCATAATGGAATCATTTTACAGTTCAAAAGCAAAATTTTACCAACTTTACAGATGCTCTGGAACTCATCGTTGTCGCAATCATAGCAAGCAAGAAGAAAGGCACCATAGACACCTAGATAGGGAAAAATGAACATGCCATAAACAAAAGTACAAAACAGAAGTAATAGCATTCAGTCTCATGTAATACAAGGTATTCATAACACACAAAACTAGCAGAATGGTTCATAACCTACCAGCACGTTTTCTCATACCACGGTACGCAGCAATTGGAACCAAGTCTAGTGAATCACCAATACTGCGAGGCATGTAAATGTGAAAATCTTAAGAGGAATGTAAGCAGTATTTATTGGTCAAAAAAGTTATCAAATTTTAAGGAATTACCTTTCCATATAATCTTTTTTCAGTTTTAGCCAGTTGTTTGACCGGTTTGCAGGTTCATAAGTGGCATCTTTTGTCAGTGTCTTGATTATCAATCCCTCACAGCTGAAAAGTAAAGAAGAGCAAACAAAAATATCTGTTATCTTTTCCCAAGTAATTTAGTACAGTAAGAGCAAAAGCGAATAAAACATGTTAGTCATTGCTGCCCACACAAGCAGCCTATGCTGTTTCAGTTTAGAATGATGAGCCCATCTCGGAGTAAGATGCATATACATTGAGGAATAAGCAGAGGATTAATTCATGATTTAATGTGTCAAAAATCTAATCTCTAAATATCAAATTACCTTGAATTAACTGCCTCATCAAGAAACTTTTGTATTTCCTTGAGATCTTTTGATGTTATAGCAGTGGCAAAATGAAAAAAGCCATTTTCTTCTTGAAAGGACTCATAAAGATGCTGCACAATCAGGATTGTGAGGTGAGTAGCTGTCATTATATGTAATGATGCCTTGCCGTAATTGGAAGATATTGTTAGAAAATAATGTTGAGACTGCTTTTTGGATCGTAAACCAGTGATTATATCGCTCAATTGGCACATTATAAAGTAGCTAAAAGACAAGAGAACACATGAAATCCATATTTTTGAATTAACATCGGATAATTTCTGATGTGACTTATAACTACCAAGAGAGAAAAATCAATATCCAAGACAATATTCTTGCCTGCACCAACTGTTAATGCTATAAGTTGATTTGAGTACAAGTTGTTAAGTGTGAAGAATTTGATCAAACTAATTAACTCTGTATTTAGGGGGAAAAATACATTAAAAAAAAGTTGTGGAAAAGCTGAACATTATATCACAATGTGTTCTCTAGCTTTTTCAAATTAGTGGGTTTTAAGTTTTAACCCCAAAACGGTAATGCAAAAACTAATTATCAAATGTTAATATTAATAGTTTGAACAAGCCTAACGGCTTGAAGTTATTCATACAATTAAATTGGCAGTTAGGTTAGCAGATGACATAGGTATTCATTATGCTAATATGGAAAGAAATATGCAGAAGTAGAAATCTAGAAGTTAGGCCCCGTTCTCTAGGACTTATTTTCAGGCCTTATTACTTATTTTTTATAAAATCAGATCAGACCAGATCAGATAAGAAACATTAAAATCAGACCAGATTCAATAAGATCAGACCAGACCAAATCAGATCAAATCATTATAATAATATAGAGAAAATAAGATCAGACCATACCAGATCAGATCAGACCAGATGGAATCAGACCAGACCAGAAATATTAAGACCAGACCAGACAAATTCAGAACAGACCAGATCAGATCTTATAAATTCAGATCAGACCAGAAAAATTAAGGCCTAGAGAACAGGGCGTTACTCCGAACATTTTAAAATTAACTATTTTAAAGAAACCTAATACAAAAGGCTAATTACCAAAGCTACTAATATGAGTGGTTTAAACATGCCAAATCAGTGAATAGCTACTTAAAAATTGTACACCAAACACCCTCAAGGTTATTAAAAATGCAAATACCAAATATCTTCTTAATGAAAAGGCTAATTTCCCCATTAACATTATTATTCATGAACTGTGGAAGCATGGAAATTCCTACCAGCCTAATAAATTCCACAAGTTCACAAAAAGGACAAATAAATAAAAATCTAAGATAAATAAGTTGTAAGGGTATCATACATTTCTTCGGACATTGAGTTGCTCCTGAAGGAGTTGTTGACCATTAATGTATAGGAGGTCAAAAGCATAGATGCAAACATTCACTTTGATTTCATTCATGACAACTTTTTTCCGAGCCCGGGTACGGAGAACCTGAAGAAGGCAACTTTGGTGTAACATAAATACAAAAGATGAGAGATACAATGCCAATATTCACAACTTCAGATTTTTATTTAGGTGTTTTTTTGTTTTTTTGTTTTTTTGTTTTTTTTTTGTTTTTTTTTTTTTGTTTTTTGCCTAGTAAGTACTTATTGGGCCATTTTACTTGTGAAATAACCCAATAAATGTGTTTTTCCAGATAACTAACTAGTAATTTTCACTTATTCCATAAGTGATATAATTTCACTTATCATTATTACTTATAACTTATCAATATATAAATATATAATATATATTATAATATCAAATATATATTATTATATTTATATATTTAAATTATATTATACTATATTATATAAACTATTAATATAATATATATATATATATTTATATATATAGAAAACTCCCTAATATTCAAAACTTCTGTTGCAATAAAACTTCAATGAAGTATAAGATGGTACGCAATATGGTGTGTATATTATATATATATATATATTAAGTGTATATATATATATATAAATGAAGTCAAGAGTTTACCTGGAAAGGTTGAATTTTCTGTTTCTGGCGGTCATATGCAACAAGTTCACAATCAAGAACAAATGATTTTACAGAAGGATTTTTCAATCTGCAGAAAGATAGTGAATGGAAGTAATTACAGAAGAATAACCTTTCAAAATATACACCCTAAAAAACAAAAATAATAATTTACACCACAAATTTACTAAAATTAAGGAACATTCATTAAACTCCACAACAACTTTGTAACTCCCAAAAATTACCACTACTATAAAAAAAAAAATAAAAAAAAAATCATCATACACTAGACACACAACAAATGCATTAGATAGAATATGTGAGTAAAGAATTACAGCAGGAACAACTAACAACCAATTTTAGACCTTATTTTCTAAATCTGTTCTCACTTAAATAAAGAAAATACTTGTTGACATTTATTGAGAAAACATTGAATATTTGAGCTCCTGCTCCCAAAAATTGTCAGTCTTTCACTCAAATGAATGTAAAACTTTTAACTAATTTCAATCTAAAAATCAATATTCCCATTGAGCTCTAGGGATCCCTCACAACATTATAGGACAATACTACGTAATAAAAAATAAAGATCAATCCTAAGGAACCAGATATTAATATTTTAGTAAATATATTTATTACTTTTAAATTTATCATTATCATTTTATTTTTGTATCAATTAATAATCATTAATACAACCTAAATATAACAATCTTGTCTTTTGACTTTTGAAGAGTGAGCGTGGTTTTCAGGGGCAGGGGGTGGGGATAAGGCGCAAGTTATATCAATCTTAACTTTTGAAAGCATGCATGAAAGATCATGTTATCAAAGAAGATATCCCAAAAAGGTTATAGATCCACAATAGACAAACAAAAAAGGTGAATTGGCCGTATAGTTATTCAATAAAAGAATATCACCTTGCAATAGCAGCAACAACATCAGGAAATTTTCCAGTGTTTCGCTCTAAATTTCTACTGTATATCTCCACTGATCCATTCTCCATGTAGTGGATCTACAAGTTACATAAATTTTGAAACACAGGATAAACTATACACCATCCATGAAGAACTTTAGCATGCTCTTTCAATACATATTATTACCTGAGCACGTTCTCCATCATACTTGTACTCACAGGTGAACTCCATATCTTGAAACTTTTCCACAATTTTAGATACTCCTTTGATTGGGTTAGCTAACATGGGTCTGATAGGAATACCAGGTGAAAAGCTACATGTCTTTGGGAGATCCCACACACCACCAGAAAGAAGAGCGGGGACTATCTTATCATACACTGGTAATACGGAATACACTTGTTTGACAATCTTTGCAGCCTGGCAAAGGAGAAGGAAAATTGACGGACAAAACATAGATCCAACCAACACAATTCTTATAATTGCAGAGTACAAGCATGTATTAATATAATACAACAAAAGGAACATGTATAAGATAACCCTACATCCGCAGTTACCAAATACAAATAACTCAACGGGCAAAAATGATCATCCAGACTTGAAAAGGTGTTTACACAGATGTAACACAAAACAAGAAGCTCTAAGACAAGATATCTGTTTAAGTTGTGCAAGAAAGGAAAAATTATCAAACCATTGGTTATATAAATGTCTAAAACCATATATGAAGTCCTGAGATTGAGGAGATAGTAAGTTACCTCTTCTAGAGGGTTATCAATATTTGCAGGAGGTTTAGAATGCTTCTCCCAAAATACAACTGCATGTCCCAGTGCTGTCCAAAGTGTTTTTTCTGCCAAACCAACACGAAGTTTTGTCTGCACATAATGTTCAAACCAAGTTCAAGATGTGCAACATAAACGAAATGAAATTACCAAATAGATCTTATTAATCCACCTGAAGTAGACGAATCAAATATTGAGCTTCACTATCACTGGCCGCAACTAGTAGCCCCTTTATGTGATTCTTTTTTTTCTCTTGACTTTTTTTGCCGGATTCCTGTGGAAGTTACCAAAACAAGAGAATTTGGTGCCATAATATCAGTTCAGAGTATTGGTTCAATCTCCTTGAATTTTTGGAATTGGAAAATGATGAAAGTGTTATTCAATAAATAACTCCATTATCTTAAGCTTTCCAGTAAAGTTAACTGAGAAACTCAAATTTAAATTGCGCAATAGAATGATAAAGAAAACCATGTTACACATATAGCCTGATTATAAGAAGCCACTGATCTAACATGAGCCAGCTCCACTTGGTCCTCTCTGGGTTATAAATTGTTTCAAATTCCAACATATCCCACCCACAATAATAAATGTGTCATGTTTGGAACACAAGATGTCCGACTAACTTAAAACGGGACTTGGATTTGATAATGTACATTGGCTCTAAAGATGGCCTCAGATGGGGCGAGTTTTTTTGCTCCAAAAATTTTAACCAGAGCAAGTACGAAGCTTTAAATACATAGCTGCATATATTTTTATACAATGAGTTGTAAATCTGTACATAAGTAGTCTAGAGTATTTATTTTAATTAAACATGTTAGGTCCAGCAGAACGAATGTACACTCACTGGTGACCTGGCCAAGGTGGAGCAGGTCCAGGGTCCATGAAAGCCTAAATGCAGTAGAATGGCAAGCACCTATATACTTCCCCAGGGTATCACTAGTTTCGTTAGCTACAACATGCTTGTGCAAAATCAAACATACATGCTTAGAAAATATACCACAGGAATCAGACTTACCACTTCACAAACTGAAACACATAATAAGAAAGCAACAAAAAGGATACCTTAGCAATAATCCGAAAGGTTTTAAAAACTTTGGAAACAGTTAATGCTTCTGGTTTACGTATCAAAGCTTGTGATGAACGACTCGCCTTTGCTACAAGACCTAAATCACCAAGTTCCTGTAATTATGAAACAGTGAAATGAGGAACTTCAACAAATTTGTGCTTAACCACGCACACACAAATTGAAGCGTGAATAGCACAACAAGTGACATCTTCCACAAGTGCATGCCACATCCATTAAGATGGCGTATAAAAGAAAAAACTAACAGGATGAACTGCCATATTCAGTATCACTGTCATATGTATTTGCCACTTTAAAAAATTTAGCCTAACTTATTTTGATTGAGTGGTTGAGTGCATATCATGGCCTCATGTGGTAGAGGGAACAAAAGCTTACCATAACAAATATTTTATACTTTAAAAATGATAATCCAATTAGGCATTAGACACTAGTTCGTTGTTTAAAATTCCAAAATATTCATCCTATAGCATGTAGGTTGATTCTAATAATGTTGCTCAAACTCGCTAATTAAAATGTAGTACTTGCTCACAGAAAAATTTATATTACACAATATCAACAATGAAGTTGAAGTAACCACATTAAATACATATCTTAATTACCTCTGTTTTACTGTTATATAAGTAGTGATATAGCTGTGACTTGGGAGGCTAAAAAATGAGTTTTACTGCAATGCAGCGCCCAAAAACGCACAAAAAAAAACTACAGTAACAAAGCTTATGTGTAACCTTCATGCTATCCAACTTTACAAAAAATTCACCTGAATGGCACACTTGATGAGTTCATTCATTTATGGTCATTTCTCACATGTGCTATTTGCAATAATTATCACACGTTTTATCAGAACTTTTACTAACAAAACAGCAGCACAGAAACAAATAACTGTTCCAAATAAATAAATTGGATTATAGACGCGACCAGCAGTAAAGAATTTCCCTCCCAACACCATCATTTTAGCGAATTTTTCCCATGTTCAAATCATCTCACTATTTCCCTCCAGCAGAGAGTTAAGCAGTAAATAAAAATGGACATAAAGTTCATTACTTCACTCCTAGAAGTAAAACTTCAGAGAGCACATAGCTCGTCACCTTAGATTGGTTCTCGATGTTTTCTTCTTTAGCCCCACAAACCTCTGCGAGAGCCTTGATAAGTGAAGCATCCCCAATTCCAAGCTCCAAACCCTCGTGTGCAGGTGCAATCCTATTTGCCAAAAGATACACAACAGCCAACAAATCATCCGGCGCAGTCTGGATCACCGTCCTAAGCATATTACACAGAATCTCCGTTCTGGCAATCCTACCCGACTCCTCAGATATGGCATCGAAAGCCTTCGCCAGAAACATGAAAGACACCTTCTCTCCCTCCCCCCAATAAGCCGCCTTCTTCACATTAAAATTTGCAGCTTTTTTCTTCAACTCCACTACTACACTCTCATCCGGAGCAATTGACACCCGGGGCTTCTTTGTCTTTCTCCCCTCCTCCGAGTCACCGTCCTCCGCATCAAAAGCTTTTGACACGTATTTTTGCTTTGAAGTTGCTTCCTTCTGATCACTCGTGCTACCCGACTCACGAGAATCCTCAGCAGGCGCTAAACCAAGGGCACCATTATTCCCTTTATTTTCCAATGAATTCTCCTCAATGGCGGAACCAATTTGGCGTGAAGGCGATCCCTTGAAACTTCCGTGATTTCGAGTAGTGCGGTTGTTCGAAACCGTACTTGGGGAATCACCTGCAAGGGCCCTTTTGCGCTTCCTTGGTGAGGATTTTTTGGACGGCGCGGGGGGGTTTTTATTTTTCTTGGAAGCAGCATTGGACATGAGGACATCAAAAGCCGACGGGGGGCGAGAGGAGGACATTGTTGATCGTGGAGGAGGGAATGAGATTGATCGATCGTGGAGGAGGGAATGAAACCTCTTGGTGCATGTTATAGTACTATTAGTGCAGCACCGGTTCTCAGAAGTATGTTTTTATTTATGGTAACTTAGGAGGAGAATCAAAGAGATAAAGGTAAATAAATCTTTTTTTTCCTAAATGTAAGGGTTTAGGGAATCAAAGAGATACGTAAATAGTAATTTAATTTATTTTTTATTTTTACTAAATAAGGGTTTAGGACCCAGTCTGTACAAAGGGATTTATTAGGCCTTTAATTAGGGTAAGAGTTACGGCCCAACGGGTCCTCTAATATTTTTGTGCTGCGGTATCTTCGCTCCACTTCTTGCAGTAGGATTAATATTTTTGTGCGGCCGCAGCACCCGTTTGGACTTTTTTCTTTTTGGTACAAACCACCGGTTAAAACTTTGAATTAATGTTAGTAACACCCGAGGAAAAACAAATTCAAATTGTTTTGAACTACGTCATGACTTGATCCCTTCACAGGGTACGTAGGCAGCTTAGAATTAATTTCTAAGTTCAGTCACGAAATAAATCACAAAGTACATCCCGAATTAGATCACAAGGACGATAGGAGATGTTGGAACTTGGAACCAATTTAGACTAGGCTAAGTAGGACCCGGAAATGTTGTGAGCGATAAGCCGGACTCGTAACAAGATTAAGGAGAAGATTCCGAAACGAAGACGACCCAGGGAATCGAGCTAACACGTAGAAAACCGATAGGGGAAAGCGAGGGAAGACCCGACGAAACACGCGGACCGCCGAACCGGCCGGTCCGGCCGGCCCGCGCTGCCCGCGCGCCGCCGCGCGGCCACCGCGCGGCCAAGGGCGTCGCGCCTCCAGGGCAGGCCACGCGTGCTCCGCGCGCACAAAGGCCTATGTGCGCGCCACCAGCGCGCCAGAGGTGCAGGAGGTGTAAACTTTCCTTCCATGGCGATTTTCTTGCCAAAAATCCGACCCCCATCAATGGCAAGTCGATCACAACAATGGGGAAGGGCATAAGATCAGATTTGGGGCGCCCCTCCCCCTCACTCTCAGAAAACCTAACCCTAAACACCTCCAAAACTCCTCTCCAAGTCGAAACCTCTCCGAACTCACTTTCCGGCAAGTATTCCGGCGACGGCAAGGCGAAAGGAACCAAGCCCTGCCCTCTAGACTCTTGGTAAGCTATTGTACAAAGTTTCAATTCGTCCATAAGTCTCAGAAACTCGAATTCTAACACTATTTCCTTACTACGATTTCCCGTCGGAAAACGAACAAAAAGCGATCGGAGAAGTTGGCCGTTCGTCGTGACCCTAGGACATCCGGAAACCCAATCTAGCGACCCTATCATCATCCTAAGTAAGTTAAAACCTTACTCACAAATTTTCGTGGTTGTTTGTTGTTTAAATCTCGAGATATAGGCTTGTAACAAAAATCGGTTTTCAAAAACCCTATTTTCGTCCAATTTTAAAGACTCGCCAAAAACTCGACCTTCGGGAATCCAAACCGAAAACTTTTCAACATAAAAGTTGTTCCTAACACCTTTATCTATCTTGTGTCCAAATTTCAGCCGTTGACATTAAGTTTTGCTATCCCAATTTTCGCCATGAACTTTCTGTATCGAACCGAACAATTTAATTCTGTGACAGATTCCTTCATTCAACTTGATGCATGTTTTTCACCCATTTTTTGAATGATTTAACTTTGCATTTCTAAACACAAGTTGTAGATAATTGTGTCTAGATTATGCCTATAAAATTTCACGAATTTTGGTGTTCATTTGATATGTCAAACGGCCAAGTTTTTAGAACTGTTTTGAATTCGTTTTAAGGGCCATGAGTATGCAGTGAGTTGCACTCGATTTTTGAGTGCCAAGAATTCATTATTTCCAAATTCTTAAAACATGAAAGTTGTTCCTTAATGTGTCGTGTAGTTACTGTAAAAAATTTCACATCGATTGGTTTTGAAATGAATTTTTAATCGGCGTTGCACGAACCTGTGACGGAAACAGTTTTCAAGACATAAATTATTCTTTGCAATAAACTCAAATTTCAACTCACTTCGGAACCTTATTTCCAAAAACTTAAAACATGAAAGTTGTTCGTGTGTGTGATTTTGAATTACTGGCAAAGTTTCAGAATTTTTGGGGAAAAGACGAATTTTAAATTAAGAAAGGCGTAAACTGCCTCGAATAGGATTTTTTCGAACTTGAGAAAACTCGAACTATGAAAACGCGATATCGATCATTTGATAACTTTGAAATACGAACTTTCGAAAAATCCCGTTCACTAGGCTGAGCCGATCTTCATACTATCATTATCTTTGAGACTGCCTCGTTAGTGGTCTCCTTACTATCTGAGATTGCCTCGTTAGTGATCTCGCGCGCTGTATTTGTGGATCGCCTCGTTAGTGGTCCTACTATCTTTTTGGATCGCCTCGTTAGTGGTCCTACTATCTTTGAGACTGCCTCGTTAGTGGTCTCCCATTGTTTGGACTGCCTCGTTAGTGGTCCTATGTTGAGATTGCCTCGTTAGTGATCTCCCGGTATGGTGTCCTCTTCTTAGTTTACGGGATGAAAAGTAAAAGACTCGTGTGAGTGTTTCTTTATGCTTAAATCGTGTTTATTCTGTCTTTAATTATGCATTTAAAATTTACGCATCTTAAATTATGCTTTAAATTTCGCTTTTTAAATTAAGTTCTTTAATCATGTTTTTCCGCTGCAAATAAATCATGTATATTTTTAAATTCTCGTACGGTAAGCGAAATCTTAGGTTTAAACACTTGTAACCCCTTTTATTTGTAGTTAGGGATTAACTTACTCAGTATATTTTTATACTGACAACCGTTGTCATTTCTTTTTTTTTTTTTACAGAGTACGTCGAGTGACGCATTGCATATGCACTTGGGGGAAATCATAATGGACATTTTAAATTTCTGCATCGTACTGTTTTTACCGGGTCTGTTAAACCCGAGGATTTGGCCATGTTGGCCGTGATTTTACTTTCCGCTGCACTTTCTTTATTTATTTTCCGCACGTGATAATTTCTACTACCGTACTAAGTATTATAAATTTCCGGACTAAATCTTGAAATGTTTAAAATCTTTTTCATACCCACAAGCCTTGCATTTCCTTAGCGAGCTCGGGAAGCCGTGTCTTGCTAGGGAAATGCGGCGGTAACATCCCGGCCTGGGTTATCAAATCCGGGGTGTTACAAATGTCACCAAAAAAACCTTTGAATTAATAATACGATTTTTTTTTCCCTTAACGCGGCTAGGGCTTACGACGCTGCCGCGCTGCGAATCTGTGGGCACTGATATAACAATTCTCGAAACACATTGTTTATAAGGTTCGTGAAGATTGCAGGGGCATTTGTTAACCCAAATGACAACACCGTGAACTCGTAGTGTCCATAACGAGTTCGGAACACCGTCTTTGGAATAGCAATCCTCAACTGGTGGTAACCAGATCACAAAACACAATACTAAACATTTGATTCCAAATCCAATCTTTCAGAAAGGAGGGATCTATTTAGGCTATCCAATCATCCAAACAAAGTATTTGTTGACAATGAATGAAACAAAGTTGAGAAAGTAATGATTGACCATATTTTTGTGGTACATGTTATATTAGTGAAAAAGTACCTTAGAAGAATCAAATGCATAGGTAAATAGTTTTTCTTTTTCCCCCAAGTAAGGGTTTAGGACCCTAAACCTTAAAAGTACGTATAAGGGGTTTAGAGTGAAGAATCTAACTCTTTGAAAGTCAGTGGACTTAACCACTTTATCAAGTTATCATCTCAACACATAATTCATGAAAATATATAATATGCATAAATACTTTGTTGCTTCAACACTTAGTTGGCGTTCTCTGCATATGATATTTGCTCGTGTTTACAAGACACGGTAATGGTTTGTCCCCTGGCTATTAAGGCCCCGGCCGTATGGATTTTTAGAGGAGTTGGAGTGCTTTTGGTTTTTATTTTTGTCAAAAACACTTCTAGTAGAAAAGAAAAGAGGTGCTTGTTTGGGTTTTTTTTAAAAAAAAACAAAAGTACCTCGAATTAATACATGCCAAGAACACTTTTTATATTTTTAAGTAGTACTCCCTCCGTTTTTTTTTTGTTAGCTACTGTTGACTAATGGGTACTGTTCACTTATATATTTTGACTTAAAGTTTTTTCATGGTTATACAAGTTAAAATATGGCCAAGTGTGATCTTGTTAGATTCGTCTTGTCTTGTAGATTTTAAATATCGAACTTTTAGAATTTTTACATGTACCGAATTTGAATTATTAATGGTTTACAATGTGTATTGGACTGCGTGCTGAGTGGATCCGTAGCTATCTTTTAAAAATGGAGGAAGTATATCATTCTGGTAATTAGTACATGTCAAAAGCACTTTTCATTTTTACTCATCCAAACATATTTTTAAACTCTAATTTTTGCATCTCGAACGGTTAATATACACACAGTTATGCTTCAAGAATACTTCTCCCATTTGGATGGGTCTCTTGATTTTCCTTGTAACTACAAGTGATCACTCTCCAACCATTTTCTATATATATTCTCGGTATTAATTATTTGTTTTTGAATTTGATTCCATATTTTCTGTCCCATTTAGGTGGATCTCCTTGTGTTTATATTATTATACTGTAGTAGTAATAAATAAAATCACTTCTAAAAACAAAAGATGAAAAGCAAACCCATTTCTAGGCAAGGCCATCCAGAGGCACGCATGCCAATCTAATTTCACGATTTTACATGCAACCGACCGATTATGTTCAGCCTTTTATGTTGATGTTTTCATTAGAACATTGTTAAAGTCTCATACCTTTATATTCCAATAATTTAGTTTAATTATTGATTGACAAAACTGATTGATAATTTATATTCCCTCTCGAGGTGAGATGAGACCAAAAAAAAAAACAAAAAATGCAATGCAATTAGTTTAAATTTCTCCATGGTGGAACTGGTTTAAAAGGTTTTCATTCATTTCTACAATCGGGCACTCCATGCTTATCTTATACAGATGTTTGGAAAACCTGAACTCCTGGAGGCCAGTGGAGGGAAGGGAATCAAGATAGTGACATTAAGATAACATATGTTAAACGACTAGTCGAGGCAGTCCTAACTCCTAAGTTCATACGAATTGTTGGATGTCTCTGGCCGATCTAACGTTTCATGTACTCAACAATTAAGATCAATCAAAATATTTATCAAATGGCTTTTTCTCCGCTTGACCTTTCTATCTACAGATTTCTATTGCAATTGTGCTTTGGAGATGTTCGGAATGTTTGCCCCAAAAGCTAATCTGGATGTGAAAGAAGAGGAACCAATAATGTTTTATGATCCAACAATTTTTGCAATTCAGCAACATTTGAAACTAAAGAATTTCCGAGTGAAAACAGTTCATTCTCAATAGGGGTGAGGGTGAGAATAGAACAAGCTACCCGACAAAGTCTGTCCTAGCCTACTTCAGGTTGACGGACTTTTTTAAAACTAGACTAGACTCAGACCATTTTGAAAACTTATTTAATTAAATACGCTCAGACCAGGCTCTATTAATTATTACATCTTTTAATTATGAAAATATGCTATATCCAAACATTATATATATATATATATATATATAATTAACTTCATTTTGGAATAGGCCTAATCATGCTTATAAAAAACTTAAATGTAGCATATTTTAAATAAATTGTCAATGCGCTGGTTCTCTGATTCATATTCACTTGTGTGTGATTCCACAAACATCAATGATGGAGAGGCAGTGCCATTGAGCAGTAGATGGCTGAATATGGATGCGAATACTGGAAGCTACTGAGTAGGTTGGAACTGAAAGGGGTTCTTTTCATGTGCATATACAGATATGTCCACAATTATGGGACCAGAAAAGAATGCATAGACAAACATACTACTGATACTGATCACTCTTCACTGAAAGAATCCAGCAAAATGTCACATGAAAATAGTAGTACTCTGGAGCATAACATCTCCCCTATCATTCAGTATTGTTTGAGGGTCCTGTCCTGCCTGCCATACAACCTACCATAAACAATATAAACTCTGCAAGCCCACGTACAAAACCTTCTCAACAATGATAGGTTGTATACATCCGTACATACACATGTAGTTAAGCCCAGCCATCTACGAGTGGAATTGCAATAAACCTTCCACGAATTCTTACAACCAAGGATATGACTGTTCTCGTTCCCCCTCAGCCATCTCACCACTCTGTTCCAGCCATGCCATTGACTCGCATTATTCCATTCCTCACAAGGCATAGATTTTCTCCACATCTGAGTTTGAAAACTCGGAGTGATGCCACGAGTTTGATCCGCTGCGGGCATGTTTCTCCTTCTTCCTCATCGACCGTGACCTCTTTGATCTAACCACATAGTATGTCATGGTCCCCAGAACTCCGGCCATAATAAAACCCCCTACGCAGGTCACTAGCACTGCCGCCCACTTGTGCTTCCGTCCGACCACTATGTAGGACGATGCGATGAAGGCTACGGACGTGCACACAGAGGCCAACCACATGAGCTTGTTGATGATCTCAACCACGCGCCTCTCTGCCTTGGTCTCGCCCCGGACCAGCGTTATCTGAACCACGACAACAGCCAGCGATGTGAAGAGAGCAATCGCGTTGAAGATAAAGAAGATTTTGAAGGAGGCACTCCTGACTACGACGGCCATCCCATTGTTGTCATCTCCACCAGGTACAGTGAAGATGGCTGCAAAGGCCACTGTGGCAAAAAGGACAGCAACAACAGTCACGGAGTTGGTGGCGTTGTTGATACCTTCACGGTGGAGCTTCCTCAGCTCCTTGGCAATTCCATATACATTTTTGTTTGTTCGTTTCGTTTGCTCAAGCTGAGTGTGGACGTCTTTCTTGATCTGTGTGACAGTCTTCCGCAGCTCATCTCTTGGTTGATTCAATTCATTGGCTCTCACTGCACCATAACGGCAAAGGCACTCCTTGATTTCGGAGGATTCTTCGGAGAGGGGAAGATCTTCGGCTATGTCAAGTGCAGTTTTCAGATCTCGATTTAGCGCATTCACATTGGTGTCAGGCAAACGTAACAACGTGTTTACTATCTGCATTTGTAATTCAGAAACAAATGAGCAAATACTTTCAACTAATTGAATGATCATCTCCAACTATAATTTAGACAGGTGTAATGTTTTAGAGCAATATCAGACAATAACAATAGAAGATAAAATGAAAATACCTCGACTCGTTTTTTTCTCGTGGCGACATGCAAGGCGGTGTTACCAAATTTATCCGGCAGCATCACAGTAGCTGCATCAGCTTCTAGAAGCAACTTAACAACGTCACAGTTAACTCCCTTAACGGCCATATGCAGTGCCGTCTGTCCTTTCCGGTCAGTCCTCCTTGCCAACTGTTGATCCTTATCAAGCAATGCTTTGACAACCTCCACATGCCCTTGCCTAGCAGCTAAGTGCAATGCATTTTTTCCATTAGATCTAAAAATTTCGAGCAAGCTGCAATCCTTGGACAGAAGTTCATTAACCACAGCAATATGTCCTCTAGATGCTGCAGTTATAACAGGAGTTGCATTTGATGGCCCGAAAGTTTTGCTCAATCCGGGATCATGCGCCAATAGCACTTTTACAATTTCTAGAAAAAATACATATTTTTAATCAGACTCATTTACGAGCACATACATAGAACAATGCACGAAACCGTACTTTATACACAGAAGACATACAAAATATAAGATGATTACCATGATGTCCTTGACTGGCAGCAATGTGCAGAGGATCAAACATTGATCTGTTTTTCTTAGTGAGGGTTTCGTGATTCGAGTACTTTAGCAGCTCCTTAACTACTTCAATGTGCCCTCTATCCGCTGCAGTGTACAAAGCCGTCTCTCCCAACTCATTCACCTCATTCACAACGGATGCTCTGATCTCCGCAACCTCCTGATCAAAATCTGCACCACTAGAATTTCCAACCATTTGAGAGTTAATGTCGTCCAGTATCTGCTTCACCGCAGCCAGATCACCCCTCTGAGCTGCCAGATGCAGCTCAGTGTCGTTGTGCCGGCCAGTGACCTGCTTTACATACTTCTTTTTCTGATCAATTCGCTTCCCTGAATTTGACAGAACCAACGCAGGTGCTGTAGATGCTGACGGCGATGGAGCAGGCGATGGTTCAGCCAAAGAATTATGGCTTGGCGTCGGTGAAACGAGCCCTTTCTCAATGTCTCCACCAACTGCACCAGAGATTTGTTTCATACATAAGATAACTCTCAAACACGGCCTCCTTTTGATACATCAAAACTTTTGCATTTGCTTGTGTGAATTGAAGCTTCTTTATTAAACGAATGAGATGGATACACTCAATACCAAGTAATCTTTTTGTAAATATATTGGGAATAATTTAAATTAGGGTTCAGTCTTGCTGTTTGCAAGTCAAAAGTATTCTCAATTCAAAGGGGAAAAAAGAAATACTCAAAAGTTTTATCCATCGGTTACAAAAGAAACCGAAGGTCAAGAAACAATCACTGAGCTTTTCTAGACATCTAAAATTGAGTTTGTAATCAGTAACTCCAAAAGCATCCACAGAAAGAGACCTCAACTAAGAACAAAAACGCAGAATTTCGTAGATTGATTAATAAACCCTAAAAATACATACCATCGGCGACATGAGAGGCCATGATCTGAATCCACTGAAATCGATGAAAGCCCTAATTTTACAAAAGCAATTTCCTGCGGTTGTACGATGAGAAGCGATGTAAAAGGAAATGGGTCGCGTACAAAGTGGGAGACTGACGAGAAGAAAAAGAATCGGTAACTAGGAAAAAGGTAACAACAAGCGCTAGACGACAGTGGAAAGGAAAGTGTATGGAAATCGCCCAAGGGTTTGGCCATTGATGTTGACAGCCCTTTCCCATTATTTTATTCAAATTTCCTCCACATTTAATGTTGTCCATTATTGCAAACATGGCTTCTCTGTATTGGACTTCAAATCTGCTGACGATCATCTAAATCCAAACAGTTAATGGATAGTGTATAACACGACATTCAACAATGGAGGCTGGAACGACGACTGCTCTTCGATCCGACCCAATTAGGGTTTTTGGAGGAAATTCAATCCCCAATTTCGAATTGAAAAATTGAAGCCCAAGAGGGCATAATGGTCTTTACATGAGAGGGGGTCTTATTTTGACAGTAGTGAGAAATTTGAGGGACTGAGAAGTATATTTGATAAAAGGTTGGTAGCGGAATGAATTTTCTCACGTTTTGTGGAGACGATTTGGGAAATTAGGGTTCATCTGCAGTGATCGGAGTAAGGAGAGAGGATCGGAAGATGGAGAAGGCGGCGGAGGAAGGCGGCAATGGGAAGCGGAATGATGCATCTTTTGTAATCAGAGTACCTTCGTACGAAGAGGTGGTTGCGGAGGCGTCTAATTCCAAGGCTGCGCCACAGTCTCTGTTCAATCCTTCGCCTTCATTTTCTCAGGCATTTAACTTTGTCAGGAATTCTGAGTTCTACGAGACGCCGAAGGCGGCGGCCTCTCCTCAGACGTCTCAAGTTACACCTTCGACCTCCCAGACGCCGCCTGCAAGGTCATTCTCGAACTAGTAGGTGGCCTTTTGTGTCTGCTAATAAAATGTAATCTCTTGTTTGCTTATGGATTTGTAGGCAAAATGTTCAATCGGAAGGTCCATCTACTTCAGTTTCTTTATCTGGTGGAAATCGGAATGCTATCCTTGTTAGCCATAGACAGGTGATCATTACTTTTTACCCCCCTACGTTGATTGCAGTATTAATTTGGTACCATGATTTGAAGTAGATTAGTTAACCTCCAACTGCATTTGCTTGGATTATTAGTGGACTACATTTTGTTGGAATTCAATTGGGGTGATTATAGGCTAACTATGATGAATCAAAGGCACAGTGTTGGTTGTATTATTTTACATGCATGCAAGTAACTCGATGAGTGCAAATTGGGTTTTTGTTAGTGATCTCTAGTTTGGCCCTTGAGATGTTGTTAGTGCCTTCTGACTTCTGAAATTGAAACTTCTGATTTTTATGCTGTGTGGACAGGGAGTTCATTAGTGACGTTTGCTTTCTGTCTTACTAGACCTAAAAAAAATTGGTAATTGGGGTCGTGTATACTTGATGGAATGATCTTA
The DNA here is from genome assembly GCA_030278955.1 of Hygrophila difformis. Classification (NCBI taxonomy): domain Eukaryota; kingdom Viridiplantae; phylum Streptophyta; class Magnoliopsida; order Lamiales; family Acanthaceae; genus Hygrophila; species Hygrophila difformis. The sequence goes on from JAOANR010000007.1 coordinate 11,975,833, forward strand.
GAGAATTATTTCTCTCTGTAATGCAGAAGGGGAATCCATTGCTAAAACATATAAGGAACGTGCGATGGGTTTTTGCCGACGTTGTCTGTGACTACATGCTGGGCCAGAATGCATGTGCTCTTTATTTAAGGTTTGGATTTTAACTTGGTAGTATTTTTCATCTCTGCTTGTTGCAAGAATCACATTTATTTTCTGTTGTGGTTTTAATAGCTGAATTCAACCATTAGAATATCCCTCTTGAACAAACAGATGACTGAATGCATCATATGGCTACAGAGACCTATTTGGCTTAGCCGCTTAGGCTTCTGTCATGAACCTAATTAGCATCTTTACTGACCCCTTCAATGCTCTGATTACTCGCTAAGGATCTACTGTTGTTTTTTCAGTCTTCGTTATCATCTTCTGCATCCAGATTACCTGTATTTTCGGATAAGGGAACTGCAGAAGAAATTCAAGCTTCGTGTTGTATTATGCCATGTTGACGTGGTAAGCCTTTAGAAAAAAGTTAACAGCTTTTTAAACGTATTCTCTTTTAGTTATTCTAAATTTTTTGGTGTTCCTTTCAGGAAGATGTTGTGAAACCCTTGCTAGAAGTCACAAAAACAGCTCTACTCCAGAACTGCACTCTTCTATGTGGTTGGAGGTATAAGCAAAAAATTACAATTTACAATTTAGGCATGAATTTTGTTCAGTTTTTATGAGCTTCACCAATCGTTTTGGACTGATGATAAGTTCTTTAGAAAATGTACCTTGGCTATAGGCCAAATATAGTATAAACTCGTATTTTCTTCAATATGAAAAAGTACTAATCAAAGGAAACAAGGAATATACAGGTGTTGAAGATATAGATTGTTGAAAACTTTTACTAAGCTCCAATGCCTTTTTCCTGCCCGAGACAATATAGTCTAATAAACCATGTTGTAGGGAATGTGTTCTTGTTTTGCATGTGGAAGCCTTGGGAATGATAAACCTTTCTTTCCATTTTAGTTGATGCAATTGATTCCTTCTGTTATTTTGTAGCTAACTAGTTTTGGTCATTTATATAGCTTGGAAGAATGTGGTCGGTACCTGGAGACCATTAAAGTTTACGAAAATAAGCCTGCTGATCTTATTCAAGGCCAAATGGATATGGATTACCAATCACGGGTACCTTTTAGTTAATTCTTTATTGAGAAAGTCCTCTGCAGAACAAATGGTGCATAGCATAGAATTTTAACGACTTTGTTAACTTAACTCTAGCTCAATTATTTAAATGGTCTGACCAAATCAATTGTCTTCTTTTGTTACAGCTAAATCACGTGCTCACATCAATACGTCATGTTAACAAGACGGATGTTGTTACCCTTGGATCTACATTTGGTGTAAGCTTGTGATTTATTGTTCAGTTGAGAATTGTTACCAGTGTCTTGTGTTCAGCACTTACGTCAGTTTTAACTTTTCCCAGTCTCTTTCAAATATCATGGATGCATCCATGGAAGATTTATCCCGTTGCCCTGGCATAGGAGAGAAGAAGGTATATAAAATTTGTCTTTAACTATATTAAGATCATTGTCTTCAAGTCATGTTAGTATTCAAGAGGACTTTGTGTGCCAACGATGTCTCATTGATCTTCATATTTCTATGCCACCTCTGTTTTCAAAGGATAGTACTAAATCTCATAACTGTGATCAATCTTATTTCCATGCTTTTTATTTATAGTATACTATTAATATTATTAGCTGCAAAATATTCGTAGACACATCTAACTGAATTTAGTGCAAACAATGCCAAATTTTTAGCTTGCATGTGGTATGTCATGTCTACAAATTCATTTCCGATTACTATTGAACAAGTCACTTTTGACTTGATTTGATCAGGTAAAACGCTTATTTGATACTTTCCATGAGCCATTCAAGCGCGCAGTTCGCACTCCCGCACCAGTTACTGAAAATCTCTCTGATGTGCATGGTGTGGCTGCACCAGAAACTGAAGACAGCGAAGCCAACAAGGAAGTTGCAGCCACAAGCAAACGACAGAAGAAAGAGCCAGAGTTGAGCATAAGATCAGCCCTGAAAGCTGCATTTGCCAAGTATCCTGGTAAAAAGAAGAATCCACCAAATCCAATGCAGAACAAAACGGAAGAGATAGCTGGTGCTTCAGAACAGGTAAATAAATGCAGCGAGGACCCTTTAAGTTAGATATAGCTCTATTCCCTGAATATGGAATTCTTGGAGTATCGTTGGCTTTAGAATCACACGAATTTGTAGACCCGAAAATTCTTGTGGGGTTGAAACATTTCTATTATTATTATTATTTTTTTTTTAAAAAAAAAAAGTAAAACTTCTGTCACTTGAATAGGACATGTCATGTGTAAGTTTTATATAAAAGAAAGCAGATTTGTTAGGGAACTCTGTACATGAAGGGGTATTTGTGGTTTGGAAAGGTGAATGATAAACATTGTTGGTGTACTGTTTATGGTTTTGATTTCCAACTTTTTGTAGAATGATTCTCAAGCTCCAACTCGATGGCGACTTCGACGAATCGCTTACGATTGGGTTTTATTTTTATTATGCATTCGGGTTACAAATCAATCACGCACTTGCTCGACCATATCATTGAATACTTAACCTTCACTATAAAAGGGTAGTACTAGGAACATTGACATGACGTGCCTAGATGAGATTATTTTTAAAATTTGATAGAGCGAGTAGTAATTTTGTGGGTTGAGAATAATAAATTATGTATAAATATAAATTATAGTATTATTTTAAATAATCAGCAAAAATCAGCGAGTAGTAATTGTTATTTTTTTTTATAAATATTAAGAAATGTATATTTGTAAATTCATATTGGAACGATCACGATAATTAGTAGGAATGGAGCCAAAGCAAAAATTGAACTTCTATAAAAATTCAAATCAAATACCAAAAATTACAAACACGCCACCTCTATGGCTTTTATAGTATTTCATTCACCAAAGCCCAACCCTGAACGAACCATTACAACATAGGAGTATGTTGCAAAAAAAAATATGGAGCTCAACAAGCATCATTTTTCTACAACAAAAACAAATGTCCCTTTAGAAATATACAACCACCCAATCAAATCCAATTATTAAACATAGCCACCGCACCTCAAAAAATGTTGGGGAGGAATGGGGTTGGCTGGTCCATATTTGGTCAAGGTTTTCTTGACAAAAGTGGCTCGAGATGGCTCTTATCGTCTTTAAAGGTGAGGATTTCACAATCACCTGATTCCAGCTCCGGTGGAGAAAGTTCATCGGGTCTATGTTGCATTAGTCTGCGGACAATGCTTGACTTGTTGTCCAGGTATGAGGATCGCGTCCTGGGGGACTCTATCGGGCCCTGCACATGTTGCAGACAAACTTGGACGGCATCATGCACCCGAACAAAGAACCAGTTCTTGCCTATCATATCAATGACTCCGGATCTTGACAGGGTGAGCAAGACATCCCGGTTGGGATTGGCAATGGCAATCTGAAAATTTTGAATGCAAAAAACAAAACTATTGTAAATGAACATTGATGATGTGATCTTTGTTTATCGAGGAAATTGGTGGATGCCAAGGGCAGTATTTTTGCAGGTGTAGAATATAGCTCCATCAACACAAAAATGTTCGTAAATGTCACCAAAATTTGTTCACAAATTAAAAAGACAGAAAAACAATACAACAATGTGTTGATAGTATTTTCAGGTGTGGGGGAAGCAATCATACTGTATTGATTGAAATTGAAGTGTACCTGAATGCTCCGGGATTTGTATTCTTGGTGCAAGTCTTTCAAAGCTTGAACAGCACTGGAGTCGATATAAGTGTTGGCTGCAAGTAAAGAGATATGCATCCGTACATGAATCCAATATCAAGTTTCGAAAATCACTGTTAAAAACTAGGTGAAATAAAAAAAAAGAATTCTTGTGCTCACGGGCCATCTCAAGTATGACAAAATGAATTCTTGTAACTTCAGGTCCACGTTTTGTGGACAGACCAGGCTCGATTTCGTATTCTCGAAGCCTAAGGGGAAAATTGCATGCCACAATTCATTAGAACAGAAGACAAAAGTTAGGAAGCAGCTTCAATATATGCAAGAGTTTTTTTCCCATCCAAACAGGGAAATAATTAGTCATACCGGTCTTTGATGTAACTTATATTTGCAAAGTAGATAGGAGCATCTATCCGGACAATCACAATGCCGTTGTATGTATAAGCTTCTGGATACTGCTGGATATTTCTATATACAGTCGTACCAGGCAACCGACCCAAGATAGCTGCACCACAAGTCAAATAAAACCAAAAAAACAATAGTGACTTTGCACTGCAAACAATTAGAATCTGAATTTAAACCAGGATTGTACATCGAATTAGAAGAAACATACCGATGTGTGGATTAGCCGATTCATGTATTACAAATGCAAGTGAAACACCAACCTGTTTAACAAGGGGAACTTCATAAGAAAAAATATTGCAATTAATAAGTTTAAATTAAGAGCGACACTGATA